>CM061750.1:382695125-383047238 GCA_030979885.1 Lolium multiflorum | reverse complement strand
ATGCCGATGGGCTCAAACATTTCAACACACGGGAGGAACCGACGAGCGCTTTCTCCTATGCGCTATTCAAGTTAATCGTGATGATGTTGTCTTTTTAGGATCTCGTCGGGTGGATCCGCACTTCCTTGAAATCCTTGGAGGTGTCGAAAGCTTGTTCCCGCAAGGATCTACCTATCCGGCAACATGTCGTAGTTGATGGTCAGCTTAGATGCCTCGGGATTCACTCTTGCATTCTCGAATGTTTCGGAAAGCTTGTGAAAGTCCTTATCGCACTTATCTCGCCAGGGCAAAACTTCCTTTGATCGTTATTAGTCTTTAGGTCCGGGATCCTCCATAAAAAAATATGTGTGTGACAGGCATAGCTAAATCTAAAGATATGCGGGTCGTCCCAAGATGGTGATATTGCGACGGCGCCGATGACTTCAAACTCCTGCTTCTCCTTTCTAAAATTTTCTTGTTCCAAACCGCACGCGATGCGATCTTGCCCAGTTGGATAATTTGGTTTTTCAAGTGCGATGCTGTGAAACGCGTGTCCGTTGGTGCCAAGTTAGCCAGCTATAGTTCATCTTCCGCAATACGCTATATGAGATTTAGATTGGGTGCTTCCTCCATCTATGAATATGCGAGGAGACGGCATATCCTCGATAACTCGCTCGGTAATATCATCGCTGAATGTCCCGTCGTGGGACTTGGGGGTGATGATCCTATATATAAAATCCTATTGGTTGACCCGACCAACTGAGGTACTATCGCTGGTGGAGGTGCATGTACTTCCATGTACACCTCTCGAGAAATTAGCTTCTATATTCGGGTCTACCTTTCCGTATCATCGATACCGCTTCCTCTTGAACTTGTGAATTCATCACACCGAGTCCCGTAATTTGCAATTGATGCTGGTTTGCACGAGTAATCGTGGGTGGTGCGGGAAGAGGTACATGTACTCGCCCTGGTCCCTGCATATATCCTCTCGCTTTATCGCTTCGCGCATGTGCCTTTCTGTCGCCTCGCAGCTTGGAAAAGTTCACGTGCCTCAGAGGTGACTTGACTGTCTTCCTTCCATCATTGTCGGTAGAAGTGAACCCGATACGACCCGTTAATTAAGCAAATCTTCGGGTGACACATTGTATGGCCTTGTAAACCTTGGTTGGATTATTTTGTCCGCCGGAACTCGGTGCATCTTTGCATCACTTCGCTGATCATTGCTCATGTGATAATTCGCCACGATGATTTCCCGCAGGACTGCTTCCTGGCGCCCGATCTATTCCGGGACCGTCATACTGCAGTTACAACGCGCTATTCAGGTTATTGTTTCTATTACGATCTTCTTCGGTGATCTTCTGTTGCTGCTTATTATGAACTACATCTTCTCCGGCTGCCCCACCGATTCTATTTCCATGAGTTCTAATATTGTCCTGGGTTGGACCTCCAACTCTTCGATTAGGTCTCGTCGAACTCGCAACAAACTCGCTTCGATTGCTCTTTCACTGATACATGCTCAACTTCGGCTTTTGATGATACTCCACCGTTGAATGTATGTTCATCGATTCATCCGATTTCCCCCGCTTTTGCAAGTCCTTAGCTGCTCTATTGATGCGTGCTTGCACGGACCAAAAATTTCTTACGAACAAGTCTTCGAAAGTTTCCCATCTATCTATGGATCCTCCGGCAGCTTCTTCATCCAGGATCTTGCGGCTCCACCGAGATGGACCCGAATGCTTTGCATATCTCGTTGCTCTTGTTCCACCCATCAGTCCTATCGTCTCCAGATAATCGCGTCGAACTTTTTATAGTTATCGGGGTAAATTGAAGCTAAAGGGCACTGAAGTTTTGCGAACCCTTCTCGGGGTAAAGCAAGGGAGTCCGTACAAGTCCTCATCGCTATCTTCCTGTATGGCGATTTTCACGTGTTCTCGGTTTCGATCTCTTTCCTCGTGTGCTCGTCAACTCGAGCTTGAGCTACCGTGGTTCCTCGCGCGCCTCTCTTGGAGCATCTCGCGTTGCTGCTGCGTATGTCGGGACTATTTGCTTTGGGTTGCTCCGCGTGGAGCACTTTCGGTTGTGGTGCTATCTCTCCTGCCATCGCCGCACCCATAACACCGACCTCTACCATAGCCAACTCGGCATAGTACCAGGATAATATCACCTTCTCATGAAACTCCGTGTCGATTTTTTAACATATCGACTATCATACCCATTGCCTTCATTGTGATTGCAAACAAGGAGGGTTTAGGCCACCGCTCCATCCATGAAGACCTTACTCATGTTGAATCCACCAATATGCTTTCGAGTACTAGGGCAGCGTGAACAGCCTCGTACAACTCGGGCCGGATGATCTGGCTTCAAGGAACAAGATGCTTTGATTCGACCACTGATGTATTCGGTAAACTTGCCATGGCCACCTCTCAGTAAGTTTAATCTCCCGTGCAAATTTCTTGATTCTCTTTTTGAGATGCTAGCTTTGTGGATCATATTCACCGTCCTCGCGTATACGGGGAAAACTTCGGGGCTGGCGTGCAGCTGCCTTCATGCGGCTTGGGTGATTGAATAGAGGCAGCTATACCTGCTCTGCTTGGCGCGTCAGTTTGATGTCTACGTGCTTTCTATTCTTGTAGACAAGATGGGCCTCCAAGGCGCAGATTTGTAGAACAACAGCAAGTTTCCCTTAAGTGAATCACCCAAGGTTTATCGAACTCAGGGAGGTAGAGGTCAAAGATAGTCCTCTCAAGCAACCCTGCAATTAAGATACAAGAAGTCTCTTGTGTCCCCAACATACGTCCAATTTGCATCACTATTTTGTATCATAATTTGCTGTTATTCATTGATATATTTCATATTGGGACACAATACTTATGTTATTTCATCTATTTTGCATGTTTCATCATTATTGGAGGATCAAGCACCGGAGCCAGGATTCTGCTGGAAAAAGCACCGTCAGAACGCAATATTTCGGAAGATCAACTGTGGAAGGAAATTTCACGTAAATTCCTATTTTTCCAGATGACGGAGGGAGCCAGAAGGGGAAGAAGAGGGGAGCCACTGTGGGCCCAGACCACAGGCCGGCGCGGCCCATGGCCGCGCCACCCTGTGGTGTGGGGGCCCCACAGCCCCTTTCGCCTCCTTTTCTTCGCGTACTCCTTCGTCCCGAAAACCTAAGCCACAGAGAGGACCTCACGAAGGGTTACAGCCGCCTCTGGGCGGAGAACACCAGAGAGAAAAGAGCTCTCCGGCGGGCAGAATCCGCCGGGGAAATTCCCTCCCGGAGGGGGAAATCGACGCCATCGCCATCGTCATCGAGCGGGACATCATCTCCATCATCATCATCATCATCATCTCCACCATCTACACCGCCATCACCACCGCTGCACCTCGTCACCGCTGTAACAATTTGGGTTAAATCTTGATTGTATGATAGGGGAAACTCTCCCGGCATTATTCTCTACTTGTTATAGATGCTATTGAGTGAAACCATTGAACCAAGGTTTATGTTCAGATTGTTATTCATCATCATATCACCTCTGATTGTATTCCATATGATGTCTCGTGAGTAGTTCGTTTAGTTCTTGAGGACATGGGTGAAGTCTAAATGCTAGTAGTGAATTATGGTTGAGTAATATTCAATGTTATGATATTTAAGTTGTGGTGTCATTCTTCTAGTGGTGTCGTGTGAACGTCGACTACACGACACTTCACCATTTATGGGCCTGGATCCACTACAAGAAAAGTTGCCATGGCGGAGTTGAAGTCGCGCCGTGGTTGCTGGTGTACCATGGCCGACGATTTTGGTCCCTCCGTGGTGCATGTCAAAACTTTTTTTTTCTCGTTTTTGAGGCCACCTAGCCCGACGAAAGCGGCCAAAACGTGGCGTATGGTGGCCCGGGACGTGGTGCATCTCGAAATCTCGGGTTCGCCGGCCGAGTCAACGCAAATCCGCACCGCCGAGGGATGTAGGGCCCAGATGGCAGCCTCTCTGGCATTGTTTTTTTTCTACATCGCGCCATCTCGTTCCGAGCCGTTTACGATGCAGGATCATGGGTCCCGCATGTCATCCTCTATGAACCAAAATTCTTTCTATTCTTGGATTTTTTTGACCCCCTGATTTCTGGCTACTTCCTTTTTCTTTTGATCCCTTGCCGCCTTGGAAACGTTGAGACCGCTGCTGCTAAATGGGACCCGCATGTCATCCTCTATGTGCAATCAACTTTCTTTTCTTTTGGCACCTCAAATTTGGTCACTTGCCTTTTTCTTTCGATCCTTGCCGCCTCTCAAACGGTGGTGCTCAGCTTGCGTAATCGACCCGCATGTCATCCTCTATGTACTATAAAACTTTTCATGGATTATTTTTGGCACCTCAAATTTGGTCACTTGCCTTTTTCTTTCGATCCCCCGCCGCCTCTCAAACGGTGATACCGCTGCTGCTAAATGGGACCCGCATGTCATCCTCTATGTACTATAAAACTTTCTTTTCTTGAATTATTTTTGGCACCTCATATTTGGTCACTTGCCTTTTTCTTTCGATCCCTGCCGCCTCTCAAACGTTGATACCTGCTGCTATCGGACCCGCATGTCATCCTCTATGTACTATAAAACTTTCTTTTCCTGGATTATTTTTGGCACCTCAAATTTGGTCACTTGCCTTTTTCTTTCGATCCCCTGCCGCCTCTTGATACCGCTGCTGCTAACTGGGACCCGCATGTCATCCTCTATGTACTATAAAACTTTCTTTTCTTGAATTATTTTTGGCACCTCATATTTGGTCACTTACCTTTTTCTTTCGATCCCCTGCCGCCTCTCAAACGGTGATACTGCTAAATGGGACCCCATGTCATCCTCTATGTACTATAAAACTTTCTTTTCTTGGATTTTTTTGGCACCTCATGATTTCGCTTGACTTTTTCTTTTGATCCCTTGCCGCCTTCAAACAGTGATACCGCTGCTGCTAAATGGGACCCGCATGTCATCCTCTATGTACTATAAAACTTTCTTTTCTTGGATTTTTTTGGCTCCTCATATTTGGGCACTTGCCTTTTTCATCCCCTGCTGCCTCTCAAACAGTGATACCGCTGCTGCTAAATGGGACCCGCATGTCATCCTCTATGTACTATAAAACTTTCTTTTCTTGAATTTTTTGGCTCCTCATATTTGGGCACTTGCCTTTTTCTTTCGATCTCATGCCACGTTTGAAACGTTGAGGAACCTGCTGGCTCATGGGACCCGCATGTCATCCTCTATGTGCTATAAAAGTTTCCTTTGTTGGATTTTTTTTCACCCTCTGATTTTTGGCTTGCCTTTTTCTTTTGATCCCCTGCCCCCTTTGAAACGTTGAGTAAGCTGTTGGCTCAAGGGACCCGCATGTCATCCTCTATGTCCATCAACTTTCTTTTCTTTTTTTTTTCACCCCCTAATTACTAGCTACTTTCTTTTTCTTTTGATCTCAAGCCGCATTACAAACATTGAGACCGCTGCTGCAAAATGGGACCCACATGTCATCCTCTATGTACAATAAATCTTGGATTATTTTTGGCTCCTGATATTTGGTCACTTGCCTTTTTCTTTCGATCTCATGCCGCCTTTGAAACGTTGAGTAAGCTGCTGGCTCATGGGTCCCGCATGTCATCCTCTACGAACAATAAAAGTTTCCTTTCTTGGAGTTATTTTTTACCCCTAATTTCTGGCTATTTGCCTTTTTCTTTTGATCCCCTGCCCCCGTTGAAACGATGAGGACGCTGTTGGCAGGTCGGTCCCACATGTCATCCTCTATGAACAATAAAAGTTTCCTTTGGTGGATTTATTTTGACCCTAATTAATTTCTGGCTATTTCCTTTTTTTTCTTTTGATCCCCTGCCGCCTTGGAATTGTTGAGAATGCTGCTGCCTCATTTTTCTTTTGGTCCTGTGCCGCCTTGGAAACGTTGAGACCGCTGCTACAAAATGGGACCCGCATGTCATCCTCTATGTACAATAAAGTTTCTTTTCTTGGATTATTTTTGGCTCCTGATATTATGTCACTTGCCTTTTTCTTTCGATCTCATGCCGACTTTGAAACGTTGAGGATGCTGCTGCCTCATGGGTCCCGCATGTCATCCTCTCAGAACGATAAATGTTTTGTTTTCTTGTATTTTTTTACCAACTGATTTTTGGCTTTTTTTATTTTCGATCCCCTGCCGCCTTTGAAACGTTGACTCCGCTGCTGGCTCATGGGTCCCCGATGTCAGCCTCCCCGTACAAGAAACATGTGATATTTTATTTTGCAGACAATAAACGTTGTATTTCGCTCTGAGCTATTGCAAACGGATAAATTAAATCTTTATATCTACATAAACAAACTTATATGTTGAATCTCCTTGTTTTTTGTTTTTGCGAAGCATAGGACTTTCCTGTTTTTTTTTTGAGAAAAATCCGACCTTTCCTGTTTTGGAGTGGGCTGAAATTGTACGAGTCAAAAGGCCCAGCAGGATAGTTCGAAGGCCCAGATGTCCAGATCCAGCCCAATTGAAATCTTTCTTTTCTTGGATTTTTTTCACACCCTGATTTCTGGCTACTTCATTTTTCTTTCGGTCCTGTGCCGCCTTGGAAGCGTTGAGACCGCTGCTACAAAATGGGACCCGATGTCATCCTCTATGTACAATAAAGTTTCTTTTCTTGGATTATTTTTGGCTCCTGATATTATGTCACTTGACTTTTTCTTTCAATCTCATGCCGACTTTGAAACGTTGAGGAAGCTGCTGGCTCATGGGTCCCGCATGTCATCCTCTATGAACAATAAAAGTTTTCTTTGTTGGATTTATTTTTTTCCCCTAATTTCTGGCTATTTGTCTTTTTCTTTTGATCCCCTGCCCCCTTTGAAACGATGACGACGCAGCTGGCAAGTCGGTCCCACATGTCATCCTCTATGAACAATAAAAGTTTCCTTTGATGGATTTATTTTTTACCCTAATTAATTTCTGGCTATTTCCTTTTTTATTTTGATCCCCTGCCGCCTTGAAATAGTTGAGGATGCTGCTGCCTCATGGGTCCCGCATGTCATCCTCTCAGAAAGGTAAATGTTTCTTTTCTTGAATTTGTTTACCAACTGATTTTTGGCTTATTTTTTCTTTCGATCTCCTGCCACCTTTAAAACGTTGACGACGCTGCTGGCTCATGGGTCCCCAATGTCAGCCTCCCCATACTGCAAATCCTCTTTCTGCAAAGGTTGTATTTCTAGATAGATAAGGTGGATTCGAATCTGCCATGGTTCAGGCAGCTCAGGTAAGCCTTCTTGCACTAATTAATGGAAGTAGTGTATCGCAAGGTCAAGACATGTGGCTCAGTGTAATGAATCTATATGAATCATGTTGTGGGTTCAATCTGATAGTTCTCTAACAGGTCAGCCAAAATAGAAATTAAGTTTTTTTCTAAAAGGGAAATGCAAATTAAGATGAACACAAACATTAGTTATCATAATAGCTGATCATACATACATACTTGCTAAGAGCAAAAGCTTGCCAGAGTTTTACCACCCATACAATTAATTAGCAGTTCAGATAAGATAACCTTATATAAGTATAACTACAAATGCATTTGCTAAGGGCTCATGGGACAACAGAACTAGACAACCGCGAACTTTATGACCAGCATGTCACAGCGGCATCGAAAGATCTTGACCTTCAACTTTGATCCAATGCGAAGTTTGGCACCGTCAATGAACTTTTTCCACCTGGAAGTAACAGCCAAGCGGCCATCTGTGGGACTGACAGAGTACCGTCCCTCCACGGTGAGACCTTCACTCTCCATGACGAGGGATATCTTGCCCCTTCGGCCAGCATTGAGATCCTTGGAGATACTTTTAGGCAATTTCTGATTCAAAGCAAGAGATACCACCAAAAATTAGTCAATGGCACCAATGCACTGAACCATGTGAGACTTTGAGCAGAGAAGACATCAAGATAAGAGCAGTTATGCTGTCATATACTCACGAACATAGCCTTCAGATGCGTCCTGGTCACCACACGGGTGGCCACAGCAATGAGCTGAGACCTCGGTGATCTGGCTGGGGCAGGTGCATGAGCCTGGGCTGGTACACGAGCTGGTGCTGATGCAGGAGACTGCTGGGCAGGTGCAGTAAACGGTGCCTCTAGAGGAACCGGTGCTGATGCAGGAGACTGTTGGGCAGGTGCAGTAAACGGTGCAGCTAGAGGAACCAGTGCTGATGCAGGAGCCTGCTGGGCATGTGTAGTATATGGGGCCTCTACAGGAACCAATGCTGATGTAGGGGACTGCTGGGTAGATGCAGTAAACGGAGCTGGTACAGGAACCGGTGCTGATGCAGGAGAGTGGGAAGCCGGTGCCGGTGCTGGTGTGGTTGCCCTTTGTGACATCCGCTCCTGTTCCGTCAGGGGATCTGCAGCTTTGATCATGTTAAACCCAGCAAGCTAGAACAGAGGGAATGGTTTAGAACAACTGCTCAGAATGCAGTTATCAAAAGATATGAGTAGAAAAAAGTTACATATTATATATTTGGAAGTGTCTCCAACTCTGTAAGCAGTTACGTATATCTGCCCGTTTGAGTTTCTGATCCTCAGCTCGTCGCCCTTCTTCAGACCGTAGTCAAAAGCAAACTTTCTCCAATCATGTCCATACAAATATGTGATGGCCTGCGTCTTGTAGACATACACCTCATAGACCGTGTAGGTGTTCATCAATTTGCCATTGCCATGCATAGTGAAAGATCCTTCATGCGGACACATCTGGTTAATCATTGGACGAAGTTCACAAGGTACAGTCTGCATGTGAAAATTGATACAAATGTAAGAAGCAGGAAGACTAAAAACAAGACTTTACTATATGCCAATTCATGCTAAACCACTGAGAATACATACCTGTAACTCTGTGAAGGAGCTACTAGAAAGGTAGATAGAGCCATAGGAGGTGTTATATGCGGGGTATGTACATGGGCCCGCCATATTCCCGCAAGCTCGGCATCGGGATGGTGAAGGAAACATGGGAGGTACTACTGGTGCGTAGCGCTGAACGTAAGTGGAAGAATTAGGTTGTGTAAAGTGCATAGTTCAGAGCAATGCAAATGTTGACAAGCAAGTGCATAACACTATGTTACAAACTGAACAGTGAAAAATTAGTGTATGATGAATATAAGCATGCTAATTTGGTGTTTCCGAATTCCAAAAAGCATTAGACAGAGCCAGTGATAATATCAGACATAAATCATGGCATGTATATGTGGCTTAAGAAAATATACCCGAACCCTTGGATGGTTACGGCCCGGCTGATCCTTGGACTTGAGCTTATATAAGCATCCAGAAGGTGGGGCTGACAGTAACTTGGTGGCAGCCTCTGCAGATGCCTCATCAGCAGCAGTTGCAATCCTTTTGACCAATGAAGGCTTAGCAGTTTCAGTCTGCATATAAAAATTGAAGAGCAACAGACATCAGCAGTGATATATAAAATGAATCTATGAGACACTGATGCATATAGTGCTGGATGTAAGTGGAAGAATAGGTGTGTGTGTTTCTGAACTATTGGTAAGCATTAGACAAAGCCGGCAATAAACAGACAAAAATCAAATCATGTATGAGGATTAAGAAAATATACCTGCTTACTGAAAAGGGTACCACCCAGCTGGCCCGTGGCCTTGTGCTTGAGGAGGTTTTCAGAAGATGGTGGCAGCACCATCGTCTTCACAGCAGCCTCATCAGGATCATTTTTTATCCATTTGAGTAGAGGAACAGAAGTTTCATCCTGCATATGAATAGCAACAGAACTCATCATTGATATTTAATAAATCTATGAGATAGACTGATGCAAATAGTGCGGGTGTAAGTGGAAGAATAGGGTTGTGCATAGAGAACAGTTGACAACAATGCAAATGATTACAAAAGAAGCCAATGGAAATCAACAGTTTATATACTGGATGAGACAGACTGAAAAGTGAAAAATTAGTGTATGATGATTGTAAGCAAACGCAGTGTTTCTGAACTTTTGGTAAGCATTAGACAAAGCCAACAGTAATTAAACAGATAATAATGAAATCATGTATGTGGATTAAGAAAATATACCAGATTCATTAAAAGGTCACCACCCAGCTGGCCCATGGCCTCGTGCTTGTAGAGGTTTTCGGAAGATGGTGCCGGCACCATCGTCCTCACAGCAGCCTCATTAGCCCCATTTTGCATCCACTTGAGTAAAGGCGCAGCAGTTTCAGCCTGCATAAGAATGGGAACAGATCTCAGCAGTGATATTGAATGACTCTGAGACAGACTGATGCATATAGTGCTAGATGTAAGTGGAAGGGTATGGCCGTGTATGGACAACAGTTCACAACAATGCAAGGGTGTGTTCGGTTCTGAAACAGCGTGGAATGGAATGGAATGGTTCCATTTCAGAGGAATGGAATGGTTACATTTTTGTTCGGTTGGGAAAAATGGAGAGCAGAAGAGATCGAGGTTAAACTAACCAATTGTCTCAAAATTGTAATTAACAATTGCAAATGACATTTTAATCTCAAAGTCGTAATTAACAGCGCCTAATGGTGCTCTTTTAATCTAAAAATCGAAATTAACATCATTTTATGTTGGGTTAGGGGAACTGGAGTAGATGAACATTACTGTATGATGATTGTAAGCAAACGAATTTGGTGTTTCTAAACTTTTGGCTTCGAGATCTTATGGGTTTCAACTCTAGCCTACCCCAACTTGTTTGGGACTGAAAGGCTTGGTTGTTGTTGTTGTTGTTGTAAACTTTTGGCAAGCATAGAAAAAACCGACAATAAACAGAGAAAAATCAAGGCATGTTTTGTGGATTAAGAAAATATACCATATTCATTAAAAGATCACCACCCAGCTGGTGCGTGGCCTTGTGCTTGTAGAGGCATTTAGAAGATGGGGGCGGCATCAACATACTGGCAGCCTGATCAGCCGCAGTTTTGATCTTCCTTTTGAGTAAAGGCCCTAAAGTTTCAGTCTGCATATGAATAGCAAAACAAAAGGCAGACCTCAGCAGTGATATTGAATTACTGTATGAGATAGACTGATGCATATAGTGGATGCTCTTAGCCTTTTGCAGCGTGAACACTAGCTATGGACAGACAAAAAACTAGTTAACTCAGCTTTGTCTAGATATGAATGTACTACCACCATCCAAAAGCTTAAGCCTTATTTATTTTTGAGAAATCAAAACAAGCAAAGTTTGACCAAAATTTTAGAACATTCTATCAACAAATATAATACTGTGTAGATACCGTAGGAAAATATATTTTATTATCTATTTAATGATATTAATTTTGTATTTTGCATGTTACTGATTTTTGGTAAAAGCTTAGTCAAACATGGTATAGTTTGACTTTCTAAAAATAATATAAGCCCAAAGCTTTGGGATGGAGGCAGTAGTATCTAGAGCTAAAACACATCTAGATACATCCGTATCTACAGATAGTTGAGTCAATTAATTTGGATCTGAGGGAGTATCAGATTCAGACTACATCATGGTAAGTTGGTTAAAAAAATTACCCCTGGGCGGTCCCTGCCCAGCTCGGCAGTGGCATTTCGCTTCTTGTGCTGCAGATCGGGCCATGCTCCTGCAGCAGGTGGGGCGCTATTCTCGTTCCCCATAGCCTCAGCACGGAACCTGGAGGTACCAACCTGATACAGAGAATATAGAGCATGGTGTCACAGAGGCTTTACGCACAAACAGCTGAAGACATGTGCTACTTTAAGCATATTCCAGAACAGGAACAGATTGAGGATGCAGAGACCAGAGAGACACTTAAAAGGTAAAGAGTGGATAAGCAAACGGAGTACCTGCTTCGCGGGGCTGGGGACGCAGCTCAGGCTCAGCCAACTGCCCACATGCGTGGTGGCCTTACGCTCCATTGCCCCCACCGCCGAGGTCTTGCCTTTCCTGTACAAGCTGACAAAAGATACAGTGAGGATCAGCAGAAACTACAAAGGTTGCAAATGTCGACAAATAAAGGAAGAACACCCCAATCCAAGCAAAGGTAGCCCCCGCCCCCCACCCCCATCAATCACTCCCAGCTCGAGGGTGACCAGAAAGACACCCCTTTGCCCAGAATAGGAAAGAGATGCGCAAGATATCGAGGAGAGGAAAAAAGAACCGATCTCGAGAAAGGAGAGAACATTACTAGTCCTACCTAATCCGCTTGGGCTAGATGCAGCTTGCCCCTCCAAGCTGGATGCCTGGACGGTGGAGGCGAAAGGAGGGGATCGAGCTAGCGGCTTGCATCCGTCGGCAATCGGCACTCGATCGGGAGAGAAGGGGTGCTACATAAAGGGGAGGGGTAACATATTTTATTACACAGTGAACTTACTGATGTGACTAGTCATTACATGTCTCACTGAAACTAGGGCCCATAGTGTGGCACCCCAAATTTACTTGAAGCTGCCCGGCGGGACGCATTGGCGCGTCAAGAAACCCCCGAATTGTAGCGGGGAAATGAAACATTTCACAAAAATTCGAAATTCAAGCACACCGCCACGCGCCAAGCACGCGGCTGTTCCTTCCTCTTCCTCGGTTCCTCCTCCCCTATCCGAAAAAACCCCAAATCCCAAGCTCAAACCAAAAAAAAAACAAAAAACAAATCCCCTGGCCGCCATGCATGTCCTCGTTAACCCGCTGGAGATCGTTCCCGGACGATGCGGACCACCCGCCCTGAGATCCAGAATTCCGTCCACCTCGAGGCACTGCGTGCTGTCTCGCAGCAGCGGCTTGAGGGCGCTGAAGAGGAAGTTCCGCCGGAAAGTGCTCATGGCAACCGTGCAAGCTCACCGGCGTGCTGTATCCCGAGAGGAACTGGTCAAAGCTTTGCTATTCGCCACACACAAAAAATTGCGGGCCAAGATCTGGTCAAAGCTTCGTCGATGGCTTGCCGCGAGAGGCTTGGAGTCCAGAGTCAATAAACTAGCTGCTCGAGGACTTGGGCGGTTTACACGGATTCATATTAACTGACTCAAGTTTGTTAGTCTAGTTAACAAATGCATCTAGATACATCCATATCTAGACAGAATTGAGTCCATTAATATGAATCAGAGGGGAGTACCTGAAAGTGTTTCATGCTACCAACTAATGCGCTGGCAGGAATCGCTGTAGAAGTAATTGTGCTACTACTTGTACGATGAACTGATTGTGTGGGTGTCGAATTTTGCAACGCGATCATCCACTGAATGCTTAATCTAGCGCCAAAGGCGTACAAATCATAACATACTACAGCACCAGAACATAAGAGTACGAATCATAAAGTAGCTCAACATTTTGCATCAGGGCTGGGTGGTCCTGAGACTACCGGGACGCCCCTGATGATCTCCGGGTGTGCATCCTCTTCAACGCAAAGCTGTGTACTCGGTCCACGGCCTCCTTCTGTAGGCTGGATAATCTCAGGTGCAGGACCTTCGTCTATGAGAGGCTCGTCATCAGTACCATCCACAGGTGCATCAGGGCTGGGTGGTCTTGAGACTACCCGGACGCCCGTGATGATCTCCGGGCGTGCATCCACTTCAACGCAAAGCTGTGTACTCGGTCCACGGCCTCCTTCTGTAGGCTGGATAATCTCAGGTGCAGGACCTTCGTCTATGAAAGGCTCGTCATCAGTACCATCCACAGGTGCATCAAACTGAGATTCATCTTCAAATCTCCCATCAAACTGAGAGACCTCTTTAACTCTATGCTTCTGCAATTAGTACATCAACCGATTAGACAAACATCTAAGGGATGCAACCTGAACAAATGCCGTTTTACATATTTACCTTCTCATCTGGCACAGCACATGTCCCAGAGCTGAAACCCGTTTCCTGAAGCAAGCGCTTTTTCTCTCCTTCCCGTCCATCCATCTGCAACAAGTTAAATTTGAGTACAGAACCTTGCACAGCAATGCAAACTATTGATTGAAACAGCGGCAGCATCAATATAAATAATTAACTACATATGCCAGCACACATACAGTGTGAGCAAGATCTGCTTCTCCTGCTAAAGGATCATTATATGGTTCACCATGCTAAACCCGCCTAACATATGTGCGGTCCATCCCAAAAATGTGTAAATGATCTGCCACTACAGGGTGAGGCCTCTTCTCACCATTCATACATGTGCAGCGCGGGCAATACACGTCCAGGTTGTGACCATCATGAGCTCTAATAAACCCCATAAAGGGTTGAACACCATTTATATATGAAGGGGAACATAAGTGTCCATGCAGTTTCCAAGTTCTGTCCATCTGTTTAATTATGAGATACAGTGGTTGGTGATTAATTTAAGGCGAAGTAGGAAATGTATATCCATCGAGTACAAAACTATACTACATGATTATGCATTTCAGCAATCATGTCGAGTACAAAACAAAAAATGCCCATCGACATTTTAGCAAACAGATCGTGTACAAAACTCTGCCATGGCATTTCAGCAAATTAACGGATCGAGTGCAGAACTGACTCTATATGCCCACGCAAATGAACAAATTGATCGATGACAAATCGAGCGGAAAACTATAAAGTGCCAATTAGTTCGAGCATACTGACGAATTTTTTTAGCAGCATCAAGAAAATATAAATCGTTAGGCTGTCTTGCCCGATACATGATTGAGCTAGAGATAGCAGCCCTACCGTGGATCAACTTGACCGCCGGTGCGTCTCGAGAAGAACGACGGGGAGGGGAAGCTTCTTCTTCGCACGGACGGGACGGGGAGGGGAAGCTCTTCGCACGGACGGGGATAAGTTGTGTACGGGTGGGTGGGGGGTCATGCGGCCGGGCCGCCGGGGTGATAATTAAGGTTGGTAGGTGGCGTTTAATGGAGTTGCGTGTGTAATTTGCCGTGCACAAGGTTGAGGAATAGGCGGTTCCCTTTGCCGCGCGCACAATTCAAACTATCCCGCCCATGTAGTTTAAATTCGCCATATTTTCGTTAAATCGACATAAAGTCATGTGAGTGGGGGAAAATTAGCAAAGTTGCTTGAAAAATAGTAAAACTCTGGAATTATCCTTTAAATATGCTCTACTTCGTGTGAAAATCGGGGTGTGGAAGCATGTTGAGCTGTTTTATTTGTACTTTCTTCATTAAAACTCCCATTTTATGCACTTTGGATGGAAAGAAATCATTTGTACATAAATTTTGACAACGCCATTTGCAAACACTAATTGTTTACATGCCAAGATGCACCCATCCACCAAATATATATGTGGCAAAAGTTTATCACAATCTAGCAGATATGCATAATTAGTGAGGGACCCCTTTTGATTTTGTGCAATTTCCACTAATTAGGTAGAGATCGAGAAGGGTTAATTAATTAGGCCATGTTAGGGGTTATGTGTTTTAATAGGTTGTGTGGATTCAAATACAACTTCTTTATTTGTGTGCTATGATTAATCAAAACTAGATCGATCGACTGCGCACACATTATTAGAGGCGCATGCCTTTGCGCACAAAGTGCATGTGTGTGTTGTTGGCCACCAACGAGAGAGAGAGAGAGAGAGAGAGAGAGAGAGAGAGAGAGATAGAGAGAGAGAGCTACATACGAGAGAGCGATTGAAATCCCCAAATTAAACACATATATATGCATGGCACATTTAATTTAATTAGAGGACCGCGAGGCACCCCTGGCCTGCTTGATGCATAATTAAGTGTCATTGGCCTATATATATAGGGTTTAATTAGGGTTTAGGGTTTAGGGTTAGGAGGTTAGGGTTTAGGGTTTAATGTTTATGGTGTTTAGGGTTTAGGGATTAGGGATTAGGGTTTATTTAGGGTTTAAGGTTTAGGGATCATCGATCGAGTGCGCACACACACATTATTAGAGGCACACGCGCCTTTGCGCATAAAGTGCATGCGTATATGTGTGTGTTTTTTGGCCACCAACGACATATAGATGATCGAGAGAGAGAGATTGAAATCCCCCAAGAATATGTTCAAATATATATTAAAATATATGCACGAATTAATGCATGCATGGTAGGCCATGCATGCACACTAATTATATATATATTATGAGGAAACTTAATCAAATGTGTTTTCATTCGAGAGAACTTGTCAAAATTCAAGTTAATTAATTTATCATCGATAATTATATAATTAATTAATGAATCTCAGGGAGATGTTATACAACATATGATCGATATATAGGCCATGTATATATTAATTGGTTTTAATCTACCGTTTTTGCTAGCTAGCTGCATGCTATATATAGAGCATGTTTTTATTAGATCGGGTTATAGCTAGTATAGTTTAGGGTTATGTGTTTTAATTAACTAGGGTTTGATTAGCTAGGGGTTAGTTATATATATATGGTTTAGGGTTAATGCATGTCACATTTAATTTAACTAGAGGACCGCGAGGCACCCCTAGCCTGCTTGATGCACAATTAAGTGTCGTTGGCCTATATATATAGGGTTTAATTAGGGTTTAGGGTTAGCTAGCTGGGTTTAGGGTTTAGTGTTTTGGGTGTTTAGCTAGGGTCTAGGGTTTAGTGTTTAGTGTTTACTGTGTTTAGAGGGTCTAGGGTTTAGTGTTTAGGGTGTTTAGGGTCTAGGGTTTAGGGTCTAGTGTTTAGGGTCTATGGTTTAGGGTTTAATTAGTGTTTAGGGTGTTTAGGGTTTAGGGTTTAGTGTTTACGGTGTTTAGGGTCTAGGGTTTAGGGTTTAGTGTTTAGGGTCTAGGGTTTAGGGTTTAATTAGTGTTTAGGGTGTTTATAGGGTTTAGGGTTTAGGGTTTAGGGTTTTAGGGTTTAGGGTTTAGGGTTTAGGGTTTATGGTTTAGGGTTTACGGTGTTTAGGGTCTAGGGTTTAGGGTTTAGTACATGTTTAGGGTGTTTAGGGTCTAGGGTTTAGTGTGTTTAGGGTGTTTAGGGTTTAGGGGATTAGGGATTAGGGTTTTAGGGTTGTTTAAGGTTTAGGGATCATCGATCGAGTGCGCACACACACATTATTAGAGGCACACGCGCCTTTGCGCATAAAGTGCATGCGTATATGTGTGTGTTTTTTGGCCACCAACGACATATAGATGATCGAGAGAGAGAGATTGAAATCCCCCAAGAATATGTTCAAATATATATTAAAATATATGCACGAATTAATGCATGCATGGTAGGCCATGCATGCACACTAATTATATATATATTATGAGGAAACTTAATCAAATGTGTTTTCATTCGAGAGAACTTGTCAAAATTCAAGTTAATTAATTTATCATCGATAATTATATAATTAATTAATGAATCTCAGGGAGATGTTATACAACATATGATCGATATATAGGCCATGTATATATTAATTGGTTTTAATCTACCGTTTTTGCTAGCTAGCTGCATGCTATATATATAGAGCATGTTTTTATTAGATCGGGTTATAGCTAGTATAGTTTAGGGTTATGTGTTTTAATTAACTAGGGTTTGATTAGCTAGGGGTTAGTTACATATATATGGTTTAGGGTTAATGCATGTCACATTTAATTTAACTAGAGGACCGCGAGGCACCCCTGGCCTGCTTGATGCACAATTAAGTGTCGTTGGCCTATATATATAGGGTTTAATTAGGGTTTAGGGTTAGCTAGCTGGGTTTAGGGTTTAGTGTTTTGGGTGTTTAGCTAGGGTCTAGGGTTTAGGGTTTAGTGTTTACTGTGTTTAGAGGGTCTAGGGTTTAGTGTTTAGGGTGTTTAGGGTCTAGGGTTTAGGGTCTAGTGTTTAGGGTCTATGGTTTAGGGTTTAATTAGTGTTTAGGGTTTAGTGTTTACGGTGTTTAGGGTCTAGGGTTTAGGGTTTAGTGTTTAGGGTCTAGGGTTTAGGTTTTAATTAGTGTTTAGGGTGTTTATAGGGTTTAGGGTTTAGTGTTTAGGGTTTAGGGTTTTAGGGTTTAGGGTTTAGGGTTTAGGGTTTAGGGTTTATGGTTTAGGGTTTACGGTGTTTAGGGTCTAGGGTTTAGGGTTTAGTGTTTAGGGTGTTTAGGGTCTAGGGTTTAGTGTGTTTAGGGTGTTTAGGGTTTAGGGGATTAGGGATTAGGGTTTTAGGGTTGTTTAAGGTTTAGGGATCATCGATCGAGTGCGCACACACATTATTAGAGGCACCCGCGCCTTTACGCATCAAGTGCATGCGTATATATGTGTGTTTTTTGGGCCACCAACGATATATAGATGATCGAGAGAGAGAGAGAGATCGATTGAAATCCCCAAGAATATGTTCAAATATACATTAAAATATATGCACGAATGCATTGTAGGCCATGCATGCACACTAATTATATATATATTATGAGGCAACTTAATCAAATGTGTTTTCATTCGAGAGAACTTGTCAAAGTTCAAGTTAATTAATTTATCACGATAATTATATAATTAATTAATGATTCTCAGGGATATGTTATACAACATGATCGATATATAGGCCATGTATATTTTAATTGGTGTTAATCTACGGTTTGCTAGCTAGCTAGCTGCTATATATAGAGCATGTTTTTATTAGATCGGGTTATAGCTAGCTAGTATAGTTTAGGGTTATGTGTGTTAATTAAGTAGGGTTGATTAGCTAGGGTTAGTTACATATATATGGTTTAGGGTTAATGCATGGCACATTTAATTTTATTAGAGGATCACGAGGCACCCATGACCCACTCGATCGATGCACAATTAAGTGTCGTTGGCCTATACATAGGGTTTAATTGGGGTTTAGGATTAGCTAGGGTTTAGGGTTAGGGTTAGGGTACGTTTAGGGTCTAGGGTTTAGGGTTTAGTGTTTAGGGTTTAGGGATTAGGGATTTAAGGTTTTAGGGTTGTTTAAGGTTTAGGGATCATCGATCGAGTGCGCACACACATTATTAGAGGCACCCGCGCCGTTACGCATAAATTGCATGCATATATATGTGTGTTTTTTGGGCCACCAACGATATATAGATGATCGAGAGAGAGAGATCGATTGAAATCCCCAAGAATATGTTCAAATATACATTAAAATATATGCACGAATGCATTGTAGGCCATGCATGCACACTAATTATATATATATTACGAGGCAACTTAATCAAATGTGTTTTCATTCGAGAGAACTTGTCAAAGTTCAAGTTAATTAATTTATGACGATAATTATATAATTAATTAATGAATCTCAGGGATATGTTATGCAACATGATCGATATAGGCCATGTATATTTTAATTGGTGTTAATCTACGGTTTGCTAGCTAGCTGCTATATATAGAGCATGTTTTTATTAGATCGGGTTATAGCAGCTAGCTAGTATATATAGTTTAGGGTTATGTGTTTTAATTAAGTAGGGTTGATTAGCTAGGGTTAGTTACATATATATGGTTTAGGGTTAATGCACGACACATTTAATTTTATTAGAGGATCACGAGGCACCCATGACCCGCTCGATCGATGCACAATTAAGTGTCGTTGGCCTATACATAGGGTTTAATTGGGGTTTAGGATTAGCTAGGGTTTAGGGTTAGGGTTAGGGTTAGGGTTAGGGTATGTTTAGGGTCTAGGGTTTAGGGTTTAGTGTTTAGGGTGTTTAGGGTTTAGGGATTAGGGATTTTAAGGTTTTAGGGTTGTTTAAGGTTTAGGGATCATCGATCGAGTGCGCACACACATTATATTATTAGAGGCACCCGCGCCTTTACGCATAAATTGCATGCATATATATGTGTGTTTTTTGGGCCACCAACGATATATAGATGATCGAGAGAGAGAGAGATTGAAATCCCCAAGAATATGTTCAAATATACATTAAAATATATGCACGAATGCATTGTAGGCCATGCATGCACACTAATATATATATATATATTATGAGGCAACTTAATCAAATGTGTTTTCATTCGAGAGAACTTGTCAAAGTTCAAGTTAATTAATTTATCACGATAATTATATAATTAATTAATGAATCTCAGGGATATGTTATACAACATGATCGATATAGGCCATGTATATTTTAATTGGTGTTAATCTACGGTTTGCTAGCTAGCTGCTATATATAGAGCATGTTTTTATTAGATCGGGTTATATCTAGTATAGTTTAGGGTTATGTGTTTTAATTAAGTAGGGTTGATTAGCTAGGGTTAGTTACATATATATGGTTTATGGTTAATGCATGGCACATTTAATTTTATTAGAGGATCGCGAGGCACCCATGACCCGCTCGATCGATGCACAATTAAGTGTCGTTGGCATATACATAGGGTTTAATTGGGGTTTAGGATTAGCTAGGGTTTAGGGTTAGGGTTAGGGTACGTTTAGGGTCTAGGGTTTAGGGTTTAGTGTTTAGGGTGTTTAGGGTTTAGGGATTAGGGATTTAGGGGTTTTAGGGTTGTTTAAGGTTTAGGGATCATCGATCGAGTGCGCACACACATTATTAGAGGCACCCGCGCCTTTACGCATAAATTGCATGCATATATATATATGTGTGTTTTTTGGCCACCAACGATATATAGATGATCGAGAGAGAGAGATTGAAATCCCCAAGAATATGTTCAAATATACATTAAAATATATGCACGAATGCATGGTAGGCCATGCATGCACACTAATTATATATATATATATTATGAGGCAACTTAATCAAATGTGTTTTCATTCGAGAGAACTTGTCAAAATTAAAGTTAATTAATTTATCACGATAATTATATAATTAATTAATGAATCTCAGGGATATGTTATACAACATGATCGATATAGGCCATGTATATATTAATTGGTGTTAATCTACGGTTTGCTAGCTAGCTGCTATATATAGAGCATGTTTTTATTAGATCGGGTTATAGCAGCTAGCTAGTATAGTTTAGGGTTATGTGTTTTCATTAAGTAGGGTTGATTAGCTATGGTTAGTTACATATATATGGTTTAGGGTTAATGCATGGCACATTTAATTTAATTAGAGGACCGCGAGGCACCCCTGGCCTGCTTGATGCACAATTAAGTGTCGTTGGCCTATATATAGGGTTTAATTAGGGTTTAGGGTTAGGGTTAGGGTTTAGGGTCTAGGGTTTAGTGTTTAGGGTTTAGGGATTAGGGATTAGGGTTTCAGGGTTGTATAAGGTTTAGGGATCATCGATCGAGTGCGCACACACATTATTAGAGGCACCCGCGCCTTTGCGCATAAAGTGCATGCGTATAGTTTAGGGTTATTTGTTTTAATTAAGTAGGGTTTGATCAGCTAGGGTTAGTTACATATATATGGTTTAGGGTTAATGCATGGCACATTACATATAGTTTAAATCTCAAGAATGTTTATACATGATAGGCCATATGTGCAAAGGAATTTTTTTCCTCGTGAACTTGTCAAAATTCAAGTTTATCAGTGCCAATGGAAACTAGTCCAAAAAATTACATAGAGGACCAAAAGTACTAGACAATAACTAATAGAACCTGCAACTTTACAAAAAGGACCCCAAAACATATAGAAGAAAATCAATCGAGTCCTTCTCGACCGCACATCAGATCTCTGCTCCGCATCCTTTCCAGCAACTCCGTCGCCGGGGACGCACCACTTGGGACGGTGTCGCCGGTAGTCGCCAGGACGAAGGAGAAGAAGGGCCTCAGCAACGGCATATTGGCTCTGAGAAGGGTCGCTGAAAGTCCAAGATGTGCACGGGCAAGACGGATGACGCCGTCGTATGCCCCGAGCTTGTGAACTTTAGCAGCTTGACTTCCCCATTGGCCAGATCTGAAGCACTGACCAAAGCAAGCCTCACCGTTAGCGCCATCACATTGATGGCACCAGATCGGGGTTTGGCCGGCAAGATCCGCCAGATTCACCATAGGCCAGATCTGAAGCCGATGACGAGATCCCCGACTCCATTGCGCCATTCTGCTCATGGGAAACACTGGATCTAAGCTTACAACAACACTAACTCCCTCGGATCCAAATTAGCTGACTCAACTTTGCTTATCTAAATATGGATGTATCCACACATGTTTTTACTCTAGATACATACACGTCTAAGGAAAGTTGAATCAATTAATTTAGTTCGGAGGGTGTACAATATACAGAGAGAAGTCGGCCTCGTCTCCGGCCGGCGAGGCCGCCGGAGAGAAGGGGGAGAGGAGCCGGGGGAGTGGGAGAGACTCGAGAGAGAAAGAGAAGAGGAAGAAATGAGAGCTCCCTGGGGAAGAACATTATTTTTGTCGTTCTGCTCGTAGCTTGAAACTGAAAATTTCGGCCACGCGCCAAATCATCCCGCCGCATCCATTCGAAAATCCCGTGACCAGTTTTACCCTTTTAACCCTGGTCCGGAAGCTACAACCCACCGACCATGGAGGGCTCATTCGGTAACAATGAAATATCTTGCCTAGATCCCGAACCCTCCCCACAGGCCCACACCCACCCACCAACCATTCGCCCCATTAGCTCAAAAATACTCTCACACGCCAAAGCTCTGACTCTCTACAGTACTAGATCTGCTTCGCCGCCGGCATACTCCTCCACAGCGTAGCCTTGATCGTGTTGGCTGTCCACCCACCTGATCCGCTCCCCCGCCGCCCTCGTCACCGACGGATCTGCTTCACCGCCGACCTCGCCACCGACGGATCTGCTTCACCGCCGACCTCGCCACCGACGGATCTGCTTCACCGCCGACCTCGCCACCGACTACCTCGCCGCAGCGGCTGTATCAACTTCACCGAATACCTTGCCAGCCAACCAGATCTGCTTCACTAACGCCCGCTTCTACTGAAACATGGTCGATTCATCGTCTCCCGCGTTCGCCGCCGCTGGAATGCAAGTTGCCGCCCCCGTCCACCCCGCCGCAGCTTGGTTAGTACGCTGGCCCGTTAGATCGCGGTGTTTCTTTAGCCATGTTTTGTGTAGTTATTTGCAGATCTCATATGCCGTTAACTTTCTTGATGTGTTGCTTCGCATGAAGTTTGTTTAAATGTTGTACAGTACAAAAGCATTATCCGGTCGCTACCATCCTGTTCATTCTACTGACACCTGTGTGCATCCACATATTTATAGCCTTGTACCCATTCATTTGCTGCCAACTGTTTTTGTACTGCATGCTATTGTCGCACTGCTTTTATAGTCGTGCTATGGGCATTTCCAATCTGCTTGTTCTTATACCACGTCATTAGCTCACCGCTAGCTGTTTTCTCGTGTCTGCTATTCTCACACTGCTTTTATAATCATGCTATGTGCATTTCCAATCTGCTTGCTCTTATACCTCGTCTTTAGCTTATATAGTTATTGCTGCGTGCATGTCTGGTCTTTGTATTATCGTAGACTGACTTGTCAATGTTATTTTTCCTTGGGATTGATCATGCGAACCACTTATTAGAACATCCAACATTAACAGCGGGGACGCTAGGTAAGGTTGGAATCTGAGTTCGTGGTTGGTAATTTTGGCAGTTTACTTCCGTTATTATCTATAACCTATATGCATTGTTCCTTATGCAAGAGATTAACACTTGGAACCCTGCCATAGCAATGCCATTCATGCTTTACTATGTTTCTGCCTATTTGATATGCTTGTCTTGGAGAAACTTCGAGGGTGATTTGAACCTGACATTTGGTCATTCTTAATGCCAGTTTACTTTATGTGTAAAACCTTGGCATTACCCTACTCTAAATCTGAATGTCTGAAATTCGTATCTCATGCAAAGCAACATCTAGTTGGTTTTAATTTGATATCTGGTAACTATTGGCTTATTCATTTGGCAGCTCAAGTTTTTTGTTATTTGAAACCAGCTGACTTGGTCTTAAATGTGATATCTAAACACAGATTAAGGACAATGGAGCAGGAGGATTAGCATTTCACTTGATGGCTGAACCTAAAATGATAGGCATGTTGACCACGACTAGTGCACGCAAGAGAAGGACCTGCAGTGAGCCAGTATGTGCTTAGTACATGCATCTTATCTTATCTTGTGCTTATTTCTGCTACATGCTGTTATCTGATCTCTACATTGCGTAATACATGTTTGAATAGTTAATTGTTGTAACTATGTTTACAATGTTACCAGAATGCTGTTTTAATGAAGCAGTCATCATTAGAAGATAGTCGCCAAAAAAGGATCTGTAGCGACCCTGTGCAACATTATGATGTAAGTTTGTGCTTAGTACAAGTTCCATACATGTCTTATTTATGCAACTTGTTATTATCTTATATCTACATTGCATAATAAATGTTTGCATAGTTCATCGTTTAACTCTTTTTGCATTATTATCAGAATGCAGTTGTGATGAAGCAATCTTCATTAACTGTGAGGCCCACAAAAAGTTCTGATCTTTCTTCTGATGCATCTTCTCATAGCCGTCAACCTAGACCATTTCTTTCATCAGACAGTAAATATCTCAAGGCTGTACTTTATAAAAGACATGGTATTGCTGCTTTAAGATCTGTAGCTGATATGTTGACAAAGAGTACACAAGATTCAATCAAGGCGATTGCCAAATGTCAACCTGTTATTGATGATGCTAATAGAAGTCCTCAATGATTCTATGTAATTTTTTTATTTGGGCACATTAATTGCCTTGTAATTTTCCTATTTGTTTTATTTGTGTATGTAATTGTGTGTATCATTGAAATCAGATTTTAGGCTCATGAAATTTAATGCAAGTTGACTAGTCAAACAAGTAGGGCCCTACAACAGATTGGGCCGGCCCACTTACAGTAGTGTGGGACCCACTTTCATTTTGGGCCGGCCCACTTCTTTAGTAGGCCGGCCCGGTTACACGATAGTGGGCTCCACATGCTTATTGGGCCGGCCCACTTGCTCTATGGTGGTCCCACATGGTAAATGGGCCGGCCCTTTAATAGGAAGGTGGGACCCACCTGTGTTTTGACCCGGCCCACTATCTTGTTGGGCCGGCCCACTTTCTAGATGGTGGACCCCACATACCAAATGGGCCGGCCCACTTTCTATATGGTGGACCCCACACACCAAATGGGCCGGCCCTTTAATAGGATGGTGGGACCCACCTGTGTTTTGGCCCGGCCCACTATCTCGTTGGGCCGGCCCACTTTCTACATGGTGGACCCCACATACCAAATGGGCCGGCCCATTAACAGGAATGTGGGACCCACATGTGTTTTTGGCCCGGCCCACTATCTTGGTGGGCCAGCCCACTTGCTATATTGTGGACCCCACATACTAAATGGGCCGGCCCTTTAACAGGAAGATGGGTCCCACCTGTGTTTTTGGCCCGGCCCACTATCTTGTTGGGCCGGCCCACTTGATATATGGTGGACCCCACACACTAAATGGGTTAACTGGAAAGTGGGACCCACCTGTGTTTTTGGCCCGGCCCACTAGCTTGTTGGGCCGGCCCACTTGCTATACGGTGGACCCCACACACTAAATGGGCCGGCCTTTTAACAGGAAAGTGGGACCCACCTGTGTTTTTGGCCCGGCCCACTTGCTTCTTGGGCCGGCCCAGTTGCTGTAAGGTGGACCCCACATGTTAAATGGGCCGGCCCATTTAACTTTTGACCAGTCAACATTAGAGGTTAGGCCCGGCCCACGTAACTAATGGACCGGCCCAGCTATATAGTTGACCGGTCAAACTATGTCATCTGGCCCGGCCCGCTTAAGACGTGGCAGGCCTCGTGTGGGCCTACCATCTACCACGGGGTTTCAGCCGGTTAACGCCGTTAACTGGCAGTTAACGGCGTCTGCCACGTGTCAGTTTGCATGACGTCAGCAGTCAACGGGCTCCCGAAAACACTTCCGCAACGGTCCGATTTTCCGTGGCGGAAGGGCGCCCAAGCGCGACGGACCGAAAAAATCGTCGTTGGACTTTGCCTGACGCAGTTTCCACAACGGAACCCATATCGTCGGGTTAGGCCCATAGGCGACGAAAAATACCCCTTAGCGGACGATTTTGAGACGTTGTCTATCAGAACTTTTCTTGTAGTGTTGTATTCGGTTGCTAATTGCGGGGTTGCCGGAGTGACAGAAACCTAAGCCCCCGTTAGTATATCGATGCAGGAGGGATCGCAGGATCTCAGAGTTTAAGGCTGTGGTTAGATTTATCTTAATTACTTTCTTGTAGTTGCGGATGCTTGCAAGGGGTATAATCACAAGTATGTATTAGTCCTAGGAAGGGCGGTGCATTAGCATAGGTTCACCCACACAACACTTATCAAAACAATGAAGATTATTTAGCCACTTGAAGCGAAAGCACTAGACTAAAATCCCCGTGTGTCCTCAAGAACGTTTGGTCATTATAAGTAAACAAACCGGCTTGTCCTTTGTGCTAAAAAGGATTGGGCCACTTGCTGCAATTATTTCTCTCGCATTTTACTTACTCGTACTTTATTCATCTGTTACATCAAAACCCCTTGAATACTTGTTTGTGAGCATTTACAGTGAATCCTTCATCGAAACTGCTGTCAACACCTTCTGCTCCTCGTTGGGATCGACATTCTTACTTATCGAAGATACTACGATACACCCCCTATACTTGTGGGTCATCAAGACTATTTTCTGGCGCCGTTGCCGGGGAGTGAAGCGCTATTGGTAAGTGGAATTGGTAAGGAAAACCTTTACTGTTTGTGCTGATTTTATTTCTGCCTGCTGCTATAAGTCATTATGGAGAGATCTTCTCTTCAATTTCTATTTGGGAAATCTACTACTACTGCAACGGTAGTGGATGAAGCGCCAGGTGAGGAAGTAGTACCATATAAAATACCTATGAAAATTATTGAACGTGTTATGGATAACCGCTATGAAGGGGATGGAACTGTCCATCCTGGTGATCATTTATTGTTTTTGCATGAATTATGCGGGTTATTCAAATGTGCAGGTATTTCTATGAATGAAGTTAGAAAGAAACTATTCACTATATCGCTGTCTGGTAAAGCGGCGCACTGGTATAAATTGCTGAAGAATGGTGATTCTATTGATTGGGAGGACATTGTGCCTTTATTTTATTCCAAATTTTATCCTCCAAGTGAAATTCACAAAGATCGGAACCGCATATATAATTTCTGGCCTCATGATGGAGAGAGTATTGCCCAAGCTTGGGGGAGATTGAAGTCTTTAATGCTCAAATGCCCCATTCATGAGCTTCCTGGTAATGTTATTATTGATAATTTCTATGCAAGACTTTCTTTTCAAGACAAGACCTTGTTGGATACTTCTTGTTCTGGATCATTTACACGCAACAAAGAAGAGTTTAAAAGGGACCTTCTTGATCGGATCCAAGAAAATACTGAAGGATGGGAGAACGACAAAGATAGAGAATCAGGTATAATTTATGATTATAAATGCATTGAAGCTTTTATGGATACTGATAAATTTCGTAATATGAGTGCTACATATGGTCTTGATTCCCAAGTTGTTGCAAATCTTTATAAAGCTTTTGCCTCTCATTATGAATTGCCTAAGAAGAATTTTGATAAGTATCATGAACCGTATAAAGATAAAGTTGATTCATCTGTAAACAAATGTGTAGTGATTGAAACTGTTGATAATGTTATTCCTGAAGCTTATATTGAAAAAACTCCTTTCCCTGCTAAAATGAAGGAGTACTCTGTCATATCTAGTGCGGTTAATAAAAGTGAAAAGAAACCTAAAGAACCTGAAGAACAAATTAAAATTGAACCTGCTGTTGCAATAGTTAAAGATCTTGTGACTGAAAATGTGGAGGATGGTCATATTATTTTCTGTGAAGATGCTTCTAATATTGTTTCACATCCTAATAAACCCAAACAAGTTAGTGTTCCTATGCTATCTGTTAGAATTGGTGATCATTGCTATTATGGTTTATGTGATATTGGTGCAAGTGTTAGTGCTATTCCTTATGAGCTTTACACGGAGATTATGCACGAAATTGGTTCTTGTGAACTTGAAGATATTGATGTGGTTATTCATCTGGCTAATAGAGAAACTATTTCTCCAATTGGTATTGTTCGAGATGTGGAAGTTCTATGTGGTAAGATTAAATATCCTGCTGACTTTTTGGTACTTGGTTCTGCTGCTAGTGATCATTGTCCTATCATTTTTGGTAGACCTTTTCTAAATACTTGTGGAGCTATTATAGATTGTAAGAAAGAGAAAATTTTGACTAGATTTGCTGGTGAACCTTATGAATTTAACTTTTCTAAATTTACCAAAACTCCTTATAAAGCTGACTTGCCTAGTAATGATTTTAAAATGGAGCAGTGTGCATCTATTGTTCTTGTTCCTAATAATCCTTTGCAGCAACATTTGGAGAATAGTGAAAGTGAAGCTTTTAGGAAAGAAAGAGATGAGCTTGAGGAAATTTTTCTTCGCCAACCTATTCTCAAGCATGATTTACCGGTGGAAGATTTGGGTACAACACCGCCACCAAAGGAAGATCCTGTTTTTGATTTAAAGCCTTTACCTGATAATCTTAAATATGCTCATATTGATGATAAGAAAATATATCCTGTTATTATTAGTTCTAAGCTTTCAGAGATTGAGGAAGAAAGGTTATTGGAAATATTGAAGAAACACCGAGGAGCTATTGGCTATACTCTTGATGATTTGAAAGGGATTTCTCCTTCTATTTGCCAACATGCTATTAATATGGAAGAAGATGCAAAGCCTGTTGTTGAACACCACGTGTTGGGCCTCCAAGTGCAGAGGTTTGTAGAACAACAGCAAGTTTTCCCTTAAGTGGATCACCCAAGGTTTATCGAACTCAGGGAGGAAGAGGTCAAAGATATCCCTCTCATGCAACCCTGCAACCACAAAGCAAGAAGTCTCTTGTGTCCCCAACACACCAAATAGGTGCACTAGTTCGGCGAAGAGATAGTGAAATACAGGTGGTATGAATATATATAAGCAGTAGCAATGGTGCCAGAAAATAGCTTGCTGGCGTGTAGTTGATGGTGGTAGTATTGCAGCAGTAGTAACACAAAAACAGTAAACAAGCAGTAGTAACTCAGCAGTATTTAGGAACAAGGCCTAGGGATTACACTTTCACTAGTGGACACTCTCAACATTGATCACATAACAGAATAGATAAATGCATACTCTACACTTTTGTTGGATGATGAACACATTGCGTAGGATTACACGAACCCTCAATGCCGGAGTTAACAAGCTCCACAATAATGCTCATGTTTAAGTAACCTTAAGTGTAAGATAGATCAAAACGACTAAACCAAGTACTAGCATAGCATGCACACTGTCACCTTCATGCATATGTAGGAGGAATAGATCACATCAATATTATCATAGCAATAGTTAACTTCGCAATCTACAAGAGATCATGATCATAGCATAAACCAAGTACTAACACGGTGCACGCACTGTCACCTTTGCACACATGCAGGAGGAATAAAACTACTTTAATAACACATCACTAGAGTAGCACATAGATAAATTGTGATACAAACACATTGCAATCATCAAGAGATATAAATAAGCACTTCACTACGCTCTTCAACAATGAATAAGTACTTCGTGAAATATAGCCTAAGAGACCCACACGGTGCACACACTGTCACCTTTACACACGTGGGACAAGGAGTCTCCGGAGATCACATAAGTAAAACTCACTTGACTAGCATAATGACATCTAGATTACAAGCATCATCATATGAATCTCAATCATGTAAGGCAGCTCATGAGATTATTGTATTGAACTACATAGGAGAGAGATGAACCACATAGCTACCGGTACAGCCCCGAGCCTCGATGGAGAACTACTCCCTCCTCATGGGAGCAGCAGTGTGAAGATGGCGGTGGAGATGGCAGCGGTGTCGATGGAGAAGCCTTCCGGGGGCACTTCCCCGCTCCGGCAGGGTGCCGGAACAGAGACTCCTGTCCCCCAGATCTTGGCTTCGCGATGGTGGCGGCTCTGGAACTTTTCTCGTATCGTGGCTTCCTCCGTAAGGGTTTTCGATGCAGGGGCTTTATATAGGCGAAGAGGCGGCGCAGGAGGGTCAACAAGGCGACGAGACCATAGGGTGGCGCGGCCAGGGCCTGGGCCGCGCCACCATGTCATCTGGGCCCACCAGGGCCCCCCTCTGGCGGCTCTCGGGTGTTCTGGATGCTTCCGGGCAAAATAGGAACCGGGCGTTGATTTCGTCCAATTCCGAGAATATTTCGTTACTAGGATTTCTGAAACCAAAAACATCAGAAAACAGGAACTGGCACTTCGGCATCTTGTTAATAGGTTAGTTCCATAAAATGCGTAAATACGACATAAAATGTGCATAAAACATGTAGGTATCATCAATAAAGTTGCATGGAACATAAGAAATTATCGATACGTTGGAGACGTATCAGCATCCCTGCTTAGTTCTGCTCGTCCCGAGCAGGTAAAACGATAACAAAGATAATTTCTTAAGTGACATGCCATCATAACCTTGATCATACTATTGTAAGCATATGAGATGAATGCAGCGATCAAAACAATGGTAATGACATGAGTAAACAACTGAATCATAAAGCAAAGACTTTTCATGAATAGTACTTCAAGACAAGCATCAATAAGTCTTGCATAAGAGTTAACTCATAAAGCAATAAATCAAAGTAAAGGTATTGAAGCAACACATAGGAAGATTAAGTTTCAGCGGTTGCTTTCAACTTATAACATGTATATCTCATGGATATTGTCAACATAAAGTAATATAACAAGTGCAATATGCAAGTATGTAGGAATCAATGCACAGTTCACACAAGTGTTTGCTTCTTAGGTGGAAGGAGATAGGTAAACTGACTCAACAATAAAAGTAAAAGAATGGTCCTTCAAAGAGGAAAGCATCGATTGCTATATTTGTGCTAGAGCTTTGGTTTTGAAAACATCAAGAGAGCATAAAAGTAAAGTTTTGAGAGGTGTTTGTTGTTGTCAACGAATGGTAGCGGGTACTCTAACCCCCTTGCCAGACAAACCTTCAAAGAGCGGCTCCCATTTTATTTTATTTTTGGGTGGCACTCCTTCCAACCTTTCTTTCACAAACCATGGCTAACCGAATCCTCGGGTGCCTGCCAACAATCTCATACCATGAAGGAGTACCTTTTTATTTTAGTTTTATTATGATGACACTCCTCCCCACCTTTGCTTTCTCAAGCCATGGCTAACCGAATCCTCGGGTGCCGTCCAACAATCACATACCATGGAGGAGTGTCTATTTTTGTTAATTAATTTGGGACTGGGAATCCCATTGCCAGCTCTTTTTGCAAAATTATTGGATAAGCGGATGAAGCCACTAGTCCATTGGTGAAAGTTGCCCAACAAGATTGAAAGATAAACACCACATACTTCCTCATGAGCTATAAAACATTGACACAAATCAGAGGTGATAAATTTTGAATGGTTTAAAGGTAGCACTCAAGCAATTTACTTTGGAATGGCGGAGAAATACCATGTAGTAGGTAGGTATGGTGGACACAAATGGCATGAATATTGGCTCAAGGATTTTGGATGCATGAGAAGTAATTCCTCTCGATACAAGGTTTAGGCTAGCAAGGTTATTTGAAACAAACACAAGGTGCAGCAAAACTCACATAAAAGACATATTGTAAACATTATAAGACTCTACACCGTCTTCCTTGTTGTTCAAACTCAATACTAGAAATTATCTAGACCTTAGAGAGACCAATTATGCAAACCAAATTTTAGCATGCTCTATGTATTTCTTCATTAATAGGTGCAAAGTATATGATGCAAGAGCTTAAACATGAACACAACAATTGCCAAGTATCACATTACCCAAGACATTTTAGAATTACTACATGTAGCATTTTCCAATTCCAACCATATAACAATTTAACGAAGAAGAAACTTCGCCATGAATATTATGAGCTAAGAACACATGTGTTCATACGAACCAGCGGAGCGTGTCTCTCTCCCACACAAGGATGAACTTATTCAGAGAACTAAGATAACAAAACAAAAATAAAAGCACACACAGACGCTCCAAGTAAAATACATAAGATGTGACCGAATAAAAATATAGTTTCACTAGAAGAAACCTGATAAGTTGTCGATGAAGAAGGGGATGCCTTGGGCATCCCCAAGCTTAGATGCTTGAGTCTTCTTAAAATATGCAGGGATGAACCACCGGGGCATCCCCAAGCTTAGACCTTTCACTCTTCTCGATCACATTATATCACCCTCTTCTATTGACCCTTGAAAACTTCCTTCACACCAAACTTCAAGCAAACTCATTAGAGGGTTAGTGCACAATTAATAATTCACATGTTCAGAGGTGACACAAACATTCTTTACACTTCTGGACATTGCACAAAACTTCTGAAAGTTAATGGAACAAAGAAACTCATTCAACTTAACAAAAGCGGCAATGCGAAATAAAAGGCAGAATCTGTCAAAAACAGAACAGTCCGTAAAGACGAATTTAAAGCTGGCACCAGACTTGCTCAAATGGAAAAACTCAAAACTAATGAAAGTTGCGTACATATCTGAGGATCACGCTCGTAAATTGGCAGATTTTTTTAATTTTCTACAGAGAACTGTGCCCAGATTCGTGACAGACAGCAATGCTGTTTCTGCGCAGCGATCCCAAATATAACATCAACTTTGACATAGAAACTTTACTTGGCACAAAAACATGATAAGGAGAGGTTGCTACAGTAGTAAACAACTTCCAAAACACAAATATAAAACAAAGTACTGTAGCAAAATAACACATGGGTTATCTCCCAAGAAGTTCTTTTCTTTATAGCCATTAAGATGGGCTCAGCAGTTTTAATGATGCACTCGCAAGAAATAGAAGTTGAAGCAAAAGAGAGCATCAAGAGGCAAATTCAAAACACATTTAAGTCTAACATGCTTCCTATGCATAAGAATCTTGTAAATAAACAAGTTCATGAAGAGCAAAGTAACAAGCATAGGAAGATAAAACAAGTGTAGCTTCAAAAATTTCAGCACATAGAGAGGTGTTTTAGTAACATGAAAATTTTTACAACCATATTTTCCTCTCTCATAATAACTTTCAGTAGCAACATGAGCGAACTCAACAATATAACTATCACTTAAAGCATTCTTATCATGAGTCTCATGCATAAAATAATTACTACTCCCAACATAAGCATAGTCATTCTTATTAATTGTAGTGGGAGCAAATTCAACAAAGTAGCTATCAAATATAGGAGGTATATTGTAATCATAATCAAATTTATCCTCCATAACAGGTGGTAACAAAAGACTACTATCATTATAATCATCATAAATGGGAGGCAAAGTATCATCAAAGTAAATTTTCTCCTCAATGCTTGGGGGACTAAAAATATCATGCTCATCAAAGCCAGCTTCCCCAAGCTTAGAATTTTCCATAGCATTAGCAACAATGGTGTTCAAAGCATTCATACTAATAACATTCCCATTATCATGCATATAAAGTTCCATGGGTTTTTTAATTCTCTCTTCAAACACATCATGTCCTAATTCAAGATAAAGTTCATAAAGATCTCTCATATTTTTGTTGTTTTCCATTATGCCTAACTAGTGTAAACAAGAAACCAAATGTCGCAATTGCAGAGTCTAAAGGAAATAGCTTCGAGTACTTACAACGGCGCCGGAAAATAGCTTAGTAGCCGAGATCCGGAGTGTGAGTACCTTTTACCTTTCCTCCCCAGCAACGGCGCCAGAAAATAGCTTGATGTCTACGTTCCCCCTCCTTTCCTGTAGACAGTGTTGGGCCTCCAAGTGCAGAGGTTTGTAGAACAGCAGCAAGTTTTCCCTTAAGTGGATCACCCAAGGTTTATCGAACTCAGGGAGGAAGAGGTCAAAGATATCCCTCTCATGCAACCCTGCAACCACAAAGCAAGAAGTCTCTTGTGTCCCCAACACACCAAATAGGTGCACTAGTTCGGCGAAGAGATAGTGAAATACAGGTGGTATGAATATATATAAGCAGTAGCAATGGTGCCAGAAAATAGCTTGCTGGCGTGTAGTTGATGGTGGTAGTATTGCGCAGTAGTAACACAGTAAAACAGTAAACAAGCAGTAGTAACTCAGCAGTATTTAGGAACAAGGCCTAGGGATTACACTTTCACTAGTGGACACTCTCAACATTGATCACATAACAGAATAGATAAATGCATACTCTACACTTTTGTTGGATGATGAACACATTGCGTAGGATTACACGAACCCTCAATGCCGGAGTTAACAAGCTCCACAATAATGCTCATGTTTAAGTAACCTTAAGTGTAAGATAGATCAAAACGACTAAACCAAGTACTAGCATAGCATGCACACTGTCACCTTCATGCATATGTAGGAGGAATAGATCACATCAATATTATCATAGCAATAGTTAACTTCGCAATCTACAAGAGATCATGATCATAGCATAAACCAAGTACTAACACGGTGCACGCACTGTCACCTTTGCACACATGCAGGAGGAATAAAACTACTTTAATAACACATCACTAGAGTAGCACATAGATAAATTGTGATACAAACACATTGCAATCATCAAGAGATATAAATAAGCACTTCACTACGCTCAACAATGAATAAGTACTTCGTGAAATATAGCCTAAGAGACCCACACGGTGCACACACTGTCACCTTTACACACGTGGGACAAGGAGTCTCCGGAGATCACATAAGTAAAACTCACTTGACTAGCATAATGACATCTAGATTACAAGCATCATCATATGAATCTCAATCATGTAAGGCAGCTCATGAGATTATTGTATTGAACTACATAGGAGAGAGATGAACCACATAGCTACCGGTACAGCCCCGAGCCTCGATGGAGAACTACTCCCTCCTCATGGGAGCAGCAGCGGTGATGAAGATGGCGGTGGAGATGGCAGCGGTGTCGATGGAGAAGCCTTCCGGGGGCACTTCCCCGCTCCGGCAGGGTGCCGGAACAGAGACTCCTGTCCCCCAGATCTTGGCTTCGCGATGGTGGCGGCTCGGAACTTTTCTCGTATCGTGGCTTCCTCCGTAAGGGTTTTCGATGCAGGGGCTTTATATAGGCGAGGCGGCGCAGGAGGGTCAACGAGGCGACGAGACCATAGGGTGGCGCGGCCAGGGCCTGGGCCGCGCCCATGTCATCTGGGCCACCAGGCCCCGCCTCAGCGGCTCTCGGGTGTCTGGATGCTTCCGGGCAAAATAGGAACCTGGGCGTTGATTTCGTCCAATTCGAGAATATTTCGTTACTAGGATTTCTGAAACCAAAAACAGCAGAAAACAGGAACTGGCACTTCGGCATCTTGTTAATAGGTTAGTTCCATAAAATGCGTAAATACGACATAAAATGTGCATAAAACATGTAGGTATCATCAATAAAGTAGCATGGAACATAAGAAATTATCGATACGTTGGAGACGTATCAAGATGCAAAGCCTGTTGTTGAACATCAACGTCGTCTAATTCCGAAGATGAAAGAGGTGGTAAGGAACGAGGTATTAAAACTTCTTGAAGCTGGTATTATATATCCTATTGCTGATAGTAGATGGGTTAGTCCTGTGCATTGTGTTCCTAAGAAAGGAGGAATGACTGTTGTGCCTAATGATAATGATGAGCTTATTCCTCAAAGAATAGTTGTAGGTTATAGAATGTGCATTGATTTTCGAAAAGTTAATAAAGTTACTAAGAAAGATCATTACCCTTTACCCTTTATTGATCAAATGCTAGAAAGGTTATCTAAAAATACTCATTTTTGCTTTCTTGATGGTTATTCTGGGTTTTCACAAATTGCTGTTAAAGCTAAAGATCAAGAGAAAACCACGTTTACTTGTCCTTATGGAACTTATGCTTATAGGCGTATGCCTTTTGGTTTATGTAATGCTCCTGCTACTTTTCAAAGATGCATGTCTGCTATTTTTCATGGTTTTTGCGAAAGTATTGTAGAGGTGTTCATGGATGATTTTTCTGTCTATGGGAATTCTTTTGATAATTGCTTGCGAAACCTCGATAAAGTTTTGCAGAGATGTGAAGAAACTAACCTTGTTCTTAATTGGGAGAAATGCCACTTTATGGTTAATGAAGGAATTGTATTGGGACATAAAATTTCCGAGAAAGGTATTGAAGTTGATAGAGCTAAAGTTGAAGCAATTGAGAAGATGCCCTATCCGAGGGATGTTAAAGGTATTCGTAGTGTTCTTGGTCATGCTGGGTTTTATAGGAGATTTATTAAAGATTTCTCTAAAATTTCAAAGCCTCTTACTAATCTTCTTCAAAAAGATGTACCTTTTGTTTTTGATGATGATTGTAAGGAAGCTTTTGAAACTCTAAAGAAAGCCTTAACAACTGCTCCTAGTAGATTGGAATTTGCCTTTTGAAATTATGTGTGATGCTAGTGATTTTGCTGTAGGCGCTGTTCTTGGACACGGGTAGATAAAAAATTAAATGTTATTCATTATGCTAGTAAGACTCTTGATGCTGCTCAAAGAAATTATGCTACAACTGAAAAGGAATTGTTAGCTGTAGTCTTTGCTTGTGACAAGTTTAGACCCTATATTGTTGATTCGAAAGTTACAATTCATACTGATCATGCTGCAATTAGATACCTTATGACAAAGAAAGATGCTAAGCCAAGGCTTATTAGATGGGTACTTCTGTTGCAAGAATTTGATTTACATATTATAGATAGGAAAGGTGCTGATAATCCTGTTGCCGATAATTTGTCTAGATTGGAAAATATTGCTTATGATCCTGTTCCTGTTAATGATAGTTTTCCAAATGAACAATTGGCTGTAATAAAGGTGAGCTCGCGAGAGAGCCCTTGGTATGCAGATTATGCTAACTTTATTGTTTCGAAGTATTTGCCTCCAACCTTTTCAGCTCAGCAAAGGAGGAAATTCTTTTATGACTTGAGGCATTATTTTTGGGATGACCCACACTTATATAAAGAAGGAGTGGATGGTATTATGCGAAGATGTGTTCCTGAATATGAACAACAGGAGATATTGAGTAAAGTCATGGTAGTGTTTATGGAGGACATCACGCTGGAGATAGAACCGCGCAAAAGGTTCTGCAATCAGGTTTTTATTGGCCAACTCTCTTCAAAGATGGAAGGAAGTTTATCTTATCTTGTGATGAATGTCAAAGAGTTGGTAATATCTCTAGACGCAATGAAATGCCTATGAATTATACTCTTGTTATTGAACCATTCGATTGTTGGGGATTCGACTTCATGGGTCCTTTCCCTTCTTCAGAAGGTAACACTCATATACTTGTCGCTGTTGATTATGTTACTAAATGGGTAGAAGCTATACCTACAAAAAGTGCTGATGGTGAGACCTCTATAAAAATGCTTGTAGATGTTATATTTCCTAGATTTGGAGTACCTAGATATATTATGACTGATGGAGGTTCTCATTTTATTCATGGAGGTTTTAGAAAAACTCTTGCTAAGTATGGTATTAATCATAGAATTGCTTCTGCTTATCACCCTCAAACTAGTGGTCAAGTAGAATTATCAAATAGAGAGATTAAAGCTATCTTGGGAAAGACTGTTAATAAATCTAGAAAGAATTGGGCTAGCAAATTGAAAGAAGCACTATGGGCTTATAGAACTGCTTATAAAAATCCTATGGGAATGTCGCCTTATAAAATGGTTTATGGAAAAGCTTGTCATTTACCTTTAGAACTAGAGCACAAAGCTTATTGGGCTGTTAGAGAACTAAATAAAGATCCTAAACTGGCCGGTAATAAGAGGTTGTTGCAATTAAGTTCTCTAGATGAATGGAGAAGTGAAGCTTATGAAAATGCTAAACTCTTTAAAGAAAAAGTTAAGAAATGGCATGATAGAAGGATTATCAAAAGAGAGTTTAATATTGGGGATAAAGTCCTATTGTATCGGTCTCGTCTCAGATTCTTTGCAGGGAAATTACTCTCGAAGTGGGAAGGACCATATGTTGTTGAGGAGGTGTATCGTTCAGGAGCAATTAAAATTAGCTCTCTCCAAGGCAATGCTACGCAAGTGGTGAATGGACAAAGACTCAAGCATTATATCTCGGGTGATTCTTATAATGTTGATGTTGATATTATTCAAGTGGAAACACCGGAGGCTTTCATCAAAGGACAAATTGACAGTCCGCCAGAACTGGACTTTGAATAGGTAACAGTACAGGTAATAAAAAGTCCGCGTTTACCTTTCCGAACATTATTTCTGCTGTTTTTGGAAAATATGAAAAATTACGGAATCGAAACGGAGTGGAAAAGACGCGCGAGGGCCCGGCCGGCGCGGGCCCCACCCTGGCCGCGCCGACCTATGGTGACGCACCTCGGCGTCCCGTTTCCACTCGTTTTCGGCCTGGAACCTTCCTTTTGTCGTAAAAATATTTGCTATATAATCCCCCGGACCCCAGAGGTCCGTATATCGTTTTCTCGTCGTGTTTTGTTTCGAGCTGTTTCTGCCAGGATCTGCTTCGGATCTAGATCCACCATGTCCTCGTCGGGAACTCAGAAGGACAGCTTCTTTGAGGACGTCGTCAACCCGTACATGAACGAGCTGAAGATGCACCCCAAAGAGTTGCTGCTCGTGGATGGAGAGTTGCAGATCAAAGATGTCCAGGGTCCTAAGGGAGAAGGGAGTTTGGAAGACAGGATGGAGAAACTGGAACAAGAGGTTTTCAACTACAAGAAGATGGCTGAGCGTGAAGTGGATATCTTTCACAAGATTGTGTCTGAACTCATTGATGGGCACAAGAAGGAGACTGCAAAGTTGTGGGACGATATCTTCTCACTTCACGACACCACCAACAAACTCCAAGCTCAACTCTATGATGTTCATAATCAAAACTGTGAGTATGAAAACAGGTTTAAGCGCATAAGTCATGCTGCTAGTTTCAGGTTTCCGGAGACCAAGATGTCTTTTGTTGATGGAGGGCCTCTTCCATGGAAGTCTGATGACGACAAAGATTCACCATCATCACCGAAGGAGTAATTCATCATCGGTATTGGCATCCCCTTGGTTTGTTCCAAGCTTGGGGGAGTGCCGCGGTATCACATCATCACTACCTTTATCTTTTACTATCAAGTAGTGTCATATCATGAGTAGGGAAGTTATCTTATGGAATAGTATGCAATGTGGAAGTATCTCTCTTAGTTGGTTATCTATGTATCCGTTGGTGTGAGTTATCGTTATGGAATATTAATGAGAAGTCTTATCATTTACTTTTTGCACACCTTATTTTAGTTTGCAATCTCCATTATATGATTACTCTTGACATGAGTATTGATATCACTTTGGGAGCATCAAGTAAATCTATTTGGTTTTGGCAAACTTAGCATTGGTCAATAGCAACAACCTGATGTTTGAATAGAAGAGAGAAATACACTTAGATACATTACTCTATTATCTCTATGCTAATGAGTTTAGTATTCTGAAGTTAAAATTGCTTGTGCTTATGGGAAAGATGCATGATTGTTTCTATCATATGTATATTTGTTTGTTTCCCTCAACCTTTATGCTTGCTATCAAACCTTGCTAGCCAAAGACCTGTATCGAGAGGGAATGCTTCTCATACATCCATAACCTTAGACCAAACCTATGCCATTTGTGTCCACCATACCTACCTATTACATGGTATTTTCTGCCATTCCAAGTAAATACTTCATGTGCTACCTTTAAATTATTCAAACTACTACTCCTTATTTGTGTCAATGTTCTATAGCTCATGAGGAAGTATGTGGTGTTTTATCTTTCAATCTTGTTGGGTGGACTTTCACCAATGGACTAGCGGCACATCCGCTTATCCAATAATTTTGCAATGAGCTGGCAACGGGGTTCCCAGCCCCAATTAATAACTTTCATTAATAATTCTCTTCACATGTTTTGCTCTGATTTATCAGTAAGCAACTTAATTTTGCAATAGACACTCCTCCATGGTATGTGAATGTTGGAAGGCACCCGAGGATTCGGTTAGCCATGGATTGAGAAAGCCAAGGTTGGGGGGAGTGTCATCCTTAATAAAACTAAAATACATGTGTAAACAAAAGAGAAGGGGGATGATCTACCTTGCTGGTAGAGATGCCGTCCCTCATGGGAGCCGCTCTTGGAAGGTTCGTTTGGCAAGGGGGTTAGAGTGCCCGCTACCATTCGTTGACAACAACAAACACCGCTCAAAATCTTACTTTTATGCTCTTTATATGATTTCAAAACTTGAAAAGCTCTAGCACATGATTTAATCCCTGCTTCCCTCTGCGAAGGGCCTATCTTTTACTTTTATGTTGAGTCAGTAAACCTATTTCTCTCTATCTCAAGCAAGCAATTGAGTTGTTGTGAACCAATCATTTATGCTATGATTCAGTTAATCATGTCTTTTATACTTTCTTGTTTAGTACCAATTTTATCTGAATGAATATGACTTTGAAGTTATCAATGATTATGAAGAGATTGTTATGCTTGAATATGAAGGCTCAGCTATAAAATCTAATATGAAAGCTTTGCTTAGAAGTACAATCCGTTAGTAGTTCTCTGACCAAGAACAAAGTTTGCCATCACCAACTATGATTTCTTATGCACCTTTACTTGTGATTTCTCTTTACCTATTTCAAGATGAGTTATATGAGGAAGTTGTTTACTAGAATGTCTTGTGTGAATGAATATGATGCTTCTTGTCCGTATTTTATTTATCGACTCTTCACTCCATAAACATGTGGTCTTGTTTATCGAGCTCAGTTTCGCTTGGGGACAAGCGAGGTCTAAGCTTGGGGGAGTTGATACGTCCAATTTGCATCACTATTTTGTATCATAATTTGCTGTTATTCATTGATATATTTCATATTGGGACACAATACTTATGTTATTTCATCTATTTTGCATGTTTCATCATTATTGGAGGATCAACCGGAGCCAGGATTCTGCTGGAAAAAGCATCGTCAGAACGCAATATTTCGGAAGATCAACTGTGGAAGGAAATTTCACGTAAATTCCTATTTTTCCAGATGACGGAGGGAGCCAGAAGGGGAAGAAGAGGGAGCCACTGTGGGCCCAGACCACAGGCCGGCGCGGCCCATGGCTGGCCGCGCCACCCGTGGTGTGGGGGCCCCACAGCCCCTTTCGCCTCCTTTTCTTCGCGTACTCTTCGTCCCGAAAACCTAAGCCACAGAGAGGACCTCACGAAGGGTTACAGCCGCCTCTGCGGGGCGGAGAACACCAGAGAGAAAAGAGCTCTCCGGCGGGCAGGAATCCGCCGGGGAAATTCCCTCCGGGAGGGGGAAATCGACGCCATCGCCATCGTCATCGAGCGGGACATCATCTCCATCATCATCATCATCATCATCATCTCCACCATCTACACCGCCATCCACCGCTGCACCTCGTCACCGCTGTAACAATTTGGGTTAAATCTTGATTGTATGATAGGGGAAACTCTCCCGGCATTATTCTCTACTTGTTATAGATGCTATTGAGTGAAACCATTGAACCAAGGTTTATGTTCAGATTGTTATTCATCATCATATCACCTCTGATTGTATTCCATATGATGTCTCGTGAGTAGTTCGTTTAGTTCTTGAGGACATGGGTGAAGTCTAAATGCTAGTAGTGAATTATGGTTGAGTAATATTCAATGTTATGATATTTAAGTTGTGGTGTCATTCTTCTAGTGGTGTCGTGTGAACGTCGACTACACGACACTTCACCATTTATGGGCCTAGGGGAGTGCATCTTGTATTCGGTTGCTAATTGCGGGGTTGCCGGAGTGACAGAAACCTAAGCCCCGTTAGTATATCGATGCAGGAGGGATCGCAGGATCTCAGAGTTTAAGGCTGTGGTTAGATTTATCTTAATTACTTTCTTGTAGTTGCGGATGCTTGCAAGGGGTATAATCACAAGTATGTATTAGTCCTAGGAAGGGCGGTGCATTAGCATAGGTTCACCCACACAACACTTATCAAAACAATGAAGATTATTTAGCCACTTGAAGCGAAAGCACTAGACTAAAATCCCGTGTGTCCTCGAGAACGTTTGGTCATTATAAGTAAACAAACCGGCTTGTCCTTTGTGCTAAAAAGGATTGGGCCACTTGCTGCAATTATTTCTCTCGCATTACTTACTTACTCTGTTACATCAAAACCCCTTGAATACTTGTTTGTGAGCATTTACAGTGAATCCTTCATCGAAACTGCTGCCAACACCTTCTGCTCCTCGTTGGGATCGACATTCTTACTTATCGAAGATACTACGATACACCCCCTATACTTGTGGGTCATCAGTCCCCAACACACCTAATACACTTGTCAGATGTATAGGTGCACTAGTTCGGCGAAGAGATAGTAAAACACATGTGGTATAGATGGTAGTAAACAGTAATTGGGATATGAAGTAAATATTGCAGCAAGCGAACATGTAGCAGAACTTGTTGGAAACGGTGTTTCAATGCTTAGAAACAAGGCCTAGGGATCATACTTTCACTAGTGGACACTCTCAACAATGCAATCATAATTGAATATAAATATAAGCACTTCACTATGCTATTCTGAATTACTCTCTGGCGAACACTAATTCACCATGTAGGGATGCAAAGCAAACCTTAAAGATGTATTCCCAAGTACTAATAAACACCCCACGCTGTCACTTTGAGCATTCATAGGAGGTACTAACACACCACAATTTCATAGAGACATCCAACTCAAATCATAACCAGTGAACAAGTATTCTGTGAAATATAGCCTAAGAGACCCACACGGTGCACACACTGTCATCTTTACACACGTGGGACAAGGAGTCTCCAGAGATCACATAAGTAAATCCACTTGAATAACATAACTACATCTAGATTACAAAGCTCATCATATGGATCTCAATCATGCAAAGCAATTCATGAGATCATTGTATTGAAGTACATGAGAGAGAGATTAACCACATAGCTACCGGTAGAGCCCTTAGCCTCGAGGGAGAACTACTCCCTCCTCATCATGGGAGACAGCAACGGTGATGAAGATGGCGGTGGTGTCGATGGAGATGGCTTCCGGGGGCAATTCCCCGTCCCGGTGGCGTGCCGGAACAGAGACTTCTGTCCCCCGAATCTTGGCTTCGCGATGGCGGCGGCTCTGGAACTTTTCTCGTATCGTGGGTTATCTTCTTAGGGTTTCGAGGCGGAGCTTTATAGGCGGAAGGGCAGCCTCGGAGAGCCCTGGTGCAGCCACACCATAGGGCGCCTTGGCCGCGCCGCCATGTGGGGTGGGGCCCCTGGCTCCCTCGGCCCTCTTCGGTGCTCGGAAGCTTGGAAAAATAAGATATTGTGCGTTGATTTCGTCCGATTCCGAGAATATTTCCTTTGTAGGATTTGGAACCAAAAACAGAACAGGAACTGGCACTTCGGCATCTTGTTAATAGGTTAGTTCGGAAAATGCATCAAAACATCATAAAGTGTGAACAAAACATGTAGGTATTGTCATAAAACTAGCATGGAACATAAGAAATTATAGATACGTTGGAGACGTATCAAGCATCCCCAAGCTTAGTTCCTACTCGCCCTCGAGTAGGTAAACGATAACACAAATAATTTCTGAAGTGACATGCTACCAACATAATCTTGATCAACATTATTGTAAAGCATATGAGATGAATGGAGTGATTCAAAGCAATAGATTGCTAACAAAGAGATAATGACTAAACAAATGAATCATATAGCAAAAATTTCATGAATAGTACTTTCAAGACAAGTATCAAAAAGACTTGCATAAGAGCTAACTCATAAAGCAATAGATTCAAAGTAGAATGCATTGAAGCAACACAAAGGATGATTAAGTTTCAATTGCTTTCAACTTGTAACATGTATATCTCATGGATATTTGTCAACATAGAGTAATATAATAAGTGCAATAAGTAAACATGTAAGAATCAATGCACACAGTTAACACAAGTGTTTGCTTCTAAGATAGAAAGAAGTAGGTAAATTGACTCAACATAAATTAAAAGAATGGCCCTTCGCAGAGGGAAGCATGGATTACTATTTTTGTGCTAGAGCTTTTGTTTTGAAAACGGTAGTAATAATTCATATGTGCTATGCATAATACTTCCTACAAGTTGCAAGCCTCATGCATAGAATACCAATAGTGCCCGCACCTTGTCCTAATCAACTTGGATTACATGGATTATCATTGCATAACATATGTTTCAACCAAGTGTCACAAAGGGGTACCTCTATGCCGCCTGTACAAAGGTCCAAGGAGATCAATTGCATTTGATTTCTCGTTTTTAATAGATCTCAACTTAAGACATCCATACCGGGACAACATAGACAACAGATAATGGACTCCTCTTTTAATGCTTAAGCATTCAACAACAGATAATATTCTCATAAGAGAGTGAGGATGTATGTCCAAACTGAAACTTCCACCATGATACATGGCTTTGGTTAGCGGCCCAATGCTCTTCTCTAACATATGCATACTCAAACCATTTGATCATGACATCATCCTTACTTCAGACAAGACGAACATGCATAGCATCTCACATGATATCCAACAAGGGTAAAAAGTTGATGGCGTCCCCAGAAACATGGTTACCGCTCAACAAGCAACTTATAAGAACTAAAACACATAACTACATATTCATCACCACAATAGTTTTTAAGCTATTTTCCCATGAGCTATATATTGCAAAGACAAAGGAATGAAATTTTGAAGGTAGCACTCAAGTAATTTACTTTGGAATGGCAGAAAAATACCACATAGTAGGTAGATATGGTGGACACAAATTGCATGGGTTTTGGCTCAAGGTGTTTGGATGCACGAGAAGCATTTCCTCTCAGTACAAGGCTTTGGCTAGCAAGGTTGTTTGGAGCAAACACAAGTATGAACAGGTACAACAAAACTTACACAAGAACATATTGCAAGCATTATAAGACTCTAGACTGTCTTCCTTGTTGCTTAAACACTTTACCAGAAAATATCTAGACTTAGAGAGACCAATCATGCAAACCAAATTTTAACAAGCTCTACGGTAGTTCTCCACTAATAGATTAAACTACATGATGCAAGACCTTAAACATGATCTAATGAGAGCTCAAAACAATTGCCAAATATCAAGTTATTCAAAACCATATGAAGCATTTTCTGCTTCCAACCAAATAGCAATCAACGAAGCAATTTTCAGCCTTCACCATGAACATTAAAGCATAACTAAGAACACATGTGTTCCATACGAAAAAGCGGAGCGTAATATCTCCAATACAAGGATGGTGGGATCCAACTTTATTCAAACCAAAACGAAAACAAAAGCAAACAGACGCTCCAAGTAAAGAACATAAGATGTGATGGAATAAAAATATAGTTTCACTAGAAGTGACCTGATAAGTTGTCGATGAAGAAGGGGATGCCTTGGGCATCCCCAAGCTTAGATGCTTGAGTCTTCTTAAAATATGCAGGGATGAACCACCGGGGCATCCCCAAGCTTAGACCTTTCACTCTTCTTGATCATATTGTATCATCCTCTTCTCTTGACCCTTGAAAACTTCCTCCACACCAAACTTAAAGCAAACTCATTAGAGGGTTAGTGCATAATCAAAAATTCATACATTCAGAGGTGGCATAATCATTCTTAACACTTCTGGACATTGCACAAAGCTACTGAAAGTTAATGGAACAAAGAAATCCATTCAACATAGCAAAAGCGGCAATGCGAAATAAAAGGATGAATCTGTTAAAACAGAACAGTCCGTAAAGACGAATTTTCCAGAGGCACTTAACTTGCTCAAACGGAAAAACTGAAAACTAATGAAAGTTGCGTACATATCTGAGGATCACGCACGTAAATTGGCAGATTTTTTTTCTACAGAGAGTTCTACGCAAATTCGTGACGGACAGCAAATCTGTTTCTGCGCAGTAATCCAAATCTAGTATCAACTTTACCATAGAGACTTTACTTGGCACAAAAACATGATAAGGAGAGGTTGGTACAATAGTAACAACTTCCAAGACTCAAAAATACAGTAGTAAAATAAACACATGGGTTATCTCCCAAGAAGTGCTTTCTTTATAGCCATTAAGATGGGCTCAGTAATTTTAATGATGCTCTCGCAAGAAATAAGAGTTGAAGCAAAAGAGAGCATCAAAAAGCAAATTCAAAACACATTTAAGCCTAACCCACTTCCTATGAAAAGGAATCTTGTACACAAATAAATTCATGAAGAACAAAGTGGCAAGCATAGAAAAGCAACACAAGCGCAATTTCAAGATTCTCAACATAAAGAGGGGAAACTTAATATTATTAAGATGCATATAACCATGTTTCTCTCTCATAATAACTTTCAGTAGCATCATGAACAAACTCAACAATATAACTATCACATGAAACATTCTTATCATGAGCCACATGCATAAAATTATTACTCTCCACATAAGCATAATCAATTTTATTAGTTGTAGTTGGAGCAAATTCAATAAAATAGCTATCATTATTATTCTCATCACCATAATCATCATATATAGGAGGCATATTGTAATCATAATTAACTTTCTCCTCAATAGTAGGTGGACTGAAAATATCATATTCATCATTGCAAACATCATATATAGGAGGTAAAGTATCATCAAAATAAATTTTCTCCTCCATGCTTGGGGGACTAAAAATATCATGCTCCTCAAAACCAGCTTCCCCAAGCTTAAATTCTTCCATAGCATTAGCAATAATAGTGTTCAAAGAGTTCATGCTAATAACATTGCTACAACTATTTTGCAAACAAAGTTCCATGGGTTTTTTAATTTTCTCTTCAAACACATCATGTCCTAATTCAAGATAAATACTATAAAGATCTCTAATTTTTTTGTTGTTTTCCATTAAGCCTAACTAGTGAAATAAAAACAAGAAAAAAAGATATAATTGCAGAATCTAAATGAGATACCTTCGAGCACTCACACACTAGCAACAGTGCTAGGAAATAGCTTAGTAGTCGGAGGATGTGAATACCTTTTACCTTACCTCCCGGCAAGGGCGCCAGAAAATAGCTTGATGTCTACGTGCGCTTCTATTCTTGTAGACAGTGTTGGGCCTCCAAGAGCAGAGGTTTGTAGAACAGCAGCAAGTTTCCCTTAAGTGAATCACCCAAGGTTTATCGATTGAGCAAATATTCTCTTCTGGGAAATCAGCTATTCTCCTAAATGGTGTACCTGGCAGGCAATTTCATTGCAAGAGGGGGGTTAGACAAGGAGACCCCCTGTCTCCCCTTTTATTTGTTCTAGCAGCTGATTTGCTACAGTCTGCAATTAATAAAGCCTACAGAAATGGATTGCTTACTCTTCCTTTCCCCACTCATGAGGATACAGATTTTCCTGTAGTACAATATGCAGATGACACTCTTATTATCTTACCAGCTCACACACAACAGGTGCAAATTATGAAAGATATCCTCCAACAGTATGCTCAGTCCACTGGTTTAATTATTAATTATCACAAATCCTCTATGATCCCAATAAATATAGACAATATCACAGCAGCCAGTATTGCTGAGCTTATTGGATGCCAGATAGCTTCCATGCCATTCACTTACCTGGGGCTACCGTTAGGCACAACAAAACCAACAGTGCAAGAACTTATGCCTCTGGTGGATAGAATTGAGAGGAAAGTTTCAGCTTCATTCATGCTCATGCCTTACAGTGGAAGATTAACCCTCATAAATTCCCTTCTTACTTCCATAGCCAGCTTCTCTATGTGCACTCTGCAGTTACACCCTAAGATACTTGAACTGGTGGAAAAAATTAGAAGACATTGCCTTTGGTTGAAAAAGGGAGAAAATGGAGAAACAAAGAGTAATTCCTTAGCTTCATGGGAAATGGTCTGTCAACCCAAAAAGAAAGGAGGGCTTGGAATACTTAATCTAAAAATACAGAATCAGGGGCTCTTACTGAAATATCTTCATAAATTCTATAACAAAGAAAACACCCCCTGGGTTAACCTGATTTGGAGCACTTACTATACAAGGGAAATTCCACATGTTGCTTCATTATGTGGGTCTTTCTGGTGGAAAGATATCAGCAGGCTTATGCCTATTTATAGAGGGATTGCCTCTAGCACAGTAAATGAAGGAACTGCAACACTATTTTGGAAGGATTCTTGGATCTCAAATATTGTCAGTGAAGCATACCCCAGGGCCTTTTCATTTGCAATCGATGAAGACATTTCTGTAAAAGATTTTTTGTCATCTACCAGACTGGGAGATCTCTTTCACTTACCTTTGTCGCCAGAAGCAATGAATGAACTCAGAGATTTACAGAACAACACCAGTCATATTACTCTTTCCCCAAATCATGATAAATGGACCTATGAGTGGGGATCCAAATTCACAGCCAGCAAATATTATAACTTCTGTTTTAGAGAGATTGTGCCACACACCACATATGGATGGCTATGGAAAAGCAAGTGTATACCAAAAATGAAATTCTTTGGATGGCTAGTCCTCTCAGATAGATTAAACAGCAGAAATATGCTTCGGAGGCGACACTACTGCATAAATACAGGATATAACTGCCTGATGTGCATAAACCCACCAGAAGAAACAATTGAGCATATGCTCTTCTACTGCCCCTTTAGTACTTTATGCTGGGAGAAGATTGGCATGTTTTGGCACAGCAATTCAGACAGAAGAACATTAATACAAAAAGGGAAGGATCAGTGGCAGAAGCCAATGTATATGGAAATTATGCTGATATCTGCCTGGAACATATGGAAGGAAAGGAATAATCTTCTCTTCAAAGGGATAGACCCCAGTATAGAGTCCTGGAAACAGAGAGTCAAGGCTGATCTCCTTCTTTTGGTCCATAGAACCAAAGAAGACCTTCACAATTTCATCTTTGAATTTGTTGTCAGTATCTAGTGTAGAAATAGGAACCCTGATTGTAAATTCCTATTGATTATCCCTTCCTCTCTAAGAGGACACCATGTAAAGTTACTCCTGTTTAATACAAAAAGACAGTAGGAGCCTTTCCTACTGTCAGAGTTCTCAAAAAAAAAGGTTTATCGAACTCAGGGAGGTAGAGGTCAAAGATAGTCCTCTCAAGCAACCCTGCAGTTAAGATACAAGAAGTCTCTTGTGTCCCCAACACACCTAATACACTTGTCAGATGTATATGTGCACTAGTTCGGCGAAGAGATAGTAAACACAGGTGGTATAGATGGTAGTAAACAATAATTGCGATATGAAGTAAATATTGCAGCAAGCGAACATGTAGCAGAACTTGTTGGAAACGGTGTTTCAATGCTTAGAAACAAGGCCTAGGGATCATACTTTCACTAGTGGACACTCTCAACAATGCAATCATAATTGAATATAAATATAAGCACTTCACTATGCTATTCTGAATTACTCTCTGGCTGGATAACGAACACTAATTCACCATGTAGGGATGCAAAGCAAACCTTAAAGATGTATTCCCAAGTACTAATAAACACCCCACGCTGTCACTTTGAGCATTCATAGGAGGTACTGATACGTCTCCAACGTATCGATAATTTCTTATGTTCCATGCTACATTATTGATGATATCTACATGTTTTATGCACATTATATGTCGTATTTACGCATTTTCTGGAACTAACCTATTAACAAGATGCCGAAGAGCCAGTTGCTGTTTTCTGCTGTTTTTGGTTTTAGAAATCCTAGTAAGGAAATATTCTCGGAATTGGACGAAATCAACGCCCAGGGTCCTATTTTTGCACGAAGCTTCCAGAAGACCGAAGGAGAGTCGAAGTGGGGCCACGAGGTGGCGACACCACAGGGCGGCGCGGCCCAGGCCCTGGCCGCGCCGACCTATGGTGTGGGCCCCTCGTGCCGCCTCTTGACCTGCCCTTCCGCCTACTTAAAGCCTCCGTCGCGAAAACCCCAGTACCGAGAGCCACGATACGGAAAACCTTCCAGAGACGCCGCCGCCGCGAATCCCATCTCGGGGGATTCAGGAGATCGCCTCCGGCACCCGCCGGAGAGGGGATTCATCTCCCGGAGGACTCTACACCGCCATGGTCGCCTCCGGAGTGATGAGTGAGTAGTTCACCCCTGGACTATGGGTCCATAGCAGTAGCTAGATGGTCGTCTTCTCCTAATTGTGCTTCATTGTTGGATCTTGTGAGCTGCCTAACATGATCAAGATCATCTATCTGTAATTCTATATGTTGTGTTTGTCGGGATCCGATGAATAGAGAATGCTATGTTATGGTGATTATCAATCTATTGTTTATGTGTTGTTTATGATCTTGCATGCTCTCCGTTATTAGTAGAGGCTCTGGCCAAGTTTTTTCTCTTAACTCCAAGAGGGAGTATTTATGCTCGATAGTGGGTTCATGCCTTCATTGACACTTGGACAGTGTGAAAGTTCTAAGGTTGTGAGTGTCTGTTGCCACTAGGGATAAAACATTGATTCTATGTCTAAGGATGTAGTTGTCGATTACATTACGCACCATACTTAATGCAATTGTCTGTTGCTTTGCAACTTAATACTGAATGGGGTTCGGATGATAACCTGAAGGTGGACTTTTTAGGCATAGATGCAGTTGGATGGCGGTCTATGTACTTTGTCGTAATGCCCAATTAAATCTCACTATATTTATCATATCATGTATATGCATTGTTATGCCCTTCTCTATTTGTCAATTGTCCGACTGTAATTTGTTCACCCAACATGCTTTTATCTTATGGGAGAGACACCTCTAGTGAACTGTGGACCCCGGTCCTATTCTTTACATCGCATACAATCTACTGCAATACTTGTTTTACTGTTTTCTTGCAAACAATCATCTTCCACACAATACGGTTAATCCTTTGTTTACAAGCCGGTGAGATTGACAACCTCACTGTTTCGTTGGGGCAAAGTACTTTGGTTGTGTTGTGCAGGTTGCACGTTGGCGCCGGAATCCCTGGTGTTGCGCCGCACTACATTTCGCCACCATCAACCTTCAACGTGCTTCTTGGCTCCTACTGGTTCGATTAAACCTTGGTTTCATACTGAGGGAAACTTGCTATACGCATCATACCTCCCACTTGGGGTTCCCAACGGACGTGTGCATCTACGCGTATCAAGCTAAATTTCTGGCGCCGTTGCCGGGGAAGAAAAGTTACACCACAAAGATTTCTAACTCCCACGTCAACTACACGCCAGCAAGCTAAATTTCTGGCGCCGTTGCCGGGGAGATCAAGACACGCTGCAAGGGGAGTCTCCACTTCTCAATCTCTTTACTTTGTTTTTGTCTTGCTTTATTTTATTTACTACTTTGTTTGCTGCACCTAAACAAAACACACAAAAAATTAGTTGCTAGTTTTACTTTATTTACTGTCTTGCTCTCTATATCAAAAACACAAAAAAATTAGTTACTTGCATTTACTTTATCTAGTTTGCTTTATTTTTTATTGCTAAAACGAATACCCCTGAAAATACTAAGTTGTGTGACTTCACAAACGCAAATAATAATGATTTCCTATGCACACCTATTGCTCCACCTGGTACTACAACAGAATTCTTTGAAATTAAACCTGCTTTACTGAACCTAGTTATGAGAGATCAATTTTCTGGTGTTAGTTCTGATGATGCTGCTGCCCATCTTAATAATTTTGTTGAACTATGTGAAATGCAAAAGTATAAGGATGTAGATGGTGATATTATTAAATTGAAAGTGTTTCCTTTCTCATTAAGAGGAAGAGCTAAAGATTGGTTGCTATCTTTGCCTAAGAATAGTATTGATTCATGGACTAAATGTAAGGATGCTTTTATTGGTAGATATTATCCTCCCGCTAAAATTATATCTTTGAGAAGTAGCATAATGAATTTTAAGCAATTAGATACTGAACATGTTGCTCAAGCATGGGAGAGAATGAAAACTTTGGTAAAGAATTGCCCAACCCATGGACTGACTACTTGGATGATCATCCAAACCTTCTATGCAGGACTAAATTTTTCTTGGAATTTATTGGATTCAGCTGCTGGAGGTACCTTTATGTCCATCACTTTGGGGGCGGCTACAAAACTTCTTGATGATATGATGATAAATTACTCTGAATGGCACACGGAAAGAGCTCACAAGGTAAGAAGGTAAATTCTGTTGAAGAAACCTCTTCCTTGAGTGATAAGATTGATGTGATTATGTCTATGCTTGTGAATGGTAGACCTAATGAAGATCCAAATAATGTTCCTTTAGCTTCATTGGTTGCTCAAGAAGAAAATGTTGATGTGAATTTCATTAAAAATAATAATTTCAACAACAATGCTTATAGGAACAACTCTGGTAATAACTATAGGCCATATCCTTCTGCTAATGGTAATGGTTATGGTAATTCTTATGGGAATTCTTACAACAATAATAGGAGTGTACCCTCTGGTCTTGAAGCTATGCTTAAAGAATTTATTAGTACACAAACTGCTTTTAACAAATCTGTTGAGGAAAAGCTTGATAAAATTGATATTATTGCTTCTAGAGTTGATAGACTTGCCTCCGATGTTAATCTTTTAAAATTGAAAGTTATGCCTAATAATGATATTGATAATAAGATTACTACTACAGCAAATGCCATCCAAGTTAGAATTAATGAGAATATAAGATTAATGGCTGAATTGCGTGCTAGGTGGGATAGAGAAGAAAATGAAAAACTAGCTAAAGAGAATAATGTAGCTAAAGTTTGGACTATTACCACCACTAGTAATGTTAATTCTTCACATGTTGCTGCACCTCCTACTATCAATGGTAAGATAATTGGTGTTGGCAATGTTTCTACTCCTAGTGCAAAGCGTACAAAACTGCCTGAAATTGCTAAAACTGCTGAAACTGCTTGTGATAAAACTGCTGAAATTTTTCCAACCTTGGGAACAATGATCCCATTGCTGTAGCTCATAATGATTTAGACTTTGATGATTGCCACATCTTTGAAGTTATAAAGTTCTTACAAAAACTTGCTAAAAGTCCTAATGCTAGTGCTATAAATTTAGCCTTTACAAAACATATTACAAATGCTCTCATAAAAGCTAGAGAAGAGAAACTAAAACTTGAAACTTCTATTCCTAGAAAGTTAGAAGATGGTTGGGAGCCCATCATTAAAATGAAATTCAATGACTTTGAATGTAATGCTTTATGTGATCTTGGTGCAAGTATTTCTGTTATGCCTAAAAAGATTTATGATATGCTTGACTTGCCACCATTGAAGAATTATTATTTGGATGTTAATCTTGCGATAATGTTAAAAAGAAACCTTGGGGAGGATTGATAATGTGCATTACGGTTAACAATAACCTTGTGCCGTTGATTTTGTTGTCTTGGATATCGAATGCAATGCATCTTGTCCTATTGTGTTGGGAAGACCTTTTCTTCGAACTGTTGGTGCTGTTATTGATATGAGGGAAGGTAATATTAAATATCAATTTCCTCTCAAGAAAGGTATGGAACACTTCCCTAGAAAGAGAATGAAGTTGCCTTTTGATTCTATTATTAGAACAAGTTATGATGTTGATACTTCTACTCTTGATGTTACTTGATTTGCACTTTCTGCGCCTAGCTGAAAGGCGTTAAAGAAAAGCGCTTATGGGAGACAACCCATGTTTTTACTACAGTACTTTGTTTTATATTTGAGTTTTGGAAGTTGTTTACTACTGTAGCAACCTCTCCTTATCATGTTTTTGTGCCAAGTAAAGTTTCTATGTTATAGTTGATGTTATATTTGGGATCGCTGCGCAGAAACAGCATTGCTGTCTGAATCTGGGCACAAGTCTCTGTAGAAAATTCAAAAAATCTGCCAATTTACGAGCGTGATCCTCAGATATACGCAACTTTCATTAGTTTTGAGTTTTTCCATTTGAGCAAGTCTGGTGCCATTTTAAAATCCGTCTTTACGGACTGTTCTGTTTTTGACAGATTCTGCCTTTTATTTCGCATTGCCATATTTGCTATGTTGGATGAATTTCTTTGATCCATTAATGTCCAGTAGCTTTGTGCAATGTCCAGAAGTGTTAAGAATGTTTGTGTCACCTCTGAATGTGTGAATTATTAATTATGCACTAACCCTCTAATGAGTTTGCTTGAAGTTTGGTGTGAAGGAAGTTTTCAAGGGTCAAGAGAGGAGTATGATATACTATGATCAAGAGGAGTGAAAGCTCTAAGCTTGGGGATGCCCCGTGGTTCATCCCTGCATATTTTAAGAAGACTCAAGCGTCTAAGCTTGGGGATGCCCAAGCCATCCCCTTCTTCATCGACAACATCATCAGGTTCCTCCCCTGAAACTATATTTTTATTCATCACATCTTGTGTTCTTTACTTGGAGCGTCGGTTTGTTTTTGTTTTTGTTTTTGTTTGAATAAAATGGATCCTAGCATTCACTTTGTGGGAGAGAGACACGCTCCGCTGTTGCATATGGACAAATATGTCCTTAGGCTTTACTCATAATGTTCAAGGCGAAGTTTCTTCTTCGTTAAATTGTTATATGGTTGGAATTGGAAAATGCTACATGTAGTAATTCTAAAATGTCTTGGATAATGTGATACTTGGCAATTGTTGTGCTCATGTTTAAGCTCTTGCATCATATACTTTGCACCCATTAATGAAGAAATACATAGAGCTTGCTAAAATTTGATTTGCATATTTGGTCTCTCTAAGGTCTAGATAATATCTAGTATTGAGTTTTGAACAACAAGGAAGACGGTGTAGAGTCTTATAATGTTTACAATATGTCTTTTATGTGAGTTTTGCTGCACGGTTCATCCTTGAGTTTGCTTCAAATAACCTTGCTAGCCTAAACCTTGTATCGAGAGGGAATACTTCTCATGCATCCAAAATCCTTGAGCCAACTACTATGCCATTTGTGTCCACCATACCTACCTACTACATGGCATTTTTCCGCCATTCCAAAGTAAATTGCTTGAGTGCTACCTTTAAAATTCCATCATTTACCTTTGCAATATATAGCTCATGGGACAAAATAGCCTTTAAAACTATCGTAGTATTGAATATGTACTTATGCACTTTATCTTTTATTAAGTTGCTTGTTGTGCGATAACCATGCTTCTGGGGACGCCATCAATTACTCTTTATTGAATATCATGTGAGTTGCTATGCATGTCCGTCTTGTCTGAAGAAGGATCTACCACCTTAATGGTTGGAGCATGCATATTGTTAGAGAAGAACATTGGGCCGCTAACTAAAGCCATGAATCATGGTTGAAGTTTCAGTTTTGGACATATATCCTCAATCTCATATGAGAATAATAATTGTTGCCACATGCTTATGCATTAAAGAGGAGTCCATTATCTGTTGTCCATGTTGTCCCGGTATGGATGTCTAAGTTGAGAATAATCAAGCGAGAAATCCAAAATGCGAGCTTTCTCCTTAGACCTTTGTACAGGCGGCATGGAGGTACCCCTTTGTGACACTTGGTTGAAACATGGCATTGCGAAGATCCGGTAGTCCAAGCTAAGTAGGACAAGGTGTGGGCACTATTAGTATACTATGCATGAGGCTTGCAACTTGTAAGATATAATTTACATAACTCATATGCTTTATTACTACCGTTGACAAAATTGTTTCATGTTTTCAAAATAAAAGCTCTAGCACAAATACAGCAATCGATGCTTTCCTCTTTGAAGGACCTTTCTTTTACTTTTATTGTTGAGTCGTTTACCTACTCTCTCCACCTTAAGAAGCAAACATTTGTGTGAACTGTGCATTGATTCCTACATACTTGCATATTGCACTTGTTATATTACTTTATGTTGACAATATCCATGAGATATACATGTTATAAGTTGAAAGCAACCGCTGAAACTTAATCTTCCTTTGTGTTGCTTCAACACCTTTACTTTGATTTATTGCTTTATGAGTTAACTCTTATGCAAGACTTATTTATGCTTGTCTTGAAGTACTATTCATGAAAAGTCTTTGCTTTATGATTCACTTGTTTACTCATGTCATTACCATTGTTTTGATCGCTGCATTCATTACATATGTTTACAAATAGTATGATCAAGATTATGATGGCATGTCACTTCAGAAATTATCTTTGTTATCGTTTTTGCTCGGGACGAGCAGAACTAAGCTTGGGGATGCTGATACGTCTCCAACGTATCGATAATTTCTTATGTTCCATGCTACATTATTGATGATATCTACATGTTTTATGCACATTATATGTCGTATTTACGCATTTTGGAACTAACCTATTAACAAGATCGAAGAGCCATTCTTGTTCTGCTGTTTTGGTTTCGAAATCCTAGTAAGAAATATTCTCGGAATTGGACGAAATCAACGCCCGGGTCCTATTTTTGCACGAAGCTTCCGGAAGACCGAAGGAGAGTCGAAGTGGAGCCACGAGGTGGCGACACCACGGGCGGCGCGGCCAGGCCCGGCCGCGCCGACCTATGGTGTGGGCCCCTCGTGCCGCCTCTTGACCTGCCCTTCCGCCCTACTTAAAGTCGCGAAAACCCCAGTCGAGAGCCACGATACGGAAAACCTTCCAGAGGCGCCGCCGCCGAATCCCATCTCGGGGATTCAGGAGATCGCCTCCGGCACCACCGGAGAGGGGATTCATCTCTGGAGGACTCTACACCGCCATGGTCGCCTCCGGAGTGATGAGTGAGTAGTTCACCCTGGACTATGGGTCCATGCAGTAGCTAGATGGTCGTCTTCTCCTAATTGTGCTTCATTGTTGGATCTTGTGAGCTGCCTAACATGATCAAGATCATCTATCGTAATTCTATATGTTGTGTTTGTCGGGATCCGATGAATAAAGAATGCTATGTTATGGTGATTATCAATCTATTGTTTATGTGTTGTTTATGATCTTGCATGCTCTCCGTTATTAGTAGAGGCTCTGGCCAAGTTTTTGCTCTTAACTCCAAGAGGGAGTATTTATGCTCGATAGTGGGTTCATGCCTTCATTGACACAGACAGAAAGTTCTAAGGTTGTGATGTCTGTTGCCACTAGGGATAAAACATTGATTCTATGTCTAAGGATGTAGTTGTCGATTACATTACGCACCATACTTAATGCAATTGTCTGTTGCTTTGCAACTTAATACCGAATGGGGTTCGGATGATAACTGAAGGTGGACTTTTTAAGAATAGATGCAGTTGGATGGCGGTCTATGTACTTTGTCGTAATGCCCAATTAAATCTCACTATATTTATCATATCATGTATATGCATTGTTATGCCCTTCTCTATTTGTCAATTGCCCGACTGTAATTTGTTCACCCAACATGCTTTTATCTTATGGGAGAGACACCTCTAGTGAACTGTGGACCCCGGTCCTATTCTTTACATCGCATACAATCTACTGCAATACTTGTTTTACTGTTTTCTTGCAAACAATCATCTTCCACACAATACGGTTAATCCTTTGTTGCAAGCCGGTGAGATTGACAACCTCACTATTTCGTTGGGGCAAAGTACTTTGGTTGTGTTGTGCCACGTTGGCGCCGGAATCCTGGTGTTGCGCCGCACTACATTTCGCCACCATCAACCTTCAACGTGCTTCTTGGCTCCTACTGGTTCGATTAAACCTTGGTTTCATACTGAGGGAAACTTGCTTCTATACGCATCATACCTTCCACTTGGGGTTCCCAACGGACGTGTGCATCTACGCGTATCACTAACACACCACAATTTCATAGAGACATCCAACTCAAATCATAACCCAGTGAACAAGTATTCTGTGAAATATAGCCAAAGAGACCCACACGGTGCACACACTGATTTTACACACGTGGGACAAGTGTCTCCGGAGATCACATAAGTAAAATCCACTTGAATAACATAACTACATCTAGATTACAAAGCTCATCATATGGATCTCAATCATGCAAAGCAATTCATGAGATCATTGTATTGAAGTACATGAGAGAGAGATTAACCACATAGCTACCGGTAGAGCCCTTAGCCTCGAGGAAGAACTACTCCATCCTCATCATGGGAGACATCAATGGCGATGAAGATGGCGGTGGTGTCGATGGAGATGGCCGGGGCATTCCCCGTCCGGCGGCGTGCGCGAACAGAGACTTCGTCCCCCGAATCTTGGCTTCGCGATGGCGGCGGCTCTGGAATTTTTCTCGCATCGTGGCTTATCTTCTTAGGGTTTTCGAGGCGGAGACTTTATATAGGCGGAAGGGAAGCCTCGGGAGAGCCCTGGTGCAACCACACCATAGGGGGCGCCCCCCCCTTTGGCCGCACCGCCATGTGGGGTGGGGCCCCCTGGCTCCCTCCCTCTTCGGTGCTCTAGAAGCGGGAAAAATAAGATATTGAGCGTTTCTTTCGTCCGATTCCGAAAATATTTCCTTTGTAGGATTAGAAGCAAAAACAGAACAGGCTGCACTTCGGCATCTTGTTAATAGGTTAGTTCCGGAAAATGCATCAAAACATCATAAAGTGTGAACAAAACATGTAGGTATTGTCATTAAACTAGCATGGAACATAAGAAATTATAGATACATTGGAGACGTATCACCAGTGCTTCGGAGTTGGACCTTAATTCTTCGCATAGCTTCTGGATATTGAGAAATTGCCGACAATCCTTGAGCAGATGCGATGCCTTCTCGATGTTGTATTTTGAGTCGATGTAAACGTGCAAGTAACATGGGGCGACTAGTTGCTCTGAGCCGGAAGGTGAGGCATCTAAGGGAGGCGAATTTATCGGCTGCGGCTTCTGGTTGATCGCTTGGCATATTGCTCGTCATCCTGATTGTTGTTTTGACAAGTACGACTGGCAGCACGGTAAATTGCCTCATAGTGGAGATCCCTTCTCCTCTTCCGGCGCTCCTGCCTACTCCCGATGCTACTCAGACACCTTTGACTGCTTTCGTCGTTGTTGCTGAGCAAACATGGTGGATCTGTTGTTCTTGATGATGGAACAGTGACCGTTGATGGAGTCGCAGCCTTTTCCATGCCAGGCGCGATCGAGCCTGGGAGCCGAAGGAAACCTCCGGAGTCGATGATGAAGTGGATGCTGCCGAACGTCATGTCCATGCCGCCGCACAGCCCCAAAGGGGCCAAGCGCGACACGTCAGTGTGCGGAGTGACCACGAGGGATTCGCCATGAATCGAGTTCCTCGAATTCGGTGATGACGGAGCCGATGGTATCGGTGATGTCGGCGAAGACGTAGCCGACATGACCCTCTATAAGGTAAAATCCTTACTTCCTGCTTGTATGATCTTGATTTATCTAATATGTCCGATTACAATGGGGTAGCTGATAGGCTGCTATGGTGGTTTGTGCTGTAAGTTGCGATGGTTCTACGTACAGTGTTCTTGTTGCTCGGCAGGCCCTCTCCTGGTCTTTATATAGCAGGCCAGGTCCCGAGAGTCCTGTCCGAACTCGACTAGGTTACAGTGAGATCTAATCTAGTATTTCGTGTATTGATGTCTTCTTGCCTTGTCCATCAAGATTCCGCCTCCTGGTAGGTCTCCTTTGTTGGAACCGACGTAACCTTGGTCTTTGGGAAATCTTCGTGGGCCCCTAATTGAGCCAAGGTAGGTAGACTAATGTCGGGCACCCAAAAGGTAATGTCCATATCAGGTAGTGTACAAATATTGACATAGTAGGATGAAAATTTGCACAGCCAAGAGCTTGTTAGGTGCTTATGATATGTAACCTGTTGCAATGATCTGTGTTGTGTGGTGTGTGTAGGACTCGTTTTATGATGACTTTAGCCATGCCATCAGGTTCCGCAATCTTAGTGGAGCTCAATGGTGCTACGAAAGCAATCGAGATGGGTACCACAAGTTCTGACAGTGGAGGTCTTTCTTCTTCTCTAGTACGTACGTGTGAGCATCTCGGCTGCAACGGCAATTGACAATGGCCAATAGTGTGAGTGCGTGCAGGGTTCTTCCAACAAAAAAATTTAGAGCAGTTGCCTCCGCACGGTGCTTTCATATCTTTCTGGTTTGGGTGATGGTTTCACCGGATAGGTCTCCTGGAGCGTCACGCCAGTACACTGGCCATTCTGAGTCCACTCCTTTGTAAGATTCCATGGACCTCTTACCCAAAACATCGATTTGTTTTGCACTCTACTCCTGTGCGTTTTGAAAGTCCTTTCTGTTTGTTTCAGGTGGCATCTTCGAAAGTTGGACGTGTAACGGCCGCGACCCTTCGAGGGCCAACCTTTTCCCGACGGAGGCAGACCACGACACACCGGATCGCCGTCGGTGACGTCTTCCCATGCCATTCTCCCGGGGACATGTCCTCGTTGCCGCGCTAGGCGCTACTCAAGTCATGGTTGAGTGAGATTTCAGAATGTTTGCCTGCGATTCTCTTTCCGCGCGCGCCATATATCTTTCTGCGACTTAGCTTCCGAAAGAATCCTCCAAGACGCAGCGCACACACCCACCAAACGTCCAATCCTAACCTGCGCTTGGTCGCCACCATGGATCCGCCCACCACCGCGGGCAAGCACAAGCGCCCGGCCGCTGCCGCTGCCGCTGCCGCCGTGTCCGACGCCGATGTCGAGGAGTTCTACGCCATCCTCCGCCGCCACCGCCGCATGCTCGACGCCTCCCGCCGCCCCGTCTCCGGCGCCGGCGCCCAAGCGGGGCCCCAGACTCCCACGCACGTGCCGGCGCCGTGGCGCCCCAGCTTCTCCATGGCGGACTTCGCGCAGCCCGCTCCGACGCCGGCGGCGGTTCCAGCGCTGCGGCAGCACCAACTGCCCGTGGCCGGCAACGCCACGCCGCCACGGCGTCCCGCCAGCATTGCCCTCGACCTCAACGCCGAGCCGGAGCCCCAGGAGCCGCCCACCCCGCGTCCAGAGCGCGACCAGGCGTAGGGACGAAGACGACGCGCGCGCTCTGCCTAAGTATGTACTACGTATACATGCACATTTACATGACGGCGCGGCCGGGTTCTCACTGATGATCTGCCGATGCTCTGCTTAATTAATAGTCACTGGGCTTGTAGTAATTCGCTATGCTTTAAACAATACTGGCGTCTCGTTATCTTACAGGTGAGACTTGGAAGAAGAGTCCATCCATTCATACTAATCACTGCATTGGACACCAAAATTGTTGATAAGGTGTTACTGTTTCACAATCGATTGTTAGTTACAGGAGCTCACGCTCCCGATTTCATTCACATGAAACCAAAATACCAAGGTTTTTACAATCCAAAGCATCAGGAAGAAGCACCAATCTACTCTACCCAGACAACTAACCGAACCAAAAGAGATTTAAAAAATACAATACAAAGTCTAGTCGAGAATATTATAAGAAATGTTTACCTGCTCCCTCCCGCCAGGAGAAACAATTAACTTCTTCAGGCGAAGAACTCCCCAACATCAGGCAAGTTCAGCCAACACCAATCCTCCTTGTCATTGGACCACAGCTTGATTGCCTGTTGAAGAATTCAGAAGCCACTTTTGCCAGACCCTTGCGTTGGCTCGGCTGGGCGTTTGTTTTCTGCAAATCAGCCCAGAAGCTAATCCAACGCGAAGCCTGATACATCACACTAGTAGGATTACAATGGTAAACATGACATAAAACTACATTTCTAATCTTCCAAGGTGGCTAGATTAGCGCAGCTACACCCATAGCTATCAAATTCCTAGGTTTAACAGAAAAAAAAATTCCAGACACTTATCTCATGAAAGTGCTTTGGCACATCAACAATGCCAGTGGCACATTTTAACAACCCCCATAAATATGTAGCAAGCTTACAATCAAAGATGATATGATCTGTAGTCTAAATTTCATCACAGAAACAACATTTACTATCTTTCCCTTCCCTTCTCCTTTTGATTAGCACATCTTACTGAAAATACCATCATTTGCTGATAACCACAAAATCTATGACTTGGTTCGCCATGTTGTGCAGTCGCAAATAAGACAGTGGTTCATGAAATATACTGGTATTTCAGGGGTCACACCAAACTATAGATTTACTTCAAAAGAGAGACAATTCATGTGCACATCAATACAAGTCAGTTTATGTTTTCGATAATTCAGACTAGAACACATGCATAGTTCTCCAAGTCTGAAGTACAAGCAGGAATTACAAACCAAAATGCCACTGTAACAAGCAGGAATGGCAAACTATGTCGCCAGTTTTATTTAGTCGACCATTCAGACAAGGAAGGGCACGTTCAATGCTCTTCCAAATCCAAAGTACAAGCACACATTACATACTGTTTATTTGGTCGATAGTTCAGACTAGAAAAGGGACATGCCTGGTTCTTTCCATGTCTGAAGTATAAGCAGACATTACATAGCATACTAGCAGGCGAAATACATGTTCCCTTCCACAGCAGCAGCCACCTCATTGTCTCAAGGTGCATTGCGGGCCAACTTTGACATCATATTTGCAGATTTCTGCAGATTTGAGGGAGAAAAAAAAAACTACTTAGAACGGTGAAATTCAGACAAGCCAGCAGCGATCAAGAATCCTAATTCTTGCTATTTGGAATGGATCCAATTCTATTGAATCTGACTCATAGTGATCATTTCTCTTTAGCAAAGAATGACCTTGGTTATCAAAGGATTGAACAACCGGGATCCATTTACTTATGATACCTAGTTGGCATTGATAACAAGGATCCAATGAATTATGAGTTTAATAGATCCCCTTTAGCAGAAAGACCTATATTCCTTGCTCATTACCAGACAATCACTTACTCATGGAAAAGGTACCCTATGGTATATAAACTACTCCCACAGTCCCGAATTAGATTTGTCTAGATTCACATATGTCTATACACTAAAACGCGTCTAGATACGCATATTAGAAATAGATCTGTAGCTCTGTCTCTTCATTCAGTAGCTATCTAACTAAGATTCACTGGTAGTCATACAAAGCGAAGAATGAAGTAACTTGTATCAAAACTAGCAGAACTTCAGGAATAAAATAAACTGTTCTGAGACAGACCCCAGGTACCCAGGGAGGCTGCCCAGGGCATGGGGATTTTATCTTTGGTAAATTTTAGCAATTTCTGGCTTGGCTCGGAGTGTGTATTTTTTTTTTCCTATAGCTTCTCTCTCCTAAGTCCTAACTCCTATAGACTGCAATGGAACTGAAATCTATTGAATCCTGGCTCTGGAATGGTACTTCATTCAATATATGCAAACTAGCACCTTGAGGTTATCATGAATAGAGAATATGATGGAACATCTGAAGAAATTACAAACCTGTTCAGTGTGAGGCAGGTATTTCCCATCAAATGTGATCACTGCACGATCTTTTCCATCAGCCCCTTTAACTTTGTCGACTGTACAGTAGAAGTCTATGGCCGACATGCTGCAAATGAAAACGATAAGATAATATGTCAACTTTGCAAGGGTTACTGTTTGTAATTTCATGGATTATGCAACAAAATATCATGGAAATGAACACCATATTTGGATTCAGAATTGGCACATTTGAGACAGTTAGAAAAGTTTAATGAGAATCTTCAAAACAAAAATCGAGCTAGAATCCAAATAATCTGAAATTGTGACGAATGTTGTCTCAGTTGTAGGCGAAGTTATTAGTGTACAGAAAAAAATAAATTAAATATATGCAAATCCATCTAGGTTGTAGGCGAAGTTATCAGTGTACAGAAATAGAGAGGACGGCTACATCTAGGTTAATGTCCCATCGATCAATCCATCTACAATTCTTTTGCGCTCTCTGACAGTTGGAGGAGAGAAAGGAGCATCAAATAAATATATGCGAATGTCTTACATTCCATCACCAAAGTCCTCATTGATGATTGCCTTGATGCTCTCTCCAAAATGCATGATAGCTTCATTCAGTCTGTATTCAACGAAATACACCACCGTAACCGTTAAATAATGAAAGATTAGAGACAACACAAACCATCATACTAGCGGTGAGGAGAAGCTAAAGCTGGTTGATGTTTGTTAAACATAGGAACATCATTTTTTTGCGATTTCCCCTCCCTCACACCCTTACCTAAACATAACAGGAGAAACGTTCCCTCCCGTTTCGACACCAACAAGGCAACAGAATAGGTTATTATCTTGCTTTACTATAGAGCATGTTGCATTGGGAAACTGTGATAATAAGGAAGCAACCAGGGACCTGTATATGGCGGGCTCGTGGACCATGTCCGGGTTATACGACCGGAAGGGCGGCTGCATCATGAGCTCCACGAGGTCGTCGGTTAGCGCCGGGATGGCCGCCCGCAGCTCGGCCGCCGTGTCGGGCTTGAGCTGCGCCTGGCGGCGCAGCAGCTGCGCGACGTACACGTTGGTGAGCCCCGTCTCGGCTCCGATGTCGGAGAAGCTCTTCCCGGACTTGGCCTTGGCTGCCATCAGCTGCTGCACCGCCGCCACCCTCGCACCGCTGTCTTCCATGGCCGCTGGCGCCGCCGGTATTGCCCAGGAGGCGCTCGATGGGACGGCGAGGTGGGGAAGCGTAGGAGTGCAGATTGCGAGGAAGAGAGGTGGATGAGAACTGGCGCCGGTTGCGCCGCCTTATATAGCAGCGCCGGATATGCCATGGGGTGGTGCACCAGTGGTCCAGTGCGACGGCGGCTATGCGACGGCGAAAGTGTCGGCAGTGAGTGGCAGAAAGCCGGCGGCTATGCGACGGGGAAAGCACACGGAGCTCGCGAAGGCTCTACTTTTTAGGTGGGCCGGTTCATGTGGGTTTATCTGGGCCGGTGCAGTTCAGGTTGGTCCTAGTCCTAGCCCATCATTTTCTAGCCGAGTCTGCTCTCGTGTCCGCAGCTCCGCGCGGCGTTCTTCACCGCTCCGGCCTCCGGCTCCCCGAGCCTCCCACCATCCTCCGCCACCTCCCCCGCTCGCAGCCGACCAGCCGCAGAGCTCGATCCCATTCCTCGCCGGACGATTTCATCCAGTTTGTGTTACTCCTCCCCCAGTCGCTTCCGGCGGCCTCGTACGCCATGCGCGTCACGTGTTCGCGCAATTGCCTGGCCGAGCTGCTCCGCCGCCACGGCCAAACGCGCTGCCCCTCGCAGCTATCTCCCGCGCGGTCCATGACGCGTGGCCGGAGCGTGATGGAGCGGAGCAAGAAGAAGCGCGTGAACGACCTCGAGGTGGTCATCGAGCGCTGCAAGGTGGTCTCCAAGGCGCTCACGGTGCTTGACGCGCTCAAGGCGGAGGAGGAGCACGTCACCCCTCTCAAGCGCCTCGAGATCCTGCGCCCGCAGCTCGGCCTCGCCAAGCCGCACAAGGTGGCCCACTTCGTGCACCGCTCGCCGCAGCTCTTCCAGGTCTGCCGCGACGGCCACGGCGTCATGTGGGCTGGCCTCTCGCCGCAGGCCGAGGCGCTCGTCGAGGAGGAGGCGCGCCTTCTGGAGGAGCACTCGCGCACGGCCGCCCAGTACGTGACGAGGCTGCTCATGATGTCGGTGGGGCGGCGCCTGCCCGTCGACAAGATCGCGCATTTCCGGCGTGACATGGGGCTTCCGCATAATTTCCGGACGCGGTGGGTGCACATGTTCCCTGAGCTTTTCAGGCTGGTCACGCTGGAGGATGGTGACTACTTGGAGCTTGTTTCCTGGAACCCAGAATGGGCAGTCACCGAGCACCAGAAGAATGTGGCAGCATTGGCCGGGGACACCAATGCCAATTCTAATGCTGGTGCGCCAGGAGAGCTCTCGCTTCCGTTCCATATGAAGTTCCCACCAGATTTCAAAAGCTACTACAAATTTAGGGGGAAAGCTCATCACTATGTGAAAACTGGTAATACTGAACAGTTTCAGAAGACATCTTACCTATCCCCTTATGCGGAGGCGACAGGATTGACCCCTGGATCACAGGAGTTCGACAAGAGGGCGGTTGCTGTGATGCATGAGATACTGAGCTTCACACTGGAGAAGAGGCTGGTAACTGACCACCTCACGCATTTCCGTCGCGAGTTTGTTATGCCGCAGAAGTTGATGAGATTGCTACTGAAGCATTATGGTATCTTTTATGTGTCCGAGAGGGGTAAGCGGCTGAGCGTGTTCTTGACAGAGGCATATGATGGGACAGAGTTGATCAAAAAGGCCCCGTTGGTAAGGTGGAAAGAGAAGGTCCTTCAACTTACTGGTTATAGAGGAAAAAACAAGAATATTGGAAAAGTTCACGAGTCTTCTGATTCATCAGATGATAATTTGTTTGGTGGTGGCGGTAATATTGGTGATGATGATGATGATATATTGAATGTCGAAAGTGAAGATTCAGACGATGTATTGGATGATGGCACTCTTGCAGATGATGACGAGATGGATTTAGGCGATCTAAGTAATTATACAGAGGATGTGTCAGTGAAATCTAGTTAGTACCCTGGTGGTATACAAAACATTTTTTGTTTTTCTGGTTCCTGAAATTAAGCTGACAAGTGCTTGTGACCGAAGGAAGAGCTGTGCTTGGTTTCTGTCTTGGTGATTAGCTGCAGATTTCCCCCTATATCATAACTTACTTGGAGACTTGGTGCCTCATGTGCTACCCCGCAAGCTTAAACAGGATATATCGGGCTGGCATCTAAGCTGGCTCTGCCTTTTCTTCTAGAAAATTAGTGTGGCATGTTTACATCAACACACCATGTACTCAAGTTATGAAACTATCGAACAATCTACTATGAAGTAACCCATAGCTTTTTCTGATTTCAGCAGTCCAGGAAGTAATGGATTCCAAATTCAGATATGTACACAACTACTTCTCTGTGTCACTTGCAATCTTTTTTAAAAAGTTTTTGCATCAATTTTGTTCTATAAAAACAACTCATTTTGCAATAATGGACTCTGTAAGGACATAGTGATTCTCTTGCATGCCAGATATATTAATTAATAAGCGTATATCAAATAGCACTTCAAAGTCTATGTATGAGAAAACTTCAAGTTGATATAATACTTTCATGTATCTTGAATTTTTCATGCTGACATCCAAAAGGTTATGGAAACCAGGCTGGCTAGAACAGGTTAACAGATGTAAAATTCTTCATCTTGATCCAATTGTTCTAGCCAATGATCTTAGTAGTCAGATCCTCAGAAAAAAAATATATGATGGGTGCTGGTTTCTATCAGTCTGACAGTAGTGGGGGGTCCCAATTTTGGAGAACTCTTCATAAAATTAAGTTCTTGTTCCAAAAAAGGTTTCTCATATGAGATTGGAAATGGCAGACGAGTTTCCTTTTGGCTTGATGTCTGGTTGGGTGATTGTCCCTTCAAAACTTGTTTTCCATTTGTTTTCTCTTATTGTGAGCAACAGGATAAAACTATTGCAGAAGTTTTTGATGGGCAGTCCTGGGGGCTGTCATCCTTTGGGCCTAGGGAAGTACAGGAATGGCACTATGGCAGGTTTTGAGTGTGCTGCTTGCAAATCTGAGCCTGTCGGGGAATGATGACCTTGTCAAATGGAGCCTGGGGAGTGAGGTGTTTCACTGCTAGATCCTTGTACAGGTTTATGTTGAATCTTGGTAGAAGAGATCTGAGAATGCTGGATATGTGGAAGACTAACTGTCCTTTAAAAACCAACATAAAAATCGTATGGATGTGTTTTAGGTGGCAGATTGAATCTCCTTCACATCTGGCCCTGCCTGACTTGCCTGGGGTTGTTTTGTGTGTTTGATGTGGTGTGGAGGAGGATGTTGATCATATCATTTTCCTTTCCCCTTTCACATACAAAGAAATTGATCACAAGAAACAAAGACATTCTAGCTAGGTTTGCACACCTTTTACATACAAATAAATTGACATATATCCATTGAGGATCTCACGCTTCATAGCATCAATGGAGTGGATATTTTTGGCCCGCGTGTCTTCATCACATGGGAGATCCCATGAAATGAGAAAATTCGTTGAAAGTGGCATGGTATTGGGTTTCATGAGTCACCAAATAGACCGTCCTTGCATCATCATCAAAGTGAACTATTGTATAGAACTGCATGATGATTTAACCACTCCTATCATGTTTGTGATGGGAAAACTATTAGGAGATCGGTTAACCCTTAATCTGAGATTAGCACACTCTTAGTCGCGGTCTGAAAAATACGCAGCGGAACTAATGTAAACTTCAGCACCACTTTGTACTAACTCACGGATCGTTGCTCGTGTCAGAAGGAAACATATGCATCAAACATATATGGAGGAAACTAGACAGCTCATGGCTCTCTCCTGATCATAGAGGTGCCTTGGGTAGGGAAAGAACCTTCTCACCTAACCATAGAGGTCTCTTAGGTAGGGAGAGAGGTCCTCAGAACAGCTGCAGCAGTAGCAGTAGTAGCAAATCAATACACAGAGATACCAATCCTTTTTACGTGGAAAACCTCTCAACTTGAGAGGAAAAACCACGGGCCGAGGCCACCCAAATCTTCTTCCACTATAATAAAATGGAGATACAACAAGTTCTTCTCTAGAAAGCACTAGAGGATTTCAGAGATCAAGATGCAAGCAGATCTTGGATGCCATTACAAGATTTGGGACACAATTGCTAGGGATTGGAACAATCTCACCAAAGATGGTGAAACAACATCTTGAAGGAGACAAAGATGTAGATCTGGTCTTCACAACCTTGTGGGCAAGGCCCGGCGCTTGATTCAGCTTCTTCCTTCAACTTTCTCTCTTTCCCTTTTCTCTTGGTTTTCTGCCAGTTTCACCTAGTTTTTTGTCACTTCACCTAGTGGTGGCTGGATGGGAGGCTTAACATCCCCCTTCCCTCATGTGCAATGTCCAAAGTGACCCTTGGTCATAACCCTAATGGGTAGTGGCCTCTTGCACCTGTTTGGGCCGCCTGAAAGGCTTCAATTAGGCCATCTCCTCATAGTCCACATGAGGAGGATACCCAACATTCTCCCCCATCTGACTCATGTGGGGGGAACCGTCATGCCCGCTGCCTTGTAACATACAAGCAGCTTCTCACTTGGCAATATCTTGGTCATCATCCGAGCCATTCTTGTCGGTATGGATCTTCTCAAGTCTCAACGACTTGGTACACGCCACTTCTCGAATCCAATGATACCTCACTTCAATGTGCTTGGTTCGAGAGTGGAAACTTGGATTCTTGGCAAGATGGATAGCGCTCTGGCTATCACAAAACAGATCGTAATTCTCTTGCTTCATGCCCAACGTTTGCAAGAAGTTCTTCATCCATAACACTTCCATGCAAGCCTCAACCGCTGCTATGTACTCTGCATATGTGGTTGATAATGAAACGCATTTCTGCAACCTTGATTGCCATGACACTGCCCCCTGCATAAGTCATCAGGTAACCTGAAGTAGACTTCCTAGAATCTTCATCACCAGCACATAATCTGCATCTGTATAGCCTTGCAATACAGGATCACCACTTCCAAAGAATATGCAAGATCTAGAAGTACCTTTGAGATACCTGAGAATCTACTTCACTGCATTCAAGTGAGCTTCCCCTGGATTTGCCATGAACCGGCAACTCCAACTGCATAGGCAATATCAGGCCTAGTGCATACCATGGCATACATCAAACTGCCCACGGGAGATTGGTACGGTACTCTACTCATTTCTTCTTTCTCCTTCTTGCTGCTAGGACATTGATATGAGTTTAGTTTGTGATGACCTGCAAGTGGAGAGGTAACAGTCCTTTCACCTTGCATATTGAACCTTTCAAGTACCTTCTCAATGTATCATTCCTATGAGAGCCAGAGCAGCTTCTTTGATGGTCCTAAATCCTTCATGGCAAATGATTTACTCAATTCCTTCTAGAGGAGAGCAATCCTCTTTGTGTCATTTCCAACAATCAGCATGTCATCGACATATAGCAAGAGAATAATGAAGTCACCCTCGGCGTACCTCTTCATAAAGACACAATGATCAAGTTGTGCTTTATGCTATCCAAGCTTAGTCATGAATGACTCAAACTTTTTGTACTACTGTCGAGGAGCTTGATTCAAGCCATACAAGATCTTCTTCAATCTGCACACTTGGTGTTCCTTGCCTGCAACCACGAATCCTTCTGGCTGCTCCATGTATATCTCCTCCTCTAGGTCACAGTGTAGAAACGTTGTCTTCACATCAAGTTGTTCAATTTCCAAGTCCATGGTGGCAGCAATGCCCAACACAACTCGGATCGAAGACATCTTGACCACTGAAGAGAATATCTCATCGAAGTTTATCCCCTTTTTCTGGATGAAACCTTTCACAACCAATCTGGCTTTGTACCTTGGATGTGAGTTGTGTTCTTCAATCTTAACTCTGTACACCCACTTATTCTTGAGTGCTTTCTTTCCCTTTGGCAAAGACACCAACTCAAAGGTGTCATTCTCATACAGGGATTTCATCTCATCCTGCATGGCTTCTGACCAGTCATTCTTGTGCTCGTCAGCCACTGCCTCCTCATAGCATGAGGGCTCACTCAACACATATTGATGTGGAGGATATTTGGTGGAAGGTACTGGATCTCTTCCACTTATTCTCAGTTGCTGCACTGGTGTGGAATCAGGTGGATTATCATCATCTTGTTCTTCATCAGATGGCTGGTCATGTCCCATACTTGTACTGCCTTGGTCAGTTGCATCATCACTATCTTCAGCATCATCATCTCCCCCATGATCATCATGCACTAGAGGAGGGTTAACTGGATCCATGTCAACATGAGGAGTGGATGTGGTGGCCTTCGGCTTCTCTGGTTTCCCAATATCTTGTATTGTTTCATCTTCAATGAAAACCACATCTCGACTTCTCACGGTCTTATTCTTGATTGAATCCCACAATTTGTATCCAAATTCTTCACTTGGACTGCTGAGATATATGCACTGCTTTGTCTTGCTATCAAGCTTGGGTCTCTCATCCCTCGGGATGTGCACAAATGCCTTGCAACCAAAGACCTTCAATTGCTTGTATGACGCATCCTTCCCTAACCAAACTCTCTAAGGAATATCACCTGCAAGAGGAACTAAGGGGGACAGGTTTAGTACATACATAGCATGATTCAACGCTTCAGCCCAAAAGGAATTAGGTAATTTAGCATGAGAGAGCATAGCTGTGACCCTCTCAGTGAGTGTCCTATTCATTCTCTCTGCAAGACCATTGAGCTGGGGTGTCTTTGGTGGAGACTTCTCAAGTATGATGCCAAACTTTCTACAGTACCTCTCAAAGGGACCTCGGTATTCACCACCATTGTCTCATCTCACACAATTCAATTTCCTGCCAGTTTCTCTCTCAACCTTGGCATGGAATTCCTTGAATACGTCGAGCACCTGCCACTTGCTTCTCAAAACATACAGAAATATCTTTCTAGAGTGGTCATCAATGAATGTCACAAAGTATAATGCTCCACCGAGGGATTTTTCGGTCATGGAGCAAACATTATTATGCACAATGTGAAAAGCATTCTTCGCACGATGTGGCGGACGTGTACGAAATGCAACCCTATGTTGTTTGCCAGCAAAACAATGTTCACAGAGATTCAAGGTTGTACCTTTCAACTCGGGGAGGAACTCCATGCGAGCAAGAGCATGCATGCCCTTCTCACTCATATGCCCAAGCCTCTTGTGCCAAAACTCAACCGAAGTGTCATTCCCAGCGACAGTCAACACATCATTGCATAGCTTGATTTTAGTCACATCGAGACGTCCTTGCTTACTTCCTTGAGCCACAATCAAAGAGCCTTTGGCGAGCTTCCACTTTTGCACCAAAATAACTTCCATGGCGAATGTCATCAAGCATTCCTACTAACAACAAATTCAGCCGTATATCGGGTACATGCCTCACATCATCGAGCATTAATCTGCAGCCTATGTTTGTTTCAATGCGTATAGAGCCCTTGCCAATAATAGTCGATGAACCGCTATTCCCCATCCTCACCTGGCCGGTAATGCCGCTGGTATAGGAAGTGAAATACTCCTTGTGTGATGTAATGTGGAAGGAAGCACCTAAATCCACAACCCAACTCATGGCATCATCACGAACAACACTATAACATTCTTCATCTTCAACGACTAGGTAATCTTCACCTTCTTCACATTCTGCAGTCATGGCGGCACCATTATCACCCTTTTGCTCGTTCTTGTTTGCAACTTTACACTCTGCAAGATCTCTTTTGTATTTCCTGCAATCATTCTTCTTGTGTTTTGGCTTCCCATAGTAAAAGCAAGTGATATCTTGTCTCATTTTTTACTTTGATCTCCCCCTGGATTTCTGGTCTTTTCCATGCTAAGATTTTTCTTGGCTACGTCCACGGTTATCATGCTTGCAGTGGGATTCATCCACATAGGCATTAGATGAGGAGGCATCGCCTTTTCCCCTCTTTATGGCTTCTTCATTCAGCATGTTATTCTTCACCATTTCCAAAGTCAGCTTCCCATCCGGAGCTGAATTGCTAACTGACACAACAAGCGTGTTCCAACTGTCGGGCATGGAACTCAGCAGCAACAATGCCTGCAACTCATCCTCGAAGTTGATCTTCATGGCTGAAATTTGATTTATATGACATTGGAAGACATTCAAGTGTTCAATCACATTGCTGCCATCACGGTACTCAAACTTTGCAAGCCTTTTGATTACTGCAGCCTTGTTCATAGTTGTCTTCCTCTCATACATTGACTCCAACTTCTGCCACATCTCATATGCATTTGTGTCATTTGCAACATGGTGGAATATATTGTGGTTGATGTACAATCGAATCATTCCTACTACCTTTCTGTTCAGCACTCTCAATTCTTCTTCCGTGACACCGATTGGTATCTTGTCTTTCACAATTGGCTCATACAAATCCTTGCAATAAAGGATGTCTTCCATCATGGGCTTCCATAATGAGTAATTGGAAGAGTCAAGTTTTATCATGACACTTGTGGTGGCGCCTTCTTCCAAAGCCATTGCGAAGAGCAACAACCTTGAGCTCTGTTACCACTCTGATGGGAAAACTTTCAGGAGACCGGTTAACCCTTAATCTGAGATTAGCACACTCTTAATCACAGTCTGAAAAATACGTAGCGGAATTGATGTAAACTTCAGCACCACTTTGTACTAACTCACGGATCGTTGCTCGTGCCGGAAGGAAACATATGCATCAAACATATATGGAGGAAACTAGACAGCTCGGCTCTCTCCTGACCATAGAGGTGCCTTGGGTAGAGAGAGAACCTTCTCACCTGACCATAGAGGTCTCTTAGGTAGGGAGAGAGGTCCTCGGAACAGCTAGAGCAGTAGCAAATCAACACACAGAGATACCAATCCTTTTTACGTGGAAAACCTCTCAACTTGAGAGGAAAAACCACGGGCCGAAGCCACCCAAATCTTCTTCCACTATAATCAAATGGGGATACAACAAGTTCTTCTCTAGAGAGCATTAGAGGATCTCGGACATCAAGATGCAAGCAGATCTTGGATGCCATTACAAGATTTAGGGCACAAGAGCTAGGGATTGGAACAATCTCACCAAAGGTGGTGAAACAACAGCTTGAAGAAGACAAGGATGCAGATCTGGTCTTCACAACCTTGTGGGAAAGGCCCGACGCTTGATTCAGCTTCTTCCTTCAACTTTCTCTCTTTCCCTTCTCTCTTGGTTTTATTCTCCAATGGAGGCTATCCTAGATTTTCGTTACTTCACCTAGTGGTGGCTGGATGGGAGGCTTAACATCCCCCTTCCCTCATGTGCAATGTCAAAAATGACCCTTGGTCATAACCCTAATGGGTAGTGGCCTCTTGCACCTGTTTGCGCCGCCTGAAAGGCTTCAGTTAGGTCATCTCCTCACAGCCCACATGAGGAGGATACCAACAGTTTGATTAGAGGTCGATATGACATAGGTAAGAGTGCACGATTAAGTACGGTGCTAAAAGACAAACATACAAAACAAAGCCAGCATTGCTACTCCCTCCTATCCATATTACTTGTGGATTAGAGGGAATAGTTTCTTGTGTAGAGACTTCGGCCCTCCTACCACAAATAATCCAAGCATTAGTCCGAAAACTTCGGGTGCAGCATTCACATCGCCAAAGGCTTTGGGATACCAAGGAAAACGACAATGACAGCTATGGTTTCGATGCTCGGGAGTGTCGGTTATTCTATTTTATCCAATACTTGTAGCCATTGTTGAACTTGAACTCAAACGCTCATGACAAAACTGTCACCGTAGAATGAAATTCCTTGAGAAATCTCAGCCTGATTCTTGCTACGTTGTTGGTGCTATAATTCTGCTAGAGCTGATGTGTCTTATTAACTGTACACTGTTTTGTTGGTTAGCAACTACTTGTGAACCATTGGGCTTATTTCACGGAAAGTGCCATGTGCACATGAGCACATGTCCTCATTAGACTTTTGGATTTGTGAAATTTTTTAAAATCTCGCTCTTTTATGTTTTAAAAAATTATGGCATTAAATATGTAGATAGATTTAGACACGAGGAGTGTAGTCAAAAAATTAAAATACTTTGTATTTTGGAAAATACAAAAAAGACAAATTTCTGAAATAAATAGTATAATTTGTATATTTTGTCAAATTTACTTTTTTGCATCTCCAAAATATAACGTATTTTTTGACGGGACTTTTTGATTCCAATCCTCGTATACACACCTATATTTAATGTATAATTGAAAGCAGAGAAATATGAGAATCTGAAATTTTCAAAAATTCAAAAGTGAAGGGAGCACTGACTCCCATGTGCACAAAATCCTTGTCCCTTATTTCAGTACATATTTGGTCCCCTCAGCTTGTTTTGTTGTTTGATAATATAAGCTGTAATAAGGCCTAGTAGGCTAGTACTAGACAGGGCACTGTCCATTCCGTTGCAGCGAAAAGGGGCTATGGATTTTTTTTCTCTTATAATATGAAAAAGAAAGGCACACATCATGTATTGGAAATCAGTTTTGCACAGCTGTACAGTCTCGTCAGTCTGGCTAACCTATGGGTATCTTGATCGAGTTATGGGATTGCCTGGCATATTTTCGTCTTGTGTACCCTACGATATGCAATCTCACACTGGCCAGCTCAATTTTCTTGGGGTTTAAAGTGGTGTCAGATGCCGTCCTACCGTACTGGCTTCTCTTGTCCAAGCATACTGATTAATAAGTTCCAGAAATTACTATTTTTTGTGCGTGTAGCTGAAAGAGAATCCACTTATATACCTACATATGGCAAAATTAGAGAACAGGGATACTATTTCTCACTGGATCTGAAGTGTTTCCGTAAGTTTCAAGATGGAGTATATTATTCCTGACAGAGTATACTATGCTTGTTTTTTCATCAGAAAAGAACATCACACTTGAGCACGCATTCACTGGCCGGAAATAGTCAGAGATTATTCATCCACCCTTGGCTCTGCTCCTCCAAACATGCTCACATGGCGATCAGAGGCTCGGCTTAATGCTACCACATGGTGGTGCACGGCAAGACAGCCTCCCCAATTTATTTCCTGGATGGGTGCAACCATGAATGTTCTGTTCCTACTGCACATCTCCCATCCAGCCAGCCACACTGCCCGACCGGCCATACCAGACGAGACGCGTATCTGGAGGATGGAGCCATGATCCTTATTCAAGGCTTCGCAGTTCGCACGCACAGCCTAACAATGGCGGTACGGTGGTCGGTTCATCAGATCGCGTGACCAGCACAAAAACATCGTCTCCTTCTCTCGTTTGATCTCTTCATACGGCCTCTTCAAGGATCGATCGATCCATCATTTTCTCCATGGTTTCTTGTTGGGAGTTGGAACAAGGAGGAGGTTTCTTCCTATCCTGTTGCTGGTAGCTAGCATCACCGCATCAGACCATCGTCGCTCTGTCAGTTGTGGCTGCACCATTTTGGCCGGCGTACTGCCGGACGTACTGGATGTAAGAACCAGCGCTACGCCAAATTGAAGGGGTGTAGCTGCACTCTGCACTTGTGCAGGACACTGCGGCCGGAAAATTAATCGGTATTTGCAATAGTAGTACTAGCAGTAGTACAGATGTCTGCATCTGAAAATACAAAAACCGCTCGTGCTAATCCCCTTTTGTGCCGTTTGATTGATTCGTGGGTCGTCGTCGTCGTCGTCGTCGATCCTGACTGAAAATTTCCCCTTCAATTGCGTGATAACGAGGCGGGAGCAGGGACCATGTCCACGATCATGATTTGCAACTACAAGTATACTTTAGAAAGAGAGAGGTCGCTTTTCGAGTAGTAATGTTTTCGAAGTCCAACTCCCAACTGTGTATGTGTATATATATTGCACATAGTCGTACCATAAATAAATGTATTTTTTGGTGGCGAGAGAGTAGTTAATCGTTGCTGACCGAGTTCAAAATTCAGACTGTTCCAGCTCCTTTCAGATTGAACTGGGCCTTGACCCTTTCACACTGTCAAAGACTCGAAGCTCGATCACACATTTGATCTACGACAAGCCATCGAGCATGGTAGAAGAGACCAAGGGCACCTCCAACGACGGCTCGCAAGAAGATAGTTTTTTATCGTTGTTGTCCGCGTGGTCTGGAGGCAAGCAAGATTCAACGGCGACCCATAAACGGATGCGTTTCGGCGTATTTCCCACCTAAATTTAGGCTACCGTTATGGTCAAACGGACAGCCCACGTATCCGCTTCATGCTGCCGTTTCATCCGCCCTAGACCCTCCAGGTGGATACACAGCCGGCCCGCACAACCCTCCCCACCCACCTCCCTCCCCTATCGCCACCCTGCCGTCGCAGATTCGGTCACCAGTTTCGGCCCCATATCGTAGCAGTGCTAGCTCTGGCCTCAAGCTGCTGTTGACGGGTGACCTTAGTGCGGCAGTAGAGCCGTATAGGCCTACATCCCTGTCGCTACCCCTCCCCCACCCCCCACCGGTCATGTCTGCGTTGCCCGCAACCTATTCGACGAAAGACCTCACCGGCCGATAAGGTAATTCACATGCCTCGCTGTCCACTATTTTTAGTGCATACATATAGGGGCTTGGCCAAGGTGCGTCTTGCAACGAAGGACCGCAAGCGAGAGGCCGGCCATGATCAACTCTGGCGGGACTACTCTTATCAGAGCGATCCCTTGTTCAAGGCACCTCTTTCCTTAGAAGTTTTTGGATGTCAAGGAAACTTCTTGAAGATTATGCACGGAGTGAGGGCTTATGATGGCTACTTGCACTCAAAGAAGGATTCCACAAGTAAGCTTGGCTTCACTTCTTACCAAAAATGCACTCTGGCTGTGAGGATGCTTGTGTATGAAGTTGTTGATGATCTAGTGGATGAGTACATTTGCATGAGCGAGTCCACTTGTTTTGAGTCAATGTAAGATCTGTAAAGTAGTTATTCAAGTGTTTGCAGATGAATACTTGAGGCAACCCAATGTTGCCGACACTATATGGCTCTTGTCAATCATCAGTCAATAGGATTTCTAGATATGCTTGGAAGCATATTGCACCGAGAATGAAAGAATTGTCCATTTGCGAGGTAAGAGCAATACCATGAACATGGAGAAGGGTACACCTTCATACTTGAGATGGTTGCATCCCAAGATCTCTGGATTTGACACTCCTTTTTCGGCATGGCAGGCTCTCACAATGACATCAGTGTGCTTTAGCGATCTCCAGTGTTCTCTCGACTTGTGAAGGTTGATGTTCCAATGGTCAACTATGATATCAACGGCCACCACTATGACAAAGGGTGTTGTTTAGCCGATTGAATCTATCCTCACCGGGTCCACATTTGTGAAGACAATCTGCGGTCCTAAAGACGAGAAAGAAAATACGTTTGTTAAAGAGCAAGAAGCTGCTAGGAAGGATGTGGAGCGAGCATTTGGTGTGCATCAATCTCGTTGGGCTATTATTTGGCACCCTGGTAGGAGATGGAGCAAGGAGACAATGTGGGAGGTCATGACTGTTTGTATGATCATGCACAACATGATCGTTGAGGAGGAGTGCGATGACAATGTGTATGACCAAGGCTGGAAATTTCTGGGTGATTTGGTTGCACCCGAGCCGTGACCACCAACAGAGTTGGTAGATTTTCTTTATGTGCACATTAAAATGTGAGACTGTGCAACTCACAGCCGCCTCTAGAATGGTTTGTTCCAACATATGTGCAATCATGTTGGAAACCAGTAGTTGCTACTGCTATTCATTTCTATTTCTAATGATTGTAACAAACTATGCCCTATAACTTTGTATTTGTTTTATGACTAGGATGATATTATTATGCTATTCTATTACCTATGGCTTTCTATTTGTTTATTTCACAATGTTATCTTTGTGCTAAAAATGAAAAAAATAGCCTAGAAATTTTGTGTCGCGGACCATTGTGAGGCCTCTTTGGGTGTGCTGCCATCCGCAAACGGACATGGGCCTCGACCGAGGGTGGAAGCACAGGGTGGGACTGGTGGGCTGTGGCCCACCCCAAAATTGGAGAAAAATAATTTTTATCCCTAATTTGAGAAATATTGGTTACATATATTACACATTGGCAAAAATTTATCATAATTGAAAAAGAGGAAATTCTTCGTTTTTGAAGGTGTGCTCACCCTTTAGTTATTTCCTTGCTGCGCCATTGCTCCGGCCGGTTCACGGGTCACTATAACGAACCAAAACAGAGTATTTCAGTCTCCGAAATATGGCCGTCGTTGGAGATCTACTAACTATTTTCGCGTACGGTGACTAACGAAGATGCATGTGTTGGCAGTGGCAGGAACAGCCCTGTTTAACTGGATTCGCTGACAGTGGTGCATGCATGCATGGTGCTACTCTACCTAATAAAGAGGCCGTCCATGAAATGAAATCTGATGCGCATCTTCATTCTGCCATCATTCAATCAATAAGGTCCAGCTAGCTTAGCTAGCCTGCTGCACAAATGCCAGATCCAATTCACTTCATCCTACTAGGAGTACTTTCTCATACAGTACATAAAAATAAGCTCACCATCAACAGCAATGCTTCTCCAATGTAGAAAATCAGTAAAGTACATGTTCTTTCAACAAAACAGATATTCCATCCGATCCATGATACTTCTTGTGGCTGTAGTTCAAATTTTCTTAAATTTGAGCTAAATTCGAGGCAACTATTATAGATGAGACGGAGCAGAAGAAAAGGAACTTTTAGTGTTACAGAACCCAAATGCAAAATGCACCTTCGAGTGTACTAATGCAGTAAAGCACATGTATTAGTTTTTGTTCTTTCAACATAACAAATAGTAGATGAAAATAAGTAACAAACTTTTAGTGTCACATAATCCAAACGGCAGAACGCACGGAACTTAGAGCATCTCCAATCGCGTCCTCCAAAACGTCCCCAAACGGCGCCAGATTGAGCGTTTAGGGGACGTGTTTTGTTCGTGCCGCGTTAGGGGGACGTTGCTCCCCAGCCGCATCCCCCAAACGCCGCCCACAAACATTAAAATACTATTTTTTGTTTTTTGCATTTTTATTTCAATAAAGAGAAGTAATATTCCACAAACTAATACATAATGGGAAAGTGGTTTACACGAAAACATAATTTGGAACATGGTTTTCCATAAACTAATACATAGTTTGAACCATGGTTGACACAAATATAAAATATTGCTAAAAAATTAAATCTAACTAGGTCGTGCATCGAAGGTTTCGTGTGTTTGCTGCCAAGAAAGAACACTCGAGGGCACACCCAGTCACCCAAGCTGCAAAATCCAGCTGGTGATGGTGCTCATGTTGGTTCTTTCGAGGAAGAACAATCAGAAACATCCGTGCACGTATTCGCTGCAAACAAATAACACTCTTCATTAGTCGTCGTCCTCCTCGGTGTTGTCGCTGTGGTAGTTCCGGCGGCAGCGCGTCTCGTCGAAGACCTTGACGCTCATGTCCCTGTCGCCAAAGTAGGAGAACAGGAGGACAAAGCCGTCTTCGAGGCGGTGGTAGCGCGCGAACTTCTCCCAGCCGATTTGGAGGTACATCTTGCCGAGCGCGTCGTAGATCACGTCGACGATCGGCAGCCTCTGGATGCCATGCGGGTCGCCCTTGAGGACGACGATGAACTCAAAAAGCACGGGCCCCTCCACGTCTTGCATGTCCGACGATGAGGACGACGACGGCGAGCGTGTAGCTCTGCCACGGCCATGACCACGACCACGGTCGCGAGCTCGGCCTCCGTCTCTACCAGCCATGGCGTCGACTCTTGTTGAGATGGTAGCGGCTAGGGTTGGGGAGAGAGGCGCTAGGGTTTGTGTGTGAGAGGGACGATGAGAGGCGACCCTTTTTATAGGCCGGAGGGAGGCGGGGAGCGGTGGTGCTCATTAACGCTGGCACGTAGAGCTAGGCGCGACGAGGCGCTTCGTTGCGCCTCTGTGAGAACTGCACCGTTGTTGCGCGCCAATAACTTCCGTCGCGAGGTAGGCGACGGTTAGGTTAAAATTCAATGTGCCCCTGACGGGTCGGTCCCGCCACTTCCCGCCTCGTTTTTCGATGTGTTCGGCATCCCCGGTGCGTCTCCTGTGAGGCCCGTATCGGACCACGCCTAACAAAAAACGGTTTTAAAGGACGCGGCTGAAAACTTTTTTTGTCTGGCGCGCCTAAATCGCTTTGAGGGACGCGACTGGAGATGCTCTTAAGCGTGACACGCACAAGAAAGCAATTACCTTGCACATTTTTCTCTCTGCAAGACTGGTCTCGCACATGTTGTGCTCTGTGCCCCGGGACATCATGTCAGCCTCGGAGCAAGACATGCATGTGTGTCCATGCATGAATGAATGAATGTGAACACCATGCCCAAGCTAGGAGCTGCACACTTCTCCCCCCACTCTGGCTCACTCCTAGCTCTGCTCCCTCAATGGCATTAACTGCCACCCAACAACCTGCCCACCCACCATCTCCTCCCCAACCTCAGCACCACCTCCTCTATATCTAAACACTTCCGCTCCCCTCTCACCTCATCACACTGCCACAGCTCGCTCGCCACCACCGACCCCACCTCAGCCATGGCACGGGAGGAGCAGGCGCTGCTGTCGACGGAGATCGTCAACCGCGGCGTGGAGGCGTCTGGCCCGGACGCCGGCTCGCCGACGTTCTCGGTGCGCGTGCGCCGCCGGCTGCCGGACTTCTTGCAGTCGGTGAACCTCAAGTACGTCAAGCTGGGGTACCACTACCTCCTCAGCCACGGCGTGTACCTGGCCACCATCCCGGTCATCGTGCTCGTCTGCGGCGCCGAGGTCGGCAGCCTCAGCCGCGACGAGCTGTGGCGCAAGGTCTGGGACGAGGCCACCTACGACCTCGCCACCGTGCTCGCCTTCCTCGCCGTCCTCGCCTTCACCATCTCCGTCTACATCATGTCCAGGCCCAGGCCCATCTACCTCATCGACTTCGCAACATACAAGCCCGCAGACGAACTCAAGGTAAATTAATCGATCTTCTCTCTCATACGAATGCTCAAGTACATGTTTACATAGAGATTACTGTATATCTTTGCATGAAGATCATATATGCACATATGATTTTTTCTATACTCGTTACATGTTAATGCCGGACGAAATGTTTTAGTAGGATATATTTGTGAGGATTAAAATCGTAGATCGCATTTTGCATGTAACATAGTTAGATCAGACAAAATTTTCAAGGACAGGCAGATCAGACAAATTAATGTTAGAAGTAAGATACTTATTCTCAGTTTTTTTTTTAATTTGTTCCATTGTCTTGAGGTTGGCATGATTGCCAAGCCAGGTACGTTTGGCACACACGAACTTGGCGTGAGACATATATCCTCTGGAATACCTTCGCGTACTGATATAGCCATCTTCTGAAAGAGCATAAAAAGTATGAAAAACAATGTCCTGGAAAGCTATACTACAGGATTTAATTAGTTAGCCTTTTCTTATTATAGAAATATTTGGTCTTCACCTAAGATGCTGGAGTACTTGGAAGAATTCAACGCGCTATGCAGCTGTGATAATCAAGCATATATAGTAGTAAAATGGTATAGGTAAAAAGAAAAGTAGAGTAACACCTATGTGGCCAAAAAATATGTACGACTAGTCTAGTACCTCGGCTAGATTTTTTATTTATTGTGAGGATTCAAAAGTACCTCGGGTAGCCCTATGAAAGTGTGAATCATAAACAAGATCTCACAAAAAAAAATGGCAAAGATTTGAAGAAAGGATATTGCATTGCATATATACCCCATTGTGATTTCAGTTTACTTTATCCATCTGATTTACATACTGTACTGGTGCAGTGCATGTCAATTCAATATTTCATGGTAGAGTTAGAGACTTTTTTTTTCATGTTTTTTCGCAGCAGAGTTACTCATGCATGTTTGGCCGACAAGATAACGAAAAAATAGGTTGAATATACATGTCTTTCACCTTTTTCTGTTAGGCAACTACTTCAACCTATTGTACTGTGCTACCAGAAGAGAGTAGCTTAAACATAAAATTGACACATATGGTAGAGCAAACAAAATACAAAGTAATCGCAATATACTACATATGCCATACCTGCCCCACCCAGTTCTTCCATTAATAGTCACCCATTGGTGCCAACTGCCACCAGTCAGAGACTGTTAATTTGGCAAATACTCCATGAAGGAGTGCGAGTCAACGTTTGTTATTGGGTATTCCATCTCCATGCCAGTGGATAGACTTTGCGAACACACCCCTCACATGTTGATAAATTACTTCCTACTGTTATAGCTTGGGAATTAATTAGCAGGCAAATTATGGCCCGTGGGCCCGGTCAGCCCATGTGAATGAGTGGGCGGCCCAGAAGTTATGACGATTGATCGTGGATCGAGCTGGTGGAGTTTACGGCTGGGATACGTCGGCTGGTCATCAAAGACGGTTGGCAGATCCGGCACACGCACAATCAATGACCCTCAAAAGAAAAGTTTTTTTTATTTCTCAAAAAATCAAGTTTTTGTTTGCAAATCGTACTAGTGTTGCACATATATTTATTGCACAAATGAGTGAGCGTCATTTTCACCTTGTGATCTGGGGTCAGCTGGACACGGATGACGGCGAGGCGTAACCGATCATCGGTGTGATTCCATGATGTGATCCAAATCCAATCCATGAGATTAAAATGAACGACATTTCGTAAACTTGTTTTTGAGTAATTGATAGCAGGGTCGGTTCTCTCTCATTTCCTGAATCCAAAAACTGTGTGGTGTGATTACAGGTCTCCAAGGCGGAGTTCATTGATCTTGCGCGCAAGTCGGGCAAGTTCGACGAGGAGAGCCTGGCGTTCCAGGCGCGGCTGCTGGCCAAGTCCGGCATCGGGGACGAGTCCTACATGCCGCGCTGCGTCTTCCAGCCCGACGCCAACTGCGCCACCATGAAGGAAGGCCGCGCCGAGGCCTCCGCCGCCATGTTCGCGGCCCTCGACGAGCTCTTCGAGAAGTGCCACGTCCGCCCCAAGGACGTCGGCGTGCTCGTCGTCAACTGCAGCCTCTTCAACCCGACGCCGTCCCTCTCCGCCATGATCGTCAACCACTACAAGATGCGCGGCAACATCCTCAGCTACAACCTCGGCGGCATGGGCTGCAGCGCGGGGGTCATCTCCATCGACCTGGCGCGCGACATGCTGCAGGCCAGCGGCGCCGGGCTCGCCGTCGTGGTGAGCACCGAGGCGGTGTCCTTCACCTGGTACGCCGGGAAGCGCCGGTCGATGCTCATCCCGAATGCCTTCTTCCGCGCCGGGTGTGCCGCCGTGCTGCTGTCGAACCGGCGCCGGGACTTCCGTCGAGCCAAGTACCAGCTGGAGCACGTGGTGCGCACGCACAAGGGCGCCGACGACCGCAGCTTCCGGTCCGTGTACCAGGAGGAGGACGAGCAGCGGATCAAGGGCCTGTCCATCAGCCGCGACCTGGTGGAGGTCGGGGGCCACGCGCTCAAGACCAACATCACCACCCTCGGCCCGCTCGTGCTCCCCTTCTCCGAGCAGCTCCTCTTCTTCGCCGGCGTGCTGTTCCGCCACCTGTACCCGTCCAAGACATCCACGCCGCCGCCGCCCACGGCCGAAGGGGGCACCTCGGCGGCCGCGCCCTACATTCCCGACTTCAAGCGCGCGTTCGAGCACTTCTGCATGCACGCGGCGAGCCGCGACGTGCTGGAGCACCTGCAGAGCAACCTGGGCCTCCGCGACACCGACCTGGAGGCCTCCCGCGCCGCGCTGCACCGCTTCGGCAACACGTCCAGCAGCAGCATCTGGTACGAGCTGGCGTACCTGGAGGCCAAGGGACGCGTCCGCCGCGGTGACCGCGTCTGGCAGCTCGCCTTCGGCTCCGGGTTCAAGTGCAACAGCGCCGTGTGGCGCGCCGTCCGCCGCGTGCGCCGCCCGTCCAGGAGCCCGTGGCTGGACTGCGTCGACCAGTACCCGGCGCGCATGGACGCCTGATCGACCGGAGCAGGCGTGCTATCAATCAAGCGAGACAAAAACACGTACGTCGTCGCACCCGGCCGTCTCTGGGTAAGTGCAGGCTAATGAAACGATATCAATTTGCACGCAAGTGCGTGCAGTGCCACTGGTTAAGGTTTGAGCTTTGTTTGATTTGTGTTGCTCTTGTAGCGGTTACTTATCTAAGGAGTTTAATCATAGACTACGTACCATAATGCGCAACTGTATGTGCGCGCTCTCTGTAACTTATGTGAACTTAATTATCTACGTGCCAATTTATTACTTTGAGCTACTGTGTAAGACCTTCATAAGAGCATCCCATCGAAAGGAGAAAAACAAACTCGTAGAAAAAAAATGTTTTTGGGCGCCGAGAGAGAAGATTTTGGGATTTCACAGACCGCCGAACAGCGGATGGGCAGTCCCTGTGAATCTATGAATAAATTTAGTTCTATGAAACTATAAATACTAGTTTGGGCTAGCACATTCAAACATAGGTCATTCTGCACATAAAACATAGAAATCCCTTGGATACATTTAAGCATAACTTGTAAACATACGTCATTCTGCACATAAAACATAGAAATCCCTTGGACACATTTAAGCATAGATCATACGACATAGTTCGATAACCCTAAACATAGATAACTCTACCACTTTGATCATCTACATTCGAACATAGAAGCAACTAGGCGTCTCCCTTCCGTGATAGACCCTCCCAATCAACACCTCCATAGAATGGATCGTCGATCTCGTCCCCCACCTTCACCGTTGAGGGGTTAACCTTGTCTTGCTTCTCCTCCTCCTCGAGTTTCTTCTTCTTCCCTGCGTGCCTCACACCGAAGAACTCTAACTCTCCACCGTGTACCTGCTGGAATCTCGTAGTCGAACGTCACGAAAGATGGTGGCTCTCCCGTTGCGGTGGCAGCGCAGAGGCATCGATGTGATGCGTCGAGCACATTGCAGGAGGTGTAGTGCAGATGGAGGCGGCAACATCGTAGCCTTGCGAGGCCCTTCCAACCGCCGACGAACAACCGCAAACCTCATGTAGGTATTCTACGTCGACTCTGACGAACGTGGGCGACAGAGCGTAGCAATCGATGACGTCGGAAGCCGGGTGTTAGTGGAGGTTGTGAGAGAGGTGAGGCAGTACCGACGACCTATGGAGGTGGAATGGTGGAGGAGCTCCAAAATTGAAGCTCCCATTGTCAATGGTGTGGTGGCAACTCGAGAGCTTGATATTCATGATGAAAACGTGGTGGCGGGGGTGGGGAATGGTGGCGGGACGATGGGTGAAGCCGAACACGATCGGATTTGGCCGAAGGACGACGAGAGGGCGATGACGGTTCGCGAGAGGAGGATGCAGAAGGTTCGTCATGGGTAGTTGGTTGGTCCCTCGCATGATGACTAGATTTGGGATCCCACTCCCAAGGTCCCTATACAATGGAAGGCAAGGGGGTATTTTTTTTCTCCCTTCCATTTTCTTTTGGGGATTGGGGGCCGTTTTCACCTTGGGCAGAAGCACCATTTTCATCAGTTTTTTGGAACTTAGATAGTTTTTAGGGATTGCGAGTCGTTGTTCTCCTTCCGATGGAGATTCTCTAAGCCTTCTTTATTAGAGAGAGAAGATGACTATGAGTTGTTTGTCGATGATAACGACAATTGTATAAAGATTAAAATAGGATAGCTTAGAGATCTTGATAAAAGAATTCTAATTTAATGGAATACAAATCAAAATTATAATTTTTAAACGTCACATAATATCACACTAATCTAAATTACAAGCTAGCAAAGAGATGAGATATTTACAAAACATTGATATGATTAAAATAACCCAACAAACGAAAGAAACAATGACAAATTCACAAGTCCTTGAACGACACTTCTTAGAACAATAGTTGGATCATGACGGTGACAAGTTGTACTAGCCGTGGCATGTCGCAAGGCAGTTCTTCCACCAATAGTGCATGCATTCAATAATACCAAGCATGCCGACCATCATCTTGCTTCATTCCGCGACATCCGCCTCTATGTGTCCTTCTCCTTGGGAGCTTAGAGGCACTCAAGACCAAAGACTTTGATCATAATCTTTGCAAACCTCCGCATGCATGCAAGCATAGTATAATTCTATAATACGAAGATACTTGTCAATGTAATCCCTTGAAACACCATATAAGATAACTCGCATGACTGAAGATATATTTTGATGTTCACTAAATCAAATGAGGTAGGTAACATTCCTCCAAGAAGTGAAAAATCAGCTGATGTCCTCACAATTTTAGACAATGCGCACAAAAGAGATATCTTTGCGTTCGATAATATATACAAAGGGATGAGCAGGGTAGGTGCAAAGCTCGATGAAGTAATACCTCATGAGCATTTCATGGCCGACATCATGTTTGAGGAATGTATAACTGACCTATTATCGAGACCCTCTTATTTCTCTTCTTGTTATTAATTTCCATTATGGAGAGCATCAGAAATGATGCCCTCAATCTCATCGTCGTTAATCACATCCTCTATGTCCCACATGTAAGTGAAAGATCAAGATATAACACTATTATAGAACAAGCCTTCACACCCGAATACCATATACATAACATATAACGTACAAATCTAACAATCTAATTTAAGCATACAACATAACATATATATCAAGGTTTATCAAAGTTCCGTAGGAGAGGCTATGCACGCATGCACCCAAGTCAACAAGGATCAACCACTGATGACTTAGCCTTATTCTCTGCGAGCACAATCTTCACCAGCTTGACCCACCCACTAATAGAAGATCTTGAGGTGATCTTTAAACCTTCAAAAACTTGCCTCGTGACAAGTCCAAACCTTGGATGCTTGACATGCCATGCCATTTCTACAAGAGTAGCAACTAAATCTTGTCGGCGAAAAATTCCTTTTGTTTAGTGTTCACCAAAAACAAACTCCAACTCTTAAGAAATTCGTTGCATGGACAATTGAGAGAGAGTGAGGGGGAGGGGGGCTCGAGCGCTATTTATAGGATACACACAACAAACCGGCACCACAAGATATTTTATTGCACGAACATATCAACAATCTTTAACTTCCTCAACCGGTGTTGCGCACATCAGCATCAACCACGCAACCATGAAGTTGTAACTCATCAGAATCAGCTTTAACCATGTGAGGGGGTAGACTCAAATTGTGGTTGCTTCAACCACGTGTTCAAGATATGGTTTGAAGTTTCTGAAGCAGACTGATTTCGCAGGAGATTTCCGATAGATTATTGTGGAAGAGATTTAAGTATGATTGAACACACAATAATTTTCGCGTCTAGTCTTGAAGATCTAACCCCTCATTAATACTACAATTGTTCATATTTAATCATGAGCTATAAAAAGACAACTACTGTCTTTAGCCTTGTCAGCTTTGGAGTCTTCAAGCACACCACAATAGGTTTAGCTTCAACACTTTTTGAGGGGTTGTCTTCCACGCTGTCAAACCAACTTTCGGGACTATATTTATGTGTAAAACATATAAATTTTTTTAGTCTCATAATCATATTGCTATCAATCATCTAAAACCCACTAAGAGGGCACAAGATTCATTTTCAGTAAAATTTTAGAAGGTCCCACGCATGTTAATTTCTTGGTCCACAAATGGTCAAAGACTTTGCAATTCATTTGGTTGTTTACGAGGTTAGTTTGGAATGAGAAAGAGAAAGCGAGATAAACTTTTTTTTGAGTGAGACCCCTTCATCGATGGCTGGGTCCTTCGGGGCCTTCTCTTGTTCCAGAAAAAGAAGGGCTTCAACTCATCAGCACATCACAATTCAACCCCAGCAAACAAAAGCGACCATCTTGGGCGCGTTTGGTAGCCTGCATGGGATTCTTGCACCACTGCGCCATCGAGATGGGCCTCCCTGCGCGTCGTGAATGGGACATGGGCCATGAAACACAGGTTGTTTGGTATCCTGTGCGACCTTTTGCGCGCCGGAGAAGGAAGTCACGCCCCATCGTTTGGTTGCCTGTTTCCAGCCCAAGTTGCACGCAGGAAAACATAAATCAGTTGTTTGGTTGCTCAAATCACAGTTCCATATCCTTACCATAATTCAGATAGGGTGAGATTACCATGCCATAGCATGTTACATATGATCAGACACCACTCAGAAAAACAAGATCCTCACGATCACCACGATGAGGAAGGCGATGATGTAATCTTTGACCCGACTGGGACGTACCATCGGTGGTGCTCCTTGTAGAGCATGTACTTCCTCCGATGGCAGCTGTGCTAATGGCACTGCCTCATCGATGGCATGATCTTCCAGGAACTCCTCTTCCAGGAAGGTGAGGTACTCTTGTTGTGCCTCCTCCAATGTTTCATACCCTCGGTAGCTGTTGTTGGAGTAGCCATTGACCTGGTCTTGACAGACCCTCCATGAGTTGTAGATTCCTCGAAACCCGTCCGAGAAACACCACATACCACTAGCACGACATAAGAAGAACAGGTAATCGATCACAACCATGAAGCAACTCATAACAGAGCAATTGAACAACACAACTGTTGACATGAAATGATAAACTAACAGGGGCATGCATGATCATTCCAAAAGTGGATCACAAGTTCATCCTACACTACCATGGTGTCATCCTACCACCACAACAAAAGTGGGTGTCATCCTAACACCGCAAGTTCACCATCAGCTGAGGGGTTAGTATATACCACCTCATCATAGTTACAAAAGGGGGCCATAAAATGTTTTTCATCCCTAGCTACTGCCAAATATACATCTTCTTCTTCTTCTTCTTCACCAGATCCATGCATGCATCCCCTGAACCACCCCCTCAAGGGCACCACTACACCTTTGAGTGGTACTTGCCAAGGTAGTTCCTTAGCCAGAGGACGCGGTGTGGCTCGATCATGCCGACGAAGCTGGAACCCTAGGCCTTGTGGTCGACAAGGTGGCTCAGGGCGGCCATGAGATCATCCTCGGCGAAGCCAAGCATGTCCATGACCGCATTTACAGGTCAAGGTGCATGTCCATGGGCTTGTTGTCCATGATGGCATGTGCGATGTCCTTCATAGCAACACTAAGGTTGGTGAAGGCCACCAGCTCGTCGTTGGCGAAGGCGCCTCTCTTCCTCTTGCCGGCGGTCACCTTCTCAGGTGCATCGCCAGCCTTCTCAGGTGGCCCATCGAGGTTGACCGTGTCGGACTCTTGGGTTTCAGCATCCTCAGGTGCAGGAATTGCTGCCGCCGAGCCTAGGGGCTCACTGGATCCCATGGCATACCTGGCGGTGGCGAGGCCGAAAGAGAAGATGGTATGCATCTCGTCGTAGTTGGCAATGGGCACATTCAGGAACTCCGCGTCCTTTGGGTGATCCTACGATACGAAGGGACAATGATGTTAGTGAGGTGGAATGAGCGTGATCACCGCGACGTGCCCGCGGTAGTGATCACCCTCAAGGATGATGCATTTGGTATCCTCGCACCACTGAGACCCGCTGAAAGAACATCTCTCATATTATGTTTTGTGTGTTTGATGTCAATGTATGTGATACACTAATGTTTGTTTGAGTGGTACAGGGATTATATAGATACATTTTTATGTGTGTTGGATGTGGTCAGTGCTGCCAAAAAGAAACAGCAAAAGAGATCATCAGGCCGGATAATCCGGGCCGGATATTTCCAAAATATCCGGCCCCAGATTTTCGGCTAAGGACTTGAAGGGTTGCGGCTCAGTATGCTTCTGGATTGAGGCCGGATATTTGGCCGGATATTGTCCTGGTTTTGTCCCAGGGCCGGATTATCCGGGCCGGACATTTCAGAAATATCCGGCCCACTCGAAAATGGCTAAGGACCTGAAGAATTGCTCCTCAGTGTGCCGGATATTTGGCCGGACATTGTCCCGGTTTTGTACCTAAGGCCGGATTATGGGGGGATTATCCGGGCCCTACTTAGGCCGGAATATCCGGCCCCGAAGCTCCAACGGTGGATTTTGGGGAGGGGTATTTATACCCCTCTTCTTCTTCCTTCCTCCTTTGCTCAATCATTGCAAGAAATATCTGCCAAGCTTCACCACCATTAGAGCCACCTCAAGAACACAAGATTTGCAAGATCTCCTTCCTCCCCCAACCAAAGCTCTTGATCTTTGAAGATTCGAAGGAGAAGCCACCGATCTACATCCTCACCGAAGCGATTTACATTTCCCCCTCATTTGTTTGAGGGCCCCCTTGCTAGTGTTCCTCTTTGGATCCCTAGTTGATTTGTGTTGATGTATTGTTGTTGATTGTTGTGTTGTTATAGATTTGGGAGCCTCCAATTCGGTTGTGGATGTGTGCCCCAAGAACTTTGTAAAGGCCCGGTTTCCGCCTCGAGGAAATCCCTTAGTGGAAGTGGGCTAGGCCTTCGTGGCGTTGCTCACAGGAGATCTGAGTGAAGCCTTCGTGGCTGTTGGTTTGGCTTGCGTAGCAACCACACTCCTCCAAACGTAGACGTACCTTCTTGCAAAGGAAGGGAACTACGGGAATCATCTCCGTGTCATCGCGTGCTACACTCTCGGTTACCTCTATCCCATTCTCTCTCCTATATATATTGCATAGCTATATCTTGCTTAGTTGATAACCTTGTCATATAGGTAAATTCACTTAGTTGCATATCTAGAGAATTTACCTTTGTGTCGAGCCCAAATTGAAAAATAACTAAAAATTGGTTAGCACCTATTCACCCCCCTCTAGGTGCGGCATACGATCCTTTCAATTGGTATCAGAGCCTCGGCTCTTATTTCGGGCTTAACCGCCTAAGAGTATGCCGGACGATGGGCTTTCGGAAGAGGCCGGTAAGTTGGTCACCATGGAGGACATCAATTCGTTGAGAACCTCCATGGACGCTCAAATGGAAAGCATGAGAAAAATGATTTCGAGCTTTTGACTCCGGTCCTTCCTAGGGCTCCCGCCGTAGAGGTAAAGGACACGGGTGTGTTAGAAGAAGGTGCTTCGGCATTACCCTCCTCCACCAAACCCGTGGAAGGTGATAACTTAAACACTAAATCTCCCATTGCATCTCCTAGGAGAACTAGTGGAGGTGAGAGCTACAATCAAGTAGCTCCACCTTTTCTATCTCCCGATATACCGGTTCCCCATCCCCATTTGAACATTCGAGGCGACCCACCTAAGTTTTCCGTTGATAATTTCGATACTTGGCAATTTGAGTTTCGCTCTCATGTTTGCAGTGCCTCCAATGAACTTTGGAGAATCATCTTGGAAGGCTTCAAGCCCTACAACCCCGACAAGTTGACTAGAAGAGAAGCGGTTGATAGTCAACTCAACAACACCGCCTTGCACATGATTCAAACTAGTGTGGGGACCAAGGATTTGCCTCGTGTTCGGAACTACACCACCGCCAAGGAAGCTTGGGAAGGTTTGGCCGCTAGTTGCATTGGAAGTGAGAGCACGAGAAGGAACAAGTATAATGCTCTTCGGAATCAAGCCAAAGGTTTCATGAGGCTACCGGATGAAGATCATCAAGTCATGTATGGAAGACTTCTCATCGTTGCCGATGCCTTCCGGCTTATTGGTGCCACCCACATCAATGACTCTTGGATCAAGGAGAAGTACATTGAATGCATGATGCCGTTTGTACCCATTGATGTCAAGACCCTTGTTGGGAGAGAATGCTATTCCTCCCTATCGTCTCAAGATGCCGTGCACGAGATGCAAGCCCTCAAGGTGCTCGAGCAAAACTTCTCGCAATCGTGCCATTGGTATGTCAAAAGGGAACAATCTTGCCTTGATGGTCAACCCCGTAGAAGAAGTGTACCCTCAAGAACAAAATAGGGCAGCTTGGAGTATGTCCTATCCGGAAGATTTGGAATGCCACTATCATGATCACATGGCCTTCCATACAAAGTCTTTTTGGGTTGATCCCTCCAAGGCCAAGGAAGACAACATCAAGAGAAACCACAAAAGTGGGTTCACTAGCTTTGGTCCAAAGACAAGATCATGCTACAATTGTGATGACAAGCGCCACTTCATTGCCGAATGCCCCTATGAGAATAGAGAGCTTCATAATGGAAGGCTCATTCCCAAGGACAAGAGGAAAAAGGGCAAATATTCAAAAGCCCCCAACAACAAATTCTACAACAACAAGACCAAGAAGGGCAAGAGGCCTCCAAGAGTTGTGCTAGTGACTAGGGAAGAGTATTCTACCGATGAAGTTGAAAGCTCTAGTGATGATGAAGGAGAAAGCTCAAAGGAAGTGGCCGCCATTGTCACTACCAACATTCCCTCTTCATCTCTCTTTGAATCCCCCAATGAGAATCCTCATATCAAGAATGCACATTGCTTTATGGCAAAATCCTCCTTGGACACATCTATTGTGCTATCAACTCAAGAAAAATATACCTCCGGAGATGATGATGTTGATGATGAAGATGATGCAACCTCTAATGGATTGGTCGCTCTTGCCTCCCTCTCCACTAACTCTTCATCACCAAGTGAATCCCCCAATGAGATCATTCATGTGGAGGAAGAAAGTTGTCTCATGGCCAAATCCTCCGAGGTATCATCTCCTAGCCCCTCTATGCCTAACATATCAAGTGATCTAGGGGTTGATGATGCTAGTCTAAAAGTGAAACAAGAAATGCTAGAGTTTGATGAATTCATTTTTAACCTACAAGGTAACAACAAAAAGCATGTTTCAAATCTCATGGCTCGTTTAGCTCAACAAAATGATACTCTTGAGAAAAAGGGTCAAATAGAGAGAGAAGACTCTCTTGAAATCCATGCTCTTAAAAATGCTCTTGAGGAAAGTCAAGAAACTATAGCTTCTCTTGAGGAGAGGCTAGAAAATCTTGAAGAGCCTCAAGATAAAATTAACAAGCTCACTAAAGCTAGAGATCTTGCTAGGGCTAAGACTAAATTGCTTAAAAAGGAAATGGCCCAATTTGGTGTTGATCATGAGAAACTTGTGAAGGATCTAGATGAACTAGACAAAGCTCACAAAGCTTTGAAGAGTGAATACACTCTCCTATCCAAGTCAAATGAGCAACTTCAAATTAGGCTTGCTTCATATGATGTGCCTAGTTCCTCTACCCCTTCATGTGATCATGCAAATATTATTGAGGAAAATGCTAGGTTGAAGGATGAACTTGCTAAGGCCTCCTCTCCCCAAAGTAAACTTTCTTTGGATGATCTCTTGAGTAAGCAAAGATCAAACAATGGGAAGGAGGGCCTAGGTTATAATGCCAAGGCAAAGAAGGCAAACAAGCAAAAAGGCCAAGCCCGCACAAGAGAAGAAGAAAGCTATCACCAATGGTGAAGCTCCTAAGGGAAACACCGTTAATGATGATGATGATGCGGGAAATGCTAACCCTAACTATGTTCTATTTAAAGATTATTATGGTGATGTTTATGCTAAATATGTTGGCCCATATGATGGTTATGTTGCTTGGTCTATTTGGGTCCCAAAGACCCTTGTTGCTAACAAAAGAGGACCCATTGAGAAATGGGTACCTAAATCCAAGAATTGATCTCATGTAGGACTATGCCGCCGGAGGTTCAAAATGGGTACTTGATAGTGGATGTACAAGTCATATGACCGGCGGCAAGAACCTCGTCAAGGAGTTGAGGCCCAATATACATGATATCACCGTCTCCTTTGGCGATAATTCTACATCCGAGGTATTGGGTTTTGGCAAGGTTGTGGTTGCACACAACATAACACTTGTGGATGTCATGCTTGTCAAAACCCTTGGTTACAATTTGCTTTCCGTTTCCGCCCTTGGAAAGATGGGTTTCGCCGTCTTTATTGATAATGATATTGTGGTCCTCTTGTGGAGCAAGACTCTAAAAGTCGCTTTCGTTGGGTATCGCGAACATAACTTGTATGTGGTGGACTTTTCGGGGACCACCACTTCAAGTGCGATGTGCCTATTCGGAAAGGCGGATGTGGGTTGGTTGTGGCATCGCCGCTTAGCCCATGTCAACATGAGAACTTTGCAAAGTCTTCACAAGGGGAACCATATTGTGGGACTAATGGAAAATGTTTCTTTTGCCAAAGATCGTGTTTGTAGGGCTTGTGTTGAAGGCAAAATGCATGACTCTCCGCATCCAAGCAAGACTATCATCTCTTCCAAGAGGATCTTGGAGCTCCTTCATGTGGATCTCTTTGGTCCCGTTACTCATGCAAGTCTTGGTGCGAAGAAACATTGCTTGGTGATTGTTGATGATTACTCAAGATACACTTGGGTCTACTTTCTCAAGACGAAAGATGAGACTCAACAAATATTCATTGACTTTGCTACCGAGGTGCAACGCCAACACAACCTCCTCATTATGGCAATAAGAAGTGACAACGGCTCCGAGTTCAAGAACTATACACTCAATGATTTTCTTAGTGATGAGGGGATTCGTCATCAATATTCCGCTGCTTACACCCCTCAACAAAATGGTGTTGCGGAGAGGAAGAACCGGACTCTTATGGATATGGCAAGATCTATGATGGCGGAGTATAAATCCCGCTATAACTTTTGGGCCGAAGCCATCTCCACCGCTTGCCACTCTTCTAACCGGCTCTATCTCCGCAAGGGATTGAACAAGACTCCATATGAAATACTCACCGGCAACAAGCCCAATATCTCATACTTCAAGGTGTTCGGTTGTAAGTGTTTCTACAAAATCAAAGGAGTTCGTTTGTCTAAATTCGCTCCTAAAGCTTTGGAGGGTATATTTGTTGGTTACGGTGCCGAATCTCACACTTATAGAATCTTTGATGTATCCTCCGGGATTATCATTGAATCTTGTAGTGTGAAGTTCGAAGAAAATGATGGCTCCCAAGTGGGGCAAGTTGATGTATGTGCAGGTGATGAAATACCTCAAGATGCCATAGTAAGAATGGGTGTGGGATTTTTCCGCCCCATTGAGGGACACGGTGTGGCGTCTCGGGAAGAACTATGCTCTACCACGGTGGAGCCCTCATCCTCTCAACATCAACAAACCCCATCTCTTGAAGCTAATGATGCACCAACCCAAGAACAAGAAGAAAACCCTCCCTCTCATGAACAAGATCAAGGACAAGACCAACCAAGAATTCATGATGGCTCCGATGAGTATCCATTTGATATTCACTCCGCACCAAATGATGTCCAAGATCAAGCACATGAGGTTGAGCACTCTCAAGAAATTGAAGTTGCTCAAGTTGAAGGTCAAGACGGGGACCCAAATGATCAAGTTGATCAAGTGACACCTCCAAGGCCTAAAAGAACCAAGGAGGAGATCGAGGCCCGTCGTCTAGCAAGAAGAGATAGGACCCTTGAAATTCGTGGTCACACACATGACAAGGTCCTTGGTGATGTTCGTGCAAAGGTCTCCACAAGAAGGCAATTGGCTAACTTTAGCAATCATCATGCTTATATCTCCGTAGTGGAACCCAAGAAAGTGTTTGAAGCTCTTGAAGATTCGGATTGGGTGGAAGCTATGCACGAGGAACTCAACAACTTCAAGCGCAACAAAGTGTGGACCTTAGTAGAGAAGCCAAATGGGTGCCGCAATGTTATAGGCACTAAATGGATATTCAAGAACAAGCAAGATGAGTTTGGAAATATTGTGAGGAACAAGGCAAGATTGGTGGCTCAAGGTTTCTCTCAAGTTGAAGGAATTGACTTTGGAGAGACCTATGCTCCCGTGGCTCGCCTTGAGTCCATCCGTATCCTTCTTTCTTATGCATCGCATCATAACTTTAAGTTACAACAAATGGATGTGAAAAGTGTATTTCTTAATGGTCCTTTGCATGAAGAGGTTTATGTTAAGCAACCCCCGGGGTTTGAGGATCTCAACTTTCCTAACCATGTCTACAAGCTTGATAAAGCACTTTATGGTCTCAAACAAGCTCCTAGAGCTTGGTACGAGCACCTTAAAGAATTGTTGGTAGACCGTGGGTTTGATGTTGGGCTAATCGATCCCACTCTTTTTACTAAGAGGGTTAATGGGGAGCTTTTCGTTTGCCAATTATATGTTGATGATATTATCTTTGGCTCTACTAACCAAGCTTTCAATGATGAATTTTCAAAGCTTATGACCGATAGGTTTGAGATGTCTATGATGGGAGAGATGAAGTTCTTCCTTGGCTTTGAGATCAAGCAATTGAGAGAAGGAACCTTCATCAATCAAGCAAAATATCTCCAAGACATGCTCAAGAGGTTCAAGATGACCGAGTTGAAGGGTGTGGCCACTCCTATGGTTACCAAATGTCATCTTGCACTAGATCCCAATGGTAAAGAGGTGGATCAAAAGGTATATCGCTCCATGATTGGATCCTTGCTTTACCTTTGTGCATCTAGACCGGACATAGTGTTGAGTGTTGGTGTGTGTGCAAGGTATCAAGCTTCTCCTAAAGAGAGTCACATGATGGCTCTCAAAAGAATCTTTCGATATTTGGTTGATACCCCAAGATATGGTATTTGGTACCCCAAAGGCTCAAGTTTTATTCTCAATGGATACACCGATGCGGATTGGGCGGGGGACAAGGATGATAGGAAATCAACTTCCGGGGCTTGCCAATTTCTTGGTAGGTCCTTGGTGTGTTGGTCTTCTAAGAAGCAAAATTGTATATCTCTCTCCACCACCGAAGCCGAATATGTTGCCGCCGCAAGTGGATGCACTCAATTGTTATGGATGAGGCAAACTTTAAAGGAATACGGTGTCATTTGTGACAAAGTGCCTCTATTATGTGACAATGAAAGTGCTATCAAGATTGCCTATAATCCGGTGCAACATTCAAGAACGAAGCATATTGAGATCCGGAATCATTTCATTAGGGATCATGTTGCCCGTGGTGATATTGAGCTTATCTATGTTCCTACCAAAGATCAACTTGCCGATATATTCACGAAGCCTCTTGATGAAGCAAGGTTCTCTTATTTGAGGAATGAGCTAAATATCATTGATTCAAGGAGTATAGCTTGACCATCTTGCAAACACACCTTTGTCTCAAAACTTTATTTGGTTTAGATGTGGGCATGGAAATAGGGGGAGTGCGGTTTAAACTATTGAGCTATCCCTCCCCCCATAATGCCAACATTAAATAAAATCATTCTCTTTATATCATATAATGATATGTGAGCTTCAATGATGAGTAGTGGTTTTGGGCCCAAGATATATCTTCGCGGTGCCATGCCATAACACTCATATATGGTGGCCTAGGCCACCACACTCTTCTTTGAGAAGAGTTGGAGTTATTTGGATCTTATCGCCTTTTATTTGACAACTCCATGTTCTTATGGGAAATCACTCTAGTTTGGCCTTATTTGCTCCTATCTTGCAAACTTGAGTGATCATGTACCATTAACAGTTTGAGTCTTCTAAACCTAAGCCTACACTCTCCTATAAGCCACTTCCATCTTGCTCATTTGTCATGTTTGGTAAAAAACTTGGAGTTTGAGGATTTTCGATCGGATGATCTAGGATTGCCCCATCTTATTGGTAAATATGCTTCCTATATGTGACGTGATACATTATTGCATCACATATGAGTTTATGCAAATAACCAACTAAAGATAGGCATGATTTACGGCGTTCTGGAATTTCCAGAAAACCGGATAATCCGCCCCCCCCAGCCCGGATTATCCCACAGGCAGATCTTGAAAGGGCTGAGGAGGAGGCCACGGGGGAGAAACGGTTCATACCACCCCCACGCGCCTCTCTCTCCTCTCTCTCCTCTCAAGATCGCCGGAGCCTCACCTCCTCGCCGGAGCCGCCCCGTCCACTCCCTCCCGGAGTTTTTGGGTGGATCGGGTGCTCCTCCCTCCTAGCTACCTTCTCCTCCAAGCGGCTTTCGCAATGGATGCGGGTATGACTCACAATCCCTAACCCTAGGTGTTGTGATTTGTATGTGCTATTTTCTTGGTGGATTTGGTGTCTAGTTGTTCCAAATCGTTTGTAGTGTACTCCTCTTGCATGCTATAAGGCCGATCTGTTCATAAACAAGTTGTTGATTGCAAAATCTGCTAGTTTCGCAGGGCCGGATTATCCGGCCCCCGCGAGGACCGGATTATCCGGTCGGCCGGATTATCCGCCCCTTGGGGCACCGGATTATCCGGCCTGGAGCTTCATCACCACTGCAGTTTTGATTCAATCTATCTTGTTTAGACTTGTACCAACTTATAGTATGTTTCTCGAGTACATTACTGTATCATACATGACTTATGAGCATTATCTTCCCTTTGCTATCCATCTTTGCTTTTCACAGGACGTACTTCTCGGGGTGTTCGGAGACGCCCAAGGGGTGATCGGTCAAGTGATGAGTTCACGCACAGCGCTCCTCGCAAGTCCTCAACATCTAGGCAGAAGAACAAGGACCTAAGTGAAGGAGATATGCCCTAGAGGCAATAATAAAGTGGTTATTATTTATATCTTTATGTTTATGATAAATGTTTATATATCATGCTAGAATTGTATTAACCGAAACATTAGTACATGTGTGATATATAGACAAACAAGAAGTCCCTAGTATGCCTCTTAAACTAGCTTATTGATTAATGGATGATTGGTTTCATAATCATGAACATTGGATGTTATTAATAATAAGGTTATATCATTGTATGAATGATGTAATGGACACACCCAATTAAGCGTAGCATAAGATCACGTCATTAAGTTATTTGCTATAAGCTTTCGATACATAGTTACCTAGTCCTTATGACCATGAGATCATGTAAATCACTTATACCGGAAAGGTACTTTGATTACATCAAACGCCATGCGTAAATGGGTGGTTATAAAGATGGGATTAAGTATCCGGAAAGTATGAGTTGAGGCATATGGATCAATAGTGGGATTTGTCCATCCCGATGACGGATAGATATACTCTGGGCCCTCTCGGTGGAATGTCGTCTAATGTCTTGCAAGCATATGAATAAGTTCATAAGAGACCACATACCACGGTACGAGTAAAGAGTACTTGTCAGGAGACGAGGTTGAACAAGGTATAGTGTGATACCGATGATCAAACCTCGGACAAGTAAAATATCGCGTGACAAAGGGAATTGGTATCATATGTGAATGGTTCATTCGATCACTAAAGTCATCGTTGAATATGTGGGAGCCATTATGGATCTCCAGATCCCGCTATTGGTTATTGGTCGAGTGAGTACTCAACCATGTCCGCATAGTTCGCGAACCGTAGGGTGACACACTTAAAGTTGGATGTTGAAATGGTAGTACTTGAATATGGAATGAAGTTGGAATATTTGTTCGGAGTCCCGGATGGGATCCCGGACATCACGAGGAGTTCCGGAATGGTCCGGAGAATAAGATTCATATATAGGATGTCATTTTATGTGAATAAAATGTCGCGGAAGGTTCTATGGAAGGTTCTAGAAGGTTCTAGAAAAGTCCGGAAGAAACCACCAAGGAAGGTGGAGTCCACAAGGGACTCCACCTCCATGGCCGGCCAACCCTAGATGGGGTGGAGTCCCAAGTGGACTCCACCATAGGGGCCGGCCACCCCCCCTATGGAAGGTGGAAATCCCACCTTTGGGTGGGAGTCCTAGTTGGGCTAGGTTTCACCACCATATGGAAGGTTTTTGGTTCGGGTCTTATTCGAAGACTTGGAGACCAACTCTTGGGGATCCACCTATATAATGAGGGGCCAAGGGAGGGGCCGGCCACCCCAAGACTACAAGCTGGCCCCCCATAGAGTGGCCGGCCACCCTCCCAAACCCTAGCCAAGCTCCTCTCCTCCATATTGCCCGCATAGCTTAGCGAAGCTCCGCCGGACTTCTTCACCGCCACCGACACCACGCCGTCGTCTGGATTCAAGAGGAGCTACTACTTCCGCTGCCCGTGGGCGGGGAGGTGGACGTCGTCTTCATCAACAACCGAACGTGTGACCGAGTACGGAGGTGCTGCCCGTTCGTGGCGCCGGAACCGATCGTGATCAAGATCTTCTACGCGCTTTTGCAAGCGGCAAGTGAACGTCTACCGCAGCAACAAGAGCCTCCTCTTGTAGGCTTTGGAATCTCTTCAAGGGTGAGTCTCGATAATCCCCTCGTTGCTACCGTCTTCTAGATTGCATCTTGGCTTGGATTGCGTGTTCGCCGTAGGAAATTTTTTGTTTTCTATGCTACGTTATCCTACAGTGGTATCAGAGCCGTGTCTATGCATAGATGGTTGCACGAGTAGAACACAATGGTTTGTGGGCGTTGATGCTCTTGTTATCTTTAGTTGAGTACTTTGCATCTTTGTGGCATAGTGGGATGAAGCGGCTCGGGCTAACTTTACATGACCGCGTTCATGAGATTTGCTCCACGCTCGACATGCAACTTGTATTGCATAAGTGGCTTTGCGGGTGTCTGTCTCTCCTACTATAGTGAAGATTCAATTTACTCTTCTATTGAAAACACTAGTATCACCGTTGTGGTTCATGTTCGTAGGTAGATTGGATCTTACTCGAAAACCCTAAACCACGTAAAATATGCAAACCAAATTAGAGAACGTCTAACTTGTTTTTGCAGGGTTTGGTGATATGATATGGCCATAATGTGATGATGAATATGTATGAGATGATCATTATTGTATTGTGGCAACCGGGAGCCTTATGGTTGTCTTTAAATTTCATGTTGAGTAGTATTTCAAAGTAGTTGTAATAGTTGCTACATGGAGGACGATCATGAAGACGGCGCCATTGACCTTGGTGTTTCGCCGACGATGATGGAGATCATGCCCGTTGATGATGGAGATCATGTCCGTGCTTTGGAGATGAAGATCAAAGGCGCAAAGACAAAAGGGCCATATCATATCACATATGAATTGCATGTGATGTTAATCCTTTTATGCATCTTATTTTGCTTAGATCGCGACGGTAGCATTATAAGATGATCCCTCACTAAAATCTCAAGATAATAAAGTGTTCATCCTTAGTAGCACCGTTATCAAGTCTTGTCGTTTCGAAGCATCTCGTGATGATCGGGTGTGATAGATTCAATAAGTACATACAACGGGTGCAAGACAGTTTTGCACATGCGGATACTAAGGTGGCCTTGACGAGCCTAGCATGTACAGACATGGTCTCGGAACACGTGATACCGAAAGGTAGAGCATGAATCATATGATTGATATGATGAACACTTTGAGTGTTCGCCATTGAAATCACACCTTTTCTCGTGATGATCGGGTTTAGGTGCGGTAGATTTGGTTCGTGTGATCACTAAGACAATGCGAGGGATATTGTTTTGAGTGGGAGTTCACCTAGTGTTTTAATTATATTGAATTAAAATTTTGAACTAATTATCATAAACATAGTCTGAGTAGTATTTTGAATTAATTTTGTAGTATTGGCATCCGTTTACTACTATGCGCTAGTCTTGTTATTGAGATAGAAATACTGTTAAAATCTGATAAGAAACTTTACGGATTAGTACCGTATTGTTAAAGAATCAAGAATTGATTAAGTCCTATTGCAAATTTTTAGTGAAACTCACTTTGTTGATTCAGAGAGCTATGGTTTCAATTAGTACCTAAAGTTATCTTGTCTCCGTGAAACTTGAAGTTCAAATCTGTTTGAAAAGTAAGGAGCTGAAAATTTAGTTTTCAGAAATAATCAAGGTATGAGATATATGTGATATCTAAGACCTTATTGCAAGATGATAGAATATAATTTGGTGAGACTACATAAACTCATAAGTTTTATGGGAATGTATGAAGGTTGAAGACGCCAGGCGTCACAATCCTCCAACTATTGGAGCACTAACGATATTCGCATATCCATGAAGTTATCATCCTTAGTATGCACCGTTGCTAAGACTCGTCGTATCGAAGCATCACGTGATGATCGGGTGTTATAGATTCTACGTGTACTTACAATGGGTGCAAGCCAGATTTGCACATACAAATACTAAGGTTAAACTTTATGAGCCTAGCATGTACAGACATGGTCTCAAAAAGTTGTCATGAATTGATGGATAAAATTATGAGTGAAATTGTTCATCATAGTTACTAATAAGTGAAATCTAGAACACTTGTCATATGATGAACAACTTCAAAGTAAAAACCTCAAGGTTATTGGTATTTGACCAACAAACCTAGAAGTTATTGATGTTGAAGTGTTTTTCTGAATAATGAGGAAAGCTAAAAGAGAAACTGCAAAAGATATCTGGCAGAAAGAAAGAAAAGACTAGAAAGTCTAGCTCAGGTGTATATAAATGATATACATGTTATGGATGTATTCCTAGTTTAGTCACACAATGAAATTCTTGGGTATTAGTGCTATATTGGTTGGTATGAAGTGTCATACAAAACAACACAATACAAGAATACAATGGCCTAAGTGACTGACAAGGAATATGATAGGTATGCACGTCTGGAACAAAAATAAAGTGTTATTATGTTCATCGTTGGCATTCTATCTAGCCCTTAGAATTTATAATAAAGAACTTAATAATTGTTATTTTGCTCTGGTCAAATAAAAACAATGAGTTGTTCAAATTATGACATTACTCCATGTATGATGGATAAGTTATTATAAATCTTAATGGTGAAACACACATACATAACACTGACGCTAAAATGCCATAAGGCAAATGATTTGAATTCCACTTATTTGTGGAACCGCCATTTAGGTCATGTTAGAAAGGAACGCATGAAGGAACTCCATGCAAATGGATTTTTGGAGTCATTTGATTTTTGAATCGTTTGGCGTTTGCAAATCTTTTCTAAAGAGAATGACTAAAATACCGTTCATAGGCCAAGAGTTGAACGGGCAACTAACTTAGTGGAAATATACATGATGATGTATGTAGTTCACTGGGCATAGTTGTGTGCGGGAGATTCTTCTACTTCATGAAAACTTCCAACAATGAATTGAGTATATATGTGGATATATTCAATAAGAAAGAAGTTTGAAACATTTGAATAGATTCAAATAAATTTCAGCATGAAGTGGAAATCATCGTAATAGAAAAGTCAAATATCTATGATTGGATCATGGTAGAAATATTTGAATTACGAGTTTTAGCGAACATCTAAGAGAGTTATGAAATTGTTCTACAACTCACATTTCTTGGAGTATCATAATGATGATATAGTATCCAAGATATGTATCCAAACCTTGTTGGATTAATGATGAGATAAAATATTATGACGCCATTATATTTTTGTGGATTATGCTTTAGTGACTACCGCTTTTACACTGAATAGAGCATCATCATGATCCGTTGAAATGACACCATACGAGTTATGGTATGGGTATAAACCCTAATAGTCTTTCTTTAAATTTTGGTCTAAGAGTTTACAACCAAAATCGGATGAATGTCTTTGTTGGTTATCCCAGAGAATTAATTGGGAATTCTTCCCACGAGACAAAGACAAAAGTGTTTGTCAATGTTTCTTATTTCCGAGAAATTGTTTCTAGTGAAGTATTTGAGTGGGAGGACAATATAATTTGATAAGGTTTATGAACCTGAGCATAATGATCAGAGTAGCGCAGCATCGGAATTTGTTTCGGAAGCGGCCACGACGATCATGGCTCCCATGACTACAAAGTGTTTTAGCCATGGAGATCGAAGTACATATTGAACCTTGTAGGTATGGTTTACTTTGTGATCAAATAAATGATTTGTGAACAAAGGATTGATTTTGAATAATGATAAACCAACTACAAACAAAGAAGTTATGATGGGCCCTGACTCCGTTAAAATGGCTATACGCCATGAAATCCAAGATAGATAAATACTTTTTGAAAGTAAATGGATTTATAAAATTGATGGACTTGGATGGAATATCCTTAAAGAAGCTCGACTTGTCGAAAAATTGTTTACGACAAAGTTCAAAGAGTTGACTACGATAAGATTAGATCTTCCGTAGCAATGCTTATAGTCTATGTGGATTATTCTAGTAATCACTACATATTTCTTTTATGAGATATGCTAGTAGGATGGCAAAATACACTACTTAACAGAAATGTATATTAAAGGTGTATACAAGATACAACCAAGAGTTTTGCTGGTCCGTGGAATACTAGATAGGTATACGAACTTCAATTGGATGAAGTAAGTATCACGGAGTTAGAATCTTCACCGATGAAATAGTCAAAGAGTTTTTGATTTCATCAGAGACGATGAAGAGGCTTGCATTTGCAAGAAATTAAGTGGGAGCGCTAAGACACATTTATAATACTTTATGTAGGTGACATATAGTTGGTTATAAATGATGTAATTATATACTTGATTAAAAGGTTTCATTGAGAATTAACTTCAATGAAAGGATATGGACTGAAACAAATTTAGTGTCAAGATCTATGAAGATAGATTGAAACACATAAATAAGTTTAAGTCAAAGTACATATGATGGATATTGAAGTAGTTCAATGTAGAAATATTAAGAAAATGTTCTTGTCATGTGAAGGTTTAACAAGACTTGAGTGTATCTGACACTCAATGAGTAAAAACACATGAGTGATTATAGATCACGAATAACATGTACACAATCAGATATCATGTGCTATAAAGTGTTATGAGCATATACCAGAATGATTCATATGATGATCATTGAACGACAGTAAGAATATCCTTAAGTACTTTAGAAGAACTAAGGATATATATATATTTTTGTATGAAGAAATGACAAACAAATCGCTGTAAGGTGTTACACCGATATTGGTTTTGTCACATATAAAATATAATTTCAAATCTCAAATTAGACTAAGTGTTGTTTAAAAGGTAGCACAATGAGCTAGAAGTTGTCTATGCTAGATTTAGAAGAGTTCTAAATATTGTGATGGATTCTACAAAAGAAGGCAGAATATGTCATTGTTTTGACAATGACAAAGGATGTTAAGTCAGGAGGTTCTTTGAGAATTTGGTGTAGTTCCGACAAAGTCAAAACTTTGAAGCTATATTGTGTGTGACAATATTAGTGACATATTTCAGACCGCGAAATTAAGGTTCCACCAGAGGACTAAGCATATATGCCGACTCATTTGGAAAATGAGTGATGCGTGAGACGCATATGAATTGCAAAATACATACGTTTCTGAGCATGTCAGAACCGTTGACTAAAACCTCTCCCGTGAGCAAAACATGATAAAGCACCAGAAGGCCAAGGTGTTATATCTTTACATATGTAAACTAGATTATTGACTCTAGTGCAAGTGGGAGACTGAAGGAGATATGCCCTAGAGGCAATAATAAAGTGGTTATTATTTATATCTTTATGTTTATGATAAATGTTTATATATCATGCTAGAATTGTATTAACCGAAACATTAGTACATGTGTGATATATAGACAAACAAGAAGTCCCTAGTATGCCTCTTAAACTAGCTTATTGATTAATGGATGATTGGTTTCATAATCATGAACATTGGATGTTATTAATAATAAGGTTATATCATTGTATGAATGATGTAATGGACACACCCAATTAAGCGTAGCATAAGATCACGTCATTAAGTTATTTGCTATAAGCTTTCGATACATAGTTACCTAGTCCTTATGACCATGAGATCATGTAAATCACTTATACCGGAAAGGTACTTTGATTACATCAAACGCCACTGCGTAAATGGGTGGTTATAAAGATGGGATTAAGTATCCGGAAGTATGAGTTGAGGCATATGGATCAATAGTGGGATTTGTCCATCCCGATGACGGATAGATATCTGGGCCCTCTCGGTGGAATGTCGTCTAATGTCTTGCAAGCATATGAATAAGTTCATAAGAGACCACATACCACGGTACGAGTAAAGAGTACTTGTCGGAGACGAGGTTGAACAAGGTATAGTGTGATACCGATGATCAAACCTCGGACAAGTAAAATATCGCGTGACAAAGGGAATTGGTATCATATGTGAATGGTTCATTCGATCACTAAAGTCATCGTTGAATATGTGGGAGCCATTATGGATCTCCAGATCCCGCTATTGGTTATTGGTCGAGTGAGTACTCATGTCCGCATAGTTCGCGAACCGTAGGGTGACACACTTAAAGTTGGATGTTGAAATGGTAGTACTTGAATATGGAATGAAGTTGGAATATTTGTTCGGAGTCCCGGATGGGATCCATCACGAGGAGTTCCGGAATGGTCCGGAGAATAAGATTCATATATAGGATGTCATTTTATGTGAATAAAATGTCGCGGAAGGTTCTATGGAAGGTTCTAGAAGGTTCTAGAAAAGTCCGGAAGAAACCACCAAGGAAGGTGGAGTCCACAAGGGACTCCACCTCCATGGCCGGCCAACCCTAGATGGGGTGGAGTCCCAAGTGGACTCCACCATAGGGGGCCGGCCACCCCTATGGAAGGTGGAAATCCCACCTTTGGGTGGGAGTCCTAGTTGGGCTAGGTTTCACCACCATATGGAAGGTTTTGGTTCGGGTCTTATTCGAAGACTTGGAGACCAACTCTTGGGGATCCACCTATATAATGAGGGGCCAAGGGAGGCCGGCCCAAGACTACAAGCTGCCGCCCCCCATAGAGGCCGGCCACCCCCTCCCAAACCCTAGCCAAGCTCCTCTCCTCCATATTGCCCGCATAGCTTAGCGAAGCTCCGCCGGACTTCTTCACCGCCACCACGCGTCGTCGTGCTGTCGGATTCAAGAGGAGCTACTACTTCCGCTGCCCGCTGGAACGGGAGGTGGACGTCGTCTTCATCAACAACCGAACGTGTGACCGAGGTGCTGCCCGTTCGTGGCGCCGGAACCGATCGTGATCAAGATCTTCTACGCGCTTTTGCAAGCGGCAAGTGAACGTCTACCGCAGCAACAAGAGCCTCCTCTTGTAGGCTTTGGAATCTCTTCAAGGGTGAGTCTCGATAATCCCCGTTGCTACCGTCTTCTAGATTGCATCTTGGCTTGGATTGCGTGTTCGCCGTAGGAAAATTTTTGTTTTCTATGCTACGTTATCCGACACTAAGGGAAAACTACAAGACCATGGACCCTATCTCTTATTCCGCTATCCGCATGAAGAACTGGTATGAAGACCTCCCAAGGGATGAAGAGACAGAGGGCAGGAAATTCTGGTGCATGGAGCAGGAGTACATCTACAAGGATATTTATGAGCCCATGCCGAAAGTGCGACCCATGCAAGCAATCAATGTGGAAGATCTTTCTGAAGATGATCATTTTGCGGATGCCATCTGGGTGACTGGTAGGATGGGCTTGCAGGAGCTGATGAAGATTAAGTGTGACTATAGTCCAGAGTTGGTGAAGCAATTCTTTGCCACTTTGGCCATCAAGAAAGATGAGGACCGCACTATGGAATGGATGACTGGTTCCACTCACTGTCGCGCAACCTTGCGCCGATTTGCTGGTATTCTTGGAGTTCCTGCAGAAGGAGGTCGTTGTCTTCATGGACCACAGAAGCCAGATAAGGTTGTGCTATTTGATCTCTATACCTCAGCTGGAAAAGTTGGTTCTACTAAGGGGCTGCTTCCCATCTATAGTCAGTTACTCAGGTTCTTTCGGGCCACCATCTCTCCAAGTGGTGGTATGGGGAGCTCTTGTGAGTCTTATGCACCTCAGCTTTAGGTGTGCCCGTGATAATAATGAGGATCATGACTACTCTATTGATGTCATGGACTTCATCTTCAATGAGATTCATGATGCCATGGTAACCCGGAACACCATACCTTATGCACCATATATACAGCTCCTCATCAACAACTCTGTGGCCATGGATGAAGACTTGAGCGGGTACGCATTGGTGAAGCATTCCGTCAAGAAGGCTTACAAGCTCAAGCCAGTATCTTCTGCTGCTCCTGCACCTGACTCCTTCATGGGTGATGCTCGTTCTAGTGGTTTTGCTCCTGCTCGCCGTCCTGATCTCCCGGCTATGAAGAAACAAGTGAAAAGGCTTAGTTGGTTTCAGCGACACATCCTTTGCATGAACATTGAGATCCATAAGGAGAACTATGCGGCCAGCCGAGAGCGTTCTGAGATTAAGCATACTCAGGCGGTTATTCTGCACAAGCTCAGTGGTGAGCAAGGACCCCCGCCTCGGCCTCCAGTTCACCCAGGTTACAGTGGGTGGCACTCTGCTCAGGTTCCGTGGAGTAATCTTGACAGTTGCATTCAAAGGTCCAACCTCACTCGCCGCTCTCCGGATGCCCCTGACACTGATGAAGATGAAGAGGAAGAGGAAGAGGAACAGGAGTACGAGGACGACGAGGGCTCCGAGTGATATCCATGGGGCGAGTAGCATCGCTCTTATCCCTTTTTTGGCGTCTCGATGCCAAAGGGGGAGAAGTGTTCTATTAGGAACTCTCTCGGGGATTTGCATGGTTTGCATGGTTTGGGCACAAGCATACGCGTTTATCATTCCTATATTGCTTGTGTTCCCTCTTATTTGAACTATTTGCTTTGGTTGTGTTTCGTTTAAAACTATGTGCTATGTGGTGTGAGACATTGTTATGGTTTTCGGAATTCTATATGTTGAGATCAAGGCTATTATATTATGTGTGATGCTATATCTCCGTATCATATATCTACACATGGGTATGATTTCGAGCATCCTATCTCAACTTCATATATGTCTTTGTCTCTTGTTAGAGCTCATGTTGGATACCACTTGTGTTGAGGCACCTCGGTCCTATGTGTTGTGTATTTGTATTCAAATGCAAATTACTTATATGCACACATGTAGGGGGAGTGCCTCTATGTTTTGCCATCATGCTTGTCTCTATTGTGATCCTCTTGCAAATCCGTATATTGTCATCAAACACCAAAAAGGGGAGATTGAAAGAACATCTCTCATATTATGTTTTGTGTGTTTGATGTCAATGTATGTGATACACTAATGTTTGTTTGAGTGGTACAGGGATTATATAGATACATTTTTATGTGTGTTGGATGTGGTCAGTGCTGTCAAAAAGACAAAAGAGATCATCGCCGGATAATCCGGGCCGGATATTTCCAAAATATCCGGCCCCAGATTTTCGGCTAAGGACTTGAAGGGTTGCGGCTCAGTATGCCTCTGGATTGAGGCCGGATATTTGGCCGGATATTGTCCTGGTTTTGTCCCAGGGCCGGATTATCCGGGCCGGACATTTCAGAAATATCCGGCCCCTCGAAATGGCTAAGGACTGAAGAATTGCTCCTCCGGTGTCCGGATATTTGGCCGGACATTGTCCCGGTTTTGTACCTAAAGCGGGATTATCCGGGGGGGATTATCCGGCCCTACTTAGCCGGGCCCCCCAAGCTCCAACGGCTGGATTTTGGAGGGGGTATTTATAGCCCTCTTCTTCTTCCTTCCTCCTTTGCTCAATCATTGCAAGAAATATCTGCCAAGCTTCACCACCATTAGAGCCACCTCAAGAACACAAGATTTGTAAGATCTCCTTCCTCCCCCAACCAAAGCTCTTGATCTTTGGAGATTCGAAGGAGAAGCCACCGATCTACATCCTCATCGAAGTGATTTACATTTCCCCCTCATTTGTTTGAGGGCCCCCTTGCTAGTGTTCATCTTTGGATCCCTAGTTGATTTGTGTTGATGTATTGTTGTTGATTGTTGTGTTGTTATAGATTTGGGAGCCTCCAATTCGGTTGTGGATGTGTGCCCCAAGAACTTTGTAAAGGCCCGGTTTCCGCCTCGAGGAAATCCCTTAGTGGAAGTGGGCTAGGCCTTCGTGGCGTTGCTCACAGGAGATCTGAGTGAAGCCTTCGTGGCTATTGGTTTTGCTTGCGTAGCAACCACACTCCTCCAAACGTAGACGTACCTTCTTGCAAAGGAAGGGAACTACGGGAATCATCTCCGTGTCATCGCGTGCTACACTCTCGGTTACCTCTATCCCATTCTCTCTCCTATATATATTGCGTAGCTATATCTTGCTTAGTTGATAACCTTGTCATATAGGTAAATTCACTTAGTTGCATATCTAGAGAATTTACCTTTGTGTCGAGCCCAAATTGAAAAGAACTAAAAATTGGTTAGCACCTATTCACCCCCCTCTAGGTGCGGCATACGATCCTTTCACCCGCTTAAATCGCGGAGCCTGCTAATGGTGAGCCACCTCTGCCTCTACTTCCTCAGGTGGTTGTATACCTGAGTGGAGCACACAGAGACACCACAGTGGTCAAACAGGCCCTTCGCCACAGTAGTCAGATGGACTTCGTTGAATCCTTTGGCAGTTCTCACTCCGCTCTGGATCAAGCCGCACATCTTCTCCAACATGAAAGGTGGACATGAATGGAAGCCATTTCATGGTGCCAGTCCCTTTCTGCCCGGACTTCAAGGCCTTGTCCGCTTCCATGCGGTTCTTGTTCTTCTTTGTGGTGGCTAACCTAGCCGCGACCTCTGCCGCTACCTTAGCCACCAGGTCAGGGTGACCGCACCTTGGAGTCATAGGCGGGCTGTGAATCGGGAACTTACGAAGGGATCTGAGAGTCCCCAACGCAGACAAGCGCCTGGCTAAAGTCATCACAGAAGGAGTCCTACACACATCGTAGTACATATAACGTGAATCTACTTGGAAGCAAAGACATGTTAATAGCACAAACCATACCAACAATCATCCTAAATCAGACAAGCAGTTCATTGTAACTGTGAATAGCACAAACCCTTGCAAGATCATGGTAGGTGAGCACATTTGGGACAAACAAGCAACCGAAAATGTCGAACCCTAGCAAGATCATGATAGCTCATCACAATTCGAACTAACCCCTTCTACAAAACCAAACCCTAGACAAGATCAGACAACTCCTAACCTAGATCTAAACATTACCGCGGTATCGGGATAAGGGATGCCTTACAGTCATCGCCGGAGGTGAAGATGCGCTGCACCAGGAAGTAGATGAAGCAGCCCAGATGTACTCGCCGCCGCCGCTGCAACCGTCGCCGACCGGAGATGCGTGCGCCTCTTACCTGCTTGCCGACGGGAGGAGGAGCTCGAAAATTGGGGGCAGAGTGGAGGAGGGGGTAGAAATAGGCCATGTGACGCAGCGGGAGGTGACAGAATCCTTCCCGCTCCCTTTTGGCTCTATTCTCGTCTCCGCGCGTGCGCCGAAGATTCCCTTTTGCATCAGCCGCCGTGAAGATTTGCCTGCACCGCTGAAAACTGCCGAACCGGACGTTTCTCCAGAACCTAGCTTTGAGAACCGATTCGTGCAAAAACACGAGTCGGCCCAGGCAACCAAACGGGTCAAAAATTGCTAGCCCCATACGAGGTAAACGGGCATGCAGCCCACCAAACGGCCCCTTGTTCAGCCGAGTTGCCTGAGCTACCTTGACTGAAAAGACAATGTCGGAACTACCCCGAAGCTGGGAGGTGCGCGTGGCAGGCATAGGGCGCTCCATCGCCGTGCCCACCGTATGCCATCTCCCACACCAAATCCCAATCCGGCTCTCCCCCACCACCCCCAAAACCCTAGCTTTAAACCCCCAAATCCAGCCAATCCCCCCACCGATTCCCGCCATTTCGTGCCGGAGTGCCGATCCGCCGGACCTGCATCGGTTCCTTCCGCTGGAGACGAACTCTGGTCTGCCTGGGTTTTTTTTTTTCCGGACAAGTTCGTCCTGGTCGTTTTTCTTTCTACTACTAGGATGGGTACTCCAATCCACCCAGTTTGCTGCGTGGTGCTCTACTGATACCGCCGCAGTGCGTATTCCCGGTTAAATTTCGAAGAAACTTTGCCCTTTTCTGGTTCCTGTTTGGTAAGATGCAGTTCGAGCGCGAGGGGGCTATCGGTGTTGGTGTCGGTGATGGCCAAGGGGAAGACAGGGTCGACCAGCCTACCAGGTGAAGAAACAGCCGTGAATTGCTTTTTGTGCATCAAACATTCCTCTTCCAACATTTGGTCTATGCGACGTATTTCGACATTAACACTAACCTGAAGAAGGTGTGCCAAGATATTATGCAAGCAACTGCTTGCCAATGTGCAGAGCTTGATCTTTATCTCTTAACTAGAAATGTGACTAGTTGGCCAAGCGGCCAGTCAAAGGGTCAGACGTTGTACTGCTAAGGCTTATCTTTCTAAGCTTACAGACACAGTCAGTTAATATGAACTCCAGATGTAGTCCAAGTCCATTTAGCCTTTCCAGAGAGCTGTTTGTAGTTGTGGAAATGGACCTGCAATCATGTGTATTACTAGAGTAACTAGTCACGTTATCGGTAAATGATGTTGTTTTTCTCTCTAGGGTGCCTGAAAATAATCAAGTGCTCCATGGATGTCCTGTGCATATGGCATGGTAGCTGAGTTGCTATTTGTCTGCAATACTACCTATTGCTTCAGAATAATACTCCCTCCGATCCATATTAGTTGTCGCTTTGTGGAGTAGCAAGGTGTAGCGTGTCCTGATATTGCAGTACAGCTTTTCTCTCCTTCTTTATTTAGGTCTCAATACCGCATTTTGATGGCAGTGACATAATTTCTAACTCGTATGTTATAGTTGTTCAGGTGCCTACGCTGTGGCATCAGCGCAAATGCGACACCTCATATGCGCCGTGGACCAGAGGGAAGGAGGACTTTGTGCAATGCGTGTGGGATAGCATGGGCAAAGGTAGGCCCTAGTTGTTCATGACCACTTATGTTTGGTACTTATTTGTTTCTGTTTTCATCAGTGTTGACTCTAGTTCTGTGTTCAATAATTTTCTATCCTGCCATGTTTGCTTAAAGTCCTATAACTATAACTACGGTGCTTGTTCATAGACTTGATAAGATTGAATCACATATATCTTTTCCTTTTATGAATGATCATTGTCTTACGCTCCTTAGTCCTTCCAAGAAAAAAACACTAATGTTCATGTGAAATTATGTGGTTCGTTTACTGGATTAACATTGGCTAGTATGGATCAGGGGAGCTTCTCTGTTCACCTTCTGGATTTTCAATTGTGTCTTTTAATCTTCCATGCACTTATTACAGATTGGCTCCTGTTATTCATAGTAGAGCAACAAATTTTTTGGTATTAATATGGCATATCCAACACCATACGTGTCTGTTTAAAAATAATACTCCCTCCATCCATAAAAGGATGTCTTAGATTTTTCTAAATTTGGATCTATCTATACACTGAATAGTGTCTGCATTCGTCTAAATTTGACAAATCTAAGACATCCTTTTATGGATAGAGATAGTACTAATCTGTACTTAGAATAATCAGAAAGCATATTTGTTCTGTCAATCTGTTTTAGTATACCTTTTTAGTTCTGTTTAATTCATTTATGCTAAATCATGAGTTATGTGGATGCAACCAGGGGAAAATGAGAAAAGTTATTGATTCTGATGAACCCATAGATGATGTCGCTATTGCAAGATTGGTGCCGGAAATTGGCATGGAATTTGACAATGAGGACAAAGCATATGAGTTCTACAACAGGTATGCTGGGCACATAGGCTTTAGTGTTCGTAAGAGTTCATCGGACAAATCGTCTGACAACATCACAAGGTCAAGAACCTTTGTATGCTCAAGAGAAGGTTTCCGCAAGGACAAGAAAGGAACTAAAGAAGTCAAAAGGCCACGTCCAGAAACAAGAATAGGATGCCGTGCACGGATGACAATTAAGATTACACTGGATGGTAAATATCGTATTGCTGAATTTGTAGCAGACCATAACCATCAGCCAGCACCTCCGTCAACCATGCATATGCTGAGATCTCAGAGGGTACTTACTGAGTTACAAACAACTGAAGCAGAATCCTCAGAGGATTCCACAACACCGTCAAGCTTCCCTGGTGGCTCTTTGGTGCAGCAGGCAGGCACTTTTAGAAATGTTAATTTCCTTCCTGCAGATTACAGGAGTTCTCTTCACTCAAAGCGTATGAAAAATATGCAACCTGGTGACGCAGGAGGTGTTGTGAAGTATCTGCAGAGCATGCAGTTGAACAATCCTTCTTTCTTTCATGCTGTCCAACTTGATGCGGATGACAAGCTGACCAACATTTTCTGGGCTGATTCCAAATCGAGAATTGACTTGAGCTACTTCGGTGATGTGGTTTGTTTGGACACAACCTACAAGATAGATGCACATGACAGGCCATTAACTCTCTTCCTTGGAGTGAATCACCATAAGCAAGTTTCCATATTTGGTGCTGCTTTGCTTTATGATGAATCAGTAGAGTCCTTCAAGTGGTTGTTTGACACGTTCAAGATTGCTACAGATGGAAAGCAACCAAAAACAATCTTGACTGATCAATCAATGGCAGCAAGTGTTGCCATTAGAGCGGCATGGCCTGGTACAGTTTACTGTCTTTGTCCATGGCAAATGTACCAGAACACTGTCAAACAACTTAATCACATCTTCCAAGGTTCTAAGACATTTGCAAAGGATCTCAGCAGATGTTTTTATGACTATGAGGAAGAAGAGAGCTTCTTACTAGGATGGAGAACTATGGTAGAGAAGTATGATCTAAGAAACAATGAGTGGCTTCATAAATTATTTGAAGATCGAGATAAATGGGCATCTGCATACAATCAACATGTATTCACTGCAGATATAAAAAGTTCATTGCAGTCAGAAAATGTCAGTAATGTGTTGAAAAAGTACTTGAGTCCACAATTTGATCTGTTGTCTTTCTTCAAGCACTACGAAAGAGTGCTGGATGAGCACCGGTATGCAGAGCTACAAGCCGATTTTCATGCAAGCCAGAGCTTCCCTAGAATACCTCCCTCGAAAATGCTAAGACAAGCTGCCAACATGTACACACCAGTGGTTTTTGAAATATTTCGCAGAGAGTTTGAGATGTTTGTGGATTCAGTGATTTACAGTTGTGGGGAGTTTGGAACTGCATCTGATTATAGAGTAGCAGTAACAGATAAACCTGGGGAACACTATGTTAGGTTTGAATCCAGTGACTTATCTGTTGTCTGTAGCTGTAAAAAGTTTGAGTCAATGGGTATCCAGTGTTGCCATGTGTTGAAAGTCCTTGATTTCAGAAATATAAAGGAGTTGCCACGAAAATATTTGATGAGAAGATGGAAGAAGGATGCCAAGTCTGCAGATACAGGAAATCAAGAATCCTTGACTGATGGAGCTGTGCAAACTCCAGGCTCTTCTTTAAATGTTCCAGTGCCAATTGTAGATCAGCAACAACAGCACTTAAATAATCACCATGAACATGTACGTTGATCAAGCACAACCTTTAATTAAGAAGTGTACTCTGATTCTTAATTCAGGTTGACATTGATACACATGACAATCACAGGCTGCTTCTGTATCTAGCATCCATCACCAAGCTCCTCATGGAGGCACCCAGCGAAACCAGGTACGTCACACTGGTGGAGTTGAGTTCAGATGCATTACATTTTAACTTCTCAAACCTGGTTGAGCTGAGTTTGGATGCATTACATTTTAACTTCTCAAACCATGAGTGCCAATTTTTTCCACAACATTACTGTGACACCTTCTATCAACTACACACATAATCACAGACAAGATTAGTTGGCGCGTGTCTAACTTTTGGTTGTTCTACAGGGTTATGCCCCTTTAGCAGCGATGAACCAGCAGCAATTTATGGGAAGTTTCACCCTAAATCATGAAACAGGTTTCTAATGAAAAATGGGGCCTAGACTTTTGTCCTATTGCTCTAAAGAAACACTTCCTATTTGTGTAACTCCTGTAAGTTATTTATGTAGTATCAGGAATAGAGATTGTTAGTTGGATCTTGGAAGTAGTAAAAGAAAATCACAACCATAAGTTCCATTGGTATTGTGGTTCAGTTAGCTCGATACATATATGTCATGCTTCTGGAGTATTTTGAACCATGCAAAAGTAAAAATAAAATAAAAATTGTGGCACAATGTTTACTTGAATACACTTATTGTGGCTGTTTTTTAATATAAATAAAGAGAAAGAAAAATGACACAGTCATGTTCTCTGTTACAAAACATAGTTTTCCTTTTCAGAACCAGACTCAAGCCTGTTGATATGCACAGTGATGCCCAATGGCTTGACTGCGGTAGTGTACCTACTCAATATAAATGAAATCCATGTGCCTGCTTTCATCCAGAACAAGACAATTTCTCACTAGCCGCTGCTGATGAACCCACGCTGTTTCCCCGCCACTTGGAAGAACGCTACCTCATACTACGACCAAGAAACCGTTACCCTGTTGACCGGCGTACCACTATGCGAACATCACATTAGCAGATAACTATACTGGTGCTTTCCAAGTCGTTGTACAGTACTACGGAGCAGAGAGCGGAGAAATAGTACTACGTATATAGTTGTAAAATAGGATGAAAATGACGGGTTGTTCTTAGGCTGGGGGCAGCCAGGGACGATGTGGTGTTCATAGGCCAGCGAAACCTGACGAATGCAGATGGAAAAGATGGTCCTGTTGGCAAGCTGCCCAAGTTCCAACCTGACCCTATCTTCCCCATTGGTGCCGAGAGCTTTGATTGATCACATCAAGGTACAATCTCCACCTCCCCAGTGTACAGATGTGCAGTGTTGAATCAGGCAGCGCAAGAATACAAAGATACACAATGGATTCATACATCCGAACGAGTGCTGTACTTCCATTTGTCCAAAGTTGTCGTGCTTATCTATGCATTTGCCTCGGACTTGGTATGCATACAACGACGCAAGAAATAAAGTAATGATACTGTGAAATTGGCACACTGAAAACTTGTCACAAAGACAGTTGGGAAAATACTGACAAAGAAATATAGAGTATGTAAAAATTGCAGTGCTTAAGATAGAGTAGAAGGGGAGGCTCGAGCTATTACAAGTGAGCTGACGGTAGGGTGATCTCGCAACACGCCAGCACGGCACAAGAAAACAGTTGCGCCGGCGTCGTATCCTAGGGCCGTCCGGCACTGGTGTCCAACCGGTGAGCATCAGAAGCTACACCCACGGATCCGGCCACCCTTTTATCCAACCCAGCGCCACCTCCTGCCGCTTGAGCCTTGCAACGCGAAAACGCGCCTGCATGGCCGACTTCTCCTTCTCCCGCTCCGGCCCGCAGCCGCAGGGCCGGCGCCGCCCAGGCCCCTACACGACACCGGAGAACTCAACCTCCTTCACCAGCGGCCCTGCCCAGCGTGGACCACGGCGCCGGGGCCGCGGAGTCGTCGATGACATGTCTTGGCAGAGCTCCGTGGCATGGCAGCCGCAGCAGGACACGTCCTGGGCGCAGCCGCACGGCCTCGGCGCCGCAGTTGGGCCCTGGGGTCTGGGCGGGTCAGACACTGCCTCACGCCGCGGCCCGGCGCTGTTCCAGAGGACGGCGCGGGACTACTACCTGCAGCGCCGGTCCGGCACCCGGTTCCACCACGACCGCTCGTCCATAGCGTCGTCCGCAGTGCACCGTTCAGGTGTCAGCGGCATCGCCGGCAAGCGGCTGGAGCTGCAGAGCGTCGTGACGGACGCGAGCAAGGCCATCATACTCGCCCCGGACGTTTCGTTCGCCAGCAACGACGCCGAAGCGTCGCCGTCCCGGCCGCCCGTGCTGGCTCCGGTGCCGTGGTCAGGTACGGCGGCGGCGCGAACACGCCGGTCTCCCGCGAGGTCTCCTTCTCGCGCGACAACCGCAACAAGCTCTACGTCACCTCGGCCCCGCCCCAGCGGGAGCAGCCCAGCTTCGGGTACGATGTCAGCGCCACATCCTACAGCCAGAGTCGATACTACAGCGAGGAGGACGGCGGCGGTGGTGGCGACTACGGTTATGACGACGACGAGGACGACCTTGAGCCGAGGGCTGGGAAGCCGGTCAGCGTCACTGGGCTGTTCAAGTACTCGACGCCGCTGGACATTCTGCTCCTCGTGCTGGGGTGCATCGGCGCCATGATCAACGGCGGGTCGCTGCCGTGGTACTCGTACCTCTTCGGGAACTTCGTCAACAAGATCGTCACCTCCGACACGACGCAGATGATGAAGGACGTCAGGCAGATCAGCGTGTACATGGTGATCCTCGCCGTAATTGTCGTCATAGGAGCATACCTAGGTGAGCATATTTTTTTTTCTTGTTTCCTGCCATGGCACATTAGCTGACATATGTTCTTCTTGCTGAACCTGTGTTCGCGTTGGTGCAGAGATCATGTGCTGGAGGATTGTGGGCGAGCGGTCAGCGCTGCGGGTGCGGCGTGAGTACCTCAAGGCGGTGCTGCGGCAGGAGATCGGGTTCTTTGACACCGAGGTGAGCACCGGTGAGGTGATGCAGAGCATCTCCAGCGACGTCGCTCAAATTCAGGAAGTCATGGGAGAGAAGGTATAAACTTAACTGAATGATTAAATTGCTGATGAAGCAGCGTACGTTGTTCATATCGCACAGAACATGGCAAAATGCTCCACCTGATTGTACTTACATAAATGATTAAATTGCTGACGAGACAGCATTGTTTACATCGCACAGAACAGAAATGGCTAAATCCTCCACCTGATTCGTTGTACGTGTGTAAATTAGATGGCTGGGTTTGTGCACCACGTCTTCACCTTCATCTTTGGCTACGTCGTCGGGTTCAAAACATCATGGAGGATCGCCCTCGCCGTGCTCGCTGTGACGCCTGTCATGATGGCCTGCGGTCTGGCCTACAAGGCAATATACGGCGGCCTCACCGCCAAGGAAGAGGTAATTAGTTTCTTGCTCACTGATCGCTCATCATATCTATCTGGATTAGAGGAGTTGCAGTCTGAACATATCGAGACTGAAGGAACACTTGAAGTCTGAACTTTCTGTTACGATTTTAAGACACTTGCAAGTGTGAACACCTTGTTTTATCACACCTGCAATCTGAATATTTTGTGTTGCTCTGCTGATCACGAATCAACTAGGCGTCGTACCAACCAGCGGGCAACGTCGCGCAGCAGGCGATCAGCTCGATCCGGACGGTACTGTCGTTCGTGATGGAGGACCGGCTGGCCAACAGGTATGCGGAGTGGCTGCACAAGTCGGCCCCGATCGGCATAAAAATGGGCTTCGCCAAGGGTGCCGGCATGGGAATGATCTACCTGGTCACTTACTCCCAGTGGGCGCTGGCGCTCTGGTACGGCGCCAAGCTCGTCGCGCAGGGCGAGATCAAGGGCGGCGATGCCATCGCCTGCTTCTTCGGAGTCATGGTCGGAGGCAGGGGCCTGGCTCTGTCACTGTCGTACTCGGCGCAGTTTGCGCAGGGGACGGCGGCTGCGGGGCGGGTGTTCGAGATCATCGACCGGGAGCCGGAGATCGACGCGTACGGGACTGGTGGGCGCGCCCTGTCGGCGGTCCGGGGGCGGATGGAGTTCAAGGATGTGGAGTTCGCCTACCCGTCGCGACCGGAGTCGCTGATCCTGTACAACCTGAACCTGACCGTCCCGGCGGCGAAGATGCTTGCCCTCGTGGGTGTCAGCGGCGGCGGCAAGTCCACCGTGTTTGCGCTCATCGAGAGGTTCTACGACCCCACCCGAGGTACAAACATTCAAACATCGCCGTTTGGCGCGCTTGCACACATAGTAGAAACGATGGGATGATCGATCGGCTGGTGTCTGTGTAGGAACGATCACGTTGGACGGCCAGGATCTGGGGTCGCTGAACCTCAAGTGGCTGAGGTCGCAGATTGGGATGGTCGGGCAGGAGCCAATCCTCTTCGCCGTCTCCATCATCGAGAACGTCATGATGGGCAAGGAGAACGCGACGAGGCAAGAGGCCATCGCCGCCTGCACAAAGGCCAACGCTCACACCTTCATCCTAGGCCTCCCCGACGGCTACGACACGCAGGTAAATAGACCAAAACTGATTAAATATACAGTCTGGTATGCTAGCAAATTTTACTGATAAACAACTAAATTTTGTGTAATTTAGGTTGGGGACCGTGGGACCCAGATGTCAGGGGGACAGAAGCAGCGCATCGCCCTGGCGCGCGCCATCATCCGCGAGCCGCGCATCCTGCTGCTGGACGAGCCCACCAGCGCGCTGGACGCCGAGTCCGAGGCCGTCGTGCAGCAGTCCATCGACCGCCTCTCCGTCGGCCGCACCGTACTCGTCATCGCGCACCGCCTCGCCACTGTCCGCAATGCTGACACCATCGCGGTGCTCGACCGCGGCGCGGTCGTCGAGTCCGGCCGACATGCCGAACTTATGGCCCGTAATGGCCCCTACGCCGGCCTTGTCAAGCTTGCATCTAACAGCGGCCGGGCCGAGCCAAACAACGCCGCGCCCGGCACCCCTGGAACTCCCGGTGCGGCAGGGTACAACAGCTTCATGGACAATTCGGGGTATGACGTGTCGATGTCCAAGTCGAGGTACGGTGGCATCCGCACGATCCAGGAGGAGGAGGCGGACACCAAGGACGCCCGCGATGGCAAGGGCGCCACCTCGTTCAGCTTCTCTGAGATATGGGAGCTGCAGCGTCGGGAAGGGCCGTTGCTCATCCTGGGTTTCCTGATGGGCATCAATGCCGGCGCGGTATTCTCCGTGTTCCCGCTGCTCCTTGGCCAGGCCGTCCAGGTGTACTTCGACGCAGACACGGACAAAATGAGGCGGCAGATCGGGTACCTGGCCATGGCCGTGGTCGGCCTCGGCGTGGCGTGCATCGTCACCATGACTGGGCAGCAGGGGTTCTGCGGCTGGGCCGGCGCCCGGCTCACCATGCGCGTCCGCGACCGCCTCTTCCGCGCCATCATGCAGCAGGAGCCCGCGTGGTTCGACGAGGATGACAACGCCATGGGCGTCCTCGTCACGCGCCTCGCCAGGGACGCCATCGCCTTCCGCTCCATGTTTGGCGACCGGTATGCGGTGCTGCTCATGGCCGTGGGCTCCGCTGGAGTCGGCCTCGGCATATGCTTCGGGCTGGACTGGCGCCTCACTCTTATAGCCATGGCCTGCACTCCACTAACGCTCGGCGCCAGCTACCTCAACCTTCTCATCAACGTGGGCGCCAGGTCAGACGACGGCGCGTACGCGAAGGCCAGCAGCATCGCCGCCGGCGCTGTGTCAAACGTGCGCACCGTCGCAGCGCTCTGCGCCCAGGACGGCATCGTGGGCACGTTCAACCGTGCGCTGGACGGTCCCACGGCAAAGGCTCAGCGGAGGTCGCAGTACATGGGTCTCATCCTCGGGCTCTCCCAGGGCGCCATGTACGGCGCCTACACGGTGACGCTCTGGGCCGGCGCCAAGTTCATCACCCAAGGCAAGTCCACCTTCGGCGACGTGTCCAAGATCTTCCTCATCCTCGTCCTCAGCTCCTTCTCCGTCGGCCAGCTCGCTGGGCTCGCCCCCGACACCTCCGGCGCGCCGACGGCGATCGCCGGCATACTGAACATCCTTAAGCGGCGGCCGGCGATCAGCGAGGACGGCAAGAGGCGGGCGATCAAGGACGGGAAGCCGATGGACGTGGAGCTGAGGAAAGTGATCTTCGCGTACCCGTCTCGGCCGGACGTGACGGTGCTGAACGACTTCTCGCTGCGAGTCAAGTTCGGGAGCACGGTGGCGGTGGTCGGCGCGAGCGGGAGCGGCAAGTCGACGGTGGTGTGGCTGGTGCAGCGGTTCTACGATCCCCTCGGGGGAACCGTCATGGTCGGCGGCGTGGACGTGCGGGACCTGGACCTCAAGTGGCTCAGGGGAGAGTGCGCCATGGTGGGTCAGGAGCCGGCTCTATTCAGCGGCTCCATCAGGGAAAACATTGGGTTCGGCAACCCAAAGGCATCGTGGGCCGAAATCGAGGATGCTGCCAAGGAGGCCAACATCCACAAGTTCATCTCTGGACTTCCCCAAGGCTACGACACACAGGTACACACAACGATTTGAATTTCCCACTCGTAGAGTAAAACTGGTCATATTGATTCAAACTATTAACTTGAATTTGAAATGTTGACGTAAGTTTCGTATTTTATTTTAACAATTCATAACATTGTGCAGGTTGGGGAGAGTGGGGTGCAGTTGTCAGGTGGTCAGAAGCAGAGGATCGCCATCGCACGGGCAGTCCTGAAGCAGTCGAGGATACTGCTCCTGGACGAGGCGAGCAGCGCGCTGGACCTGGAGTCCGAGAAGCACGTGCAGGAGGCGCTCCGGCGAGTGTCGCGGCGGGCGACGACGATCACGGTGGCGCACCGGCTCTCCACGGTGCGAGACGCTGACCGCATCGCCGTCGTGAGCCTCGGCCGGACAGTGGAGTTTGGCAGCCACGAGACACTCCTGGCGAACCACCGCGACGGCCTCTACGCTGCCATGGTGAAGGCTGAGATCGAGGCGCAGGCGTTCGCGTAGCCGCAGACACCCACTGATCACATTGTTCAACAATATGGACATTTTTGTTTATCTCTGGTGTGGTAAAATTTGTATTAACTTAACTAGGAAGTCAATATATTATTTCTACGACAATGCTAGCTATAACTAGACCACCAGCTGAATAAACTATGCGGAAGTATACGGATTAGATGGAATGTCCATGTTAATTAGCAACCTATCAACTCCGGCCGGACGCCTGATAATAATGATACAGCGAACTGGGGAGAAAAATTAGGGAGATTGTACTTTGCAAATTAGATGAGAGATCTTGTTTGATGAGACGGGTCAGCTGCTCTTCCCTGCTGATGGCATTAGTTAAGCAGATTGACGTGGCCACGGTATCAGCTGAGATGGATTTGGTGAGCAACCTGGATGTGGATATTGGAATTAACACGAGCGGTAACATTACAACAGGATTACAATAGAGCCCACAAGAGACATATATTACAACAACGACTTCAACGAGTCAAGACTCGCTAAGTACGTGCCGGAGTTCGTTCCTTGGTACTTACTCTCGCCTTTTCCCCTTCTCTTTTGCTTCCTCCCTTTTGTCGGCAACCGATGGCCCGACTTTGGCAGGTACAAGATGACGCTACATGTTTTTCTGCTACATGTTTGTGTGCTGCCATTTTTATTTCAGATTGCAATTACTACTTACAATCATCCATATTACTTGTATTTCACTATCTCTTCGCCGAACTAGTGCACCTATACATCTGACAAGTGTATTGGGTGTCTTGGGGACACAAGAGACTTCTTGTATCGTAATTGTGGGGTTGCTTGAGAGGGATATCTTTGACCTCTACCTCCCCGAGTTCGATAAACCTTGGGTGATCCAGTTAAGAGAAATTTGTTGCTGTTCTACAAACCTCTGCATTTGGAGGCCCAACTGTTGGTTAGTTGCTTTGCTGCCGCTAAACTCCACATATAGCCGGGTGAAGTTTACACCGCCCACCAGCGAGCATAGCTGGTCTTGTCTCGCAAGTACGTGCCAACGGTACTTACCCTCGTTTTCTTCCTCTTTTTCCGGAACACGCTTTTCGACAAACAGGTACGACAGATGATGAGCAGTATTACGGTTTACAAGATATGATTTATGCAAGATATATACATTTTCTGCAATTTCCAGAAAAACAGAGAAGGGGGGAAAACGTTTTATACCCACAAGGACGTAGCCACAGGCGCTGACATGTGGGTCTGGGTGCTGACTGGGTCGCTGACGAGGCAGGGAAGCTGAGGTGGCGCTATATGGTAGGTTTAGCGGCAGCAAAACTATAACCAATAGAGACACGCTACAACACCGTCTACTCAGAGAAGATAAGAGAGCGCACAAGGTAACAGATAAATACTACACAAACATAACTCCGATTACATATCCCCTTCAACAAAGCGAAGAGGCAATGTAAAAGGCACTCAACGGTGGACAAGTTTTATTAGGTATGTAGTAATGCTATATTACTACTCAAGTTATTAGCAAATTATTATCAACAACATAAAGGTGTAAGTTGTTCTATGATCGAGCTATACAATTCCAAGTCGTCCATAACCGCGGACACGGCTTATCGATAAGATGTACACCCTGCAGGGGTTGCCCAAATATAACCATACGCATGCTCGACCCACTTACGACAGGTGGATGTCTCACAACAAGACCGTTCCCAGTTCAACAAGAAAGTCTAGGGGGGCCACCCGACTAAGCTACCAACGAAGTCCGGCCGTACTCGAAGCGGACTCAGGGTTTGCGTTAACGGCTAGGCGTGCAAACCACACGCTTCGCTAAACGTTCCGCGGTACAATACAGAATATAAACACCGAAGGCAACAGAAGTAAACACCCGAAGGCAACGATATAAACATGCATGCGCCAAATAAAACCAAGGTTGTGGCCCCCTTTTCAACCGACTTGAGAAAAGGTAATGGGTGAGGGGGGTCCCAATAAACGTCCCCACGTACGGGTAGAGCGCTCAATCTCGGAAAGATAACAAGAACTCGGGTCCTAGGGGACATTAGCGAGTCAAAGTTCCGATGCTTTCGCAAAGGGGCTCACAGATGCCTCTGCTTACAATTTTAGTTGTTAACAATAAAGTAAAGTATGAGTATCTCCAACAATTGATATAGCATGTGATAACCTCCCAACAACCCAACATATCCCGATAACAGATCGAGATAAACAACAGAGACTAAACACGCCTACGACTCGCAAGGCTCAAACATCAAGCAACGGCTATGGTTAAGGAATGATATATATAGGATTATTATGGTAAACAAGTGGAATAGGACACGTGACCGATAAAGAAGCGCAACATAAGGATAGCAATGCGAGGGAGAGTAGGTGAAGAGAGAGGGCTCGCCTGTGAAAAGCTGCAGAAGAACTTGTCGGAGAACTCATCGTATCTCACAACACCACTTCGTGATCCTATCCGAGAAGAAGCAAATGCTGGAACACACAACGTATGCAAGTCTTACTACTACGGATAAAGAATCAGCATGCTCAAGCTGATATGCATGACATGGCAAGGATGATGCAATGCAACTTATCCATATTAATCGGAGTCGGAACCCCGGGCAAACAAATTAGGTTTGGAGTTGCATTTCTACCGGCAAAGTTAAGTGTTGATTAGCATGGCATAACATGGCAAGGGTGCGCTACTTCAATATTAAACGGAGCCGGGAAAACCGCGTCGGTGTTCCGAAATACTCCGCATATATGTAAGGTGAACATACACGACTATCCACGAGCGACATGATGCGAGATGCAAACAGATGAATGGATGGCATATTCATGTTCAGCATATTTTTCTGATCAATTTTCATATAGAACATGTTTTATTTCGAGTTACGGTTTACAAGATATGATTTATGCAAGATATATACATTTTCTGCAATTTCCAGAAAAACAGAGAAGGGGGGAAAACGTTTTATACCCACAAGGACGTAGCCACAGGCGCTGACATGTGGGTCTGGGTGCTGACTGGGTCGCTGACGAGGCAGGGAAGCTGAGGTGGCGCCGACAGAGGCTGACGGGTGGGATCCACCTGTCAGATCGGAAAAGAATTAAAAAATGGGGATTTGGTCTCCCTGAGATTCGAACTCACAATCTCCTGTTGCAGACAAAGGAACGGACCAGTTGGGCTACAGCCAGATCATGTTAACATGACATGCGCGCAGCTACAAGAAGGATCACATGAAGCAGATGAACTTTCTCACACAACCATGGCGGAGAGGCTCAGGTCGAGCACGAATCTGGAGATACCGTTTCAATTTCAAAATCAGTTGGTTTCTGGTTTGGTTTCAAATGCAAAACAGTTTTTAAAAGTAAAAGAGCAAAAGTTTTAAAAAGGAAACCCTAACCCCCCTCTAACCTATCTCTGGGCCTCTCTCTCCCTCTTTGGCCCTCTCTTCCTCTCTTCACCGTAGCCCACCAGGCGGCCCATTCCTCTCTTCTCTCTTGGCCCATATTTTCTCTGGCTCGATACCGCTTCGTTGTTGGACGCCGTCTTCTTTTCCGTCACCCCCGTCACGCACCGAGCCGGACAGCGACAGCAGCAGGAGCACCGCGCCAAGCTCCCACCTGCCCCGCGTGACCTCTTCCCCTCTCCTCATCTTTTTCCTGGACCACAGCTGGCTTGCCTCCTCGCCCACGCCTCTTCCTCCCTCCTCCTTTCTTCCTCTCCAAGGAGAACAACCAGAGAAGGTTTACCCCACACGTGATGCCAGAGGAATTAACACGAGCGGTAACATTACAACAGGATTACAATAGAGCCCACAAGAGACATATATTACAACAACGACTTCAACGAGTCAAGATACAAATATACACTCTGTTGGTTAGTTGCTTTGCTGCCGCTAAACTCCACATATAGCCGGGTGAAGTTTACACCGCCCACCAGCGAGCATAGCTGGTCTTGTCTCGCAAGTACGTGCCAACGGTACTTACCCTCGTTTTCTTCCTCTTTTTCCGGAACACGCTTTTCGACAAACAGGTACGACATTGTATATTTGTATCTTGACTCGTTGAAGTCGTTGTTGTAATATATGTCTCTTGTGGGCTCTATTGTAATCCTGTTGTAATGTTACCGCTCGTGTTAATTCCTCTGGCCCAACATATCCCGATAACAGATCGAGATAAACAACAGAGCCTAAACACGCCTACGACTCGCAAGGCTCAAACATCAAGCAACGGCTAAGGGTAAGGAAAATGTCGTAGCGTGTCTCTGTTGGTTAGTTGCTTTGCTGCCGCTAAACTCCACATATAGCCGGGTGAAGTTTACACCGCCCACCAGCGAGCATAGCTGGTCTTGTCTCGCAAGTACGTGCCAACGGTACTTACCCTCGTTTTCTTCCTCTTTTTCCGGAACACGCTTTTCGACAAACAGGTACGACAGATGATGAGCAGTACGCAGGTGGCTATTTCCTCAGGACTCTTAGTCCAATTTGTATCTTGTCTGTACTCGGACGTATTTGATCTTCTGTATGATTCGGATCTTTGTATTGTATATTTGTATCTTGACTCGTTGAAGTCGTTGTTGTAATATATGTCTCTTGTGGGCTCTATTGTAATCCTGTTGTAATGTTACCGCTCGTGTTATGTGTAGCATTACTGTAATACAATAATCCTACACCTACGGACAGTTTGGCTTACAAAAGTTTATACGGACTGACATGTAATCAGTTGGTTGGCTGAGCTTTGATTCTCTCCTTGAATCACGGGGCAAGTTCTAATGTCGTACGTTGCTAGTTGATGTCCGTAAGAAAATTCCGTAACAATTTTATGTATGTGTAGCATTACTGCTTATAATATCTGTTGTCGTGCGGGGCATTATTTGGGAAGAGGAAAATGACAATACAGGCCAGCTCCACAGACACCTCGGAGTAGGGCATATCCTGCGCTTATTTATAATAGATTTTCCAGTGCAGATTATGGCGTTCATTTATTTGAAGAGGGGATCAGATCACATAAAAGGTAGTAGCTGTTAAGGTTCAGATGAAAAGAATTAGTGGACTAAGTGCTCGAGACATTGGATACTAAGCCATCCTTTAGTTAGTTGCGATGCTATCCAGTACCAACCTTCCCTCATTAGTATATCTTGGTAAATTATACAGCAACGAAGTGGATAAAGTACATCTACCGAACTTTTGTGTAGTGACTAGCAAATCATTGCGCCCCCACAATATTTTGTCGTTCCGGAGGAATAAAAACATCAGAACTGTCATTTTCTATACAAGCTGACATTTTATCACAGCGAGGTTGCCATTTCAAGCTTCGATTCTTAATTTCTTCATGAAATATAGTTGTCCCATTTCTTCAGTCTACCCTGAATAGTTGATTACCACTGGTAGCATATTCATAGAGAGAACTTGAAGTCCGATATAAGAAACCTAGCTACGCGGCTTTCTAATTGCTAATGCTTAATGATAGGTGCCCATATTCTTGACGCGGTGGTTGACGGAGTAATTTCTTTCCATACTTTCCGATAAGCACCGACGGCACTGTGGACAATAATAAGTCATCTCCATTCAGCGATCCATAGTCCGTTAGGCAAAAAATTGTTGCAAGCACTCAACCCCTACGCAACCAAAGTACCAAACCCAATCCATATTCGTGTCAACACGACAACGAAGGATCATTTAAAGTGTCGCTTCGTTCAGAAAAAGAGAAAAGTCCATATCATAATCCAAACTCGCAAAGGATGGAACCCTGAATTCTTAATCCTAGAAGTAAACACAATAAACTATCAAATCCTGGAACAAAGCTACTGGCACCATGTTAGCCTATGTATTAAGTGTATATATCTGTTGTACCTCCTCATGTATTGTACTATGACTTTTGGCCTTGTACCTATATGTACACCGGAACCCCCACATATTAAGTGTGGGAGGCTTCCCCGTAAACCGTAACTACAGTTCTAATGGTATCAGCCTAAACCCTAGGTGTCGCCTACTAACCCTAGCCACCGGTCCCGATCCAACCTCGTATTCCACTCAACTCCACCATGAACTCCACCTTCGGTGCCCTTGTGTCTACCACCGCCAGTGCCACCGCCTCCGCCATGCTCCCAGCTGACGCCACCTCCCCCATCCTCCTCTCCTTCGACGCAGGGAACTAGACCAAGTGGGTGATCTACGTCTGCGCCTCCCTCAGCCATGCTGGCCTCAATGGTCACATCGACGACACCACTGCGGCAGCGCTGACCGGCGGACCCTGGCTAGCCAACGACTACAACGTCCTCAACCACCTCCACTCCGCCATCGACGAGGATGTCGCCGACATGGTGCTCGCTAGCAACTAGACAGCGCGCACGCTGTGGCTCGCCATGTACGAGCTTTTCTCCGCCAATAAGGCAAGCACGGCGATCTACCTCGACCACACCTTTCGCCAGCTCACCCAGGGCTCCTCCTCGATCACCGAGTACTTCCGCCGCCAGAAGCAGCTCGCCGACGCCTCGCTGACAACGAGTCCCCCATCACGGCCCGCACCCTTGTCCTCAACACCTTGCGCAGGCTCTCTCCTCGGTTCGCCTCCACCGCCACCGTCATCTCCATGACTGACCCGTTGCCCTCCTTCTTCCGCACACGGAGCATGCTCCTCTTAGAAGAGATGCAGTAGGCGAACACGGTTGCCACCAATGCCTCCACCACCGCCCTTGTCACCCAGGCGCGCCCTCCTGCTCCGCCTTGCACTGACACGTTTTGATGTGGTGACTCCTCCAACTCCGGCCACCCTCGCAAGCAGAAGACCAAGCAAGGTGGCTAGCAGTGCAACGCTCCATCCCCGGCACCGACAGTCCCATGGGTCTGCTTCTCTCTTGGCGCGGGGCAGTGGCGGGCCCCATATGGTGCGGGGACTCTGGGCCACTGTCCACATGCCTACACCACCACAACATCACCCCTCTACCAGTTGGCGCCATCGTCCTCCACCCCGTCGGCATGGGACAACTCTGGCCTCATCGCTGCCTTGAACAACCTCTACCAACAGGGTGGTTGGTTCATGGACTACCGCGCCAGCTCTCACATGACCAACGATGAGGGTAACATACGTTTCTCCATCCCTCTCTCTTCAACCTCACTATGTCACCGTTGGCAATGGCACCACCGTGCCCATCTCGTCCTCGGGTCACACGTCCTTTGGCTCTCCTTATGGTCATGTTTTTAAACTCAACCATGTCCTTCTAGTTCCCCACTTAATTCTCAACCTTTTGTCAATCCGCAAGTTTACTCGTGTGAAAGGACATGGAGTCCACATGCGTGGTTTTGGTAATTGATGACAATCCCTATGGCCTAATGGTTGTATTGAGATTCTCTCTTAGGTCGTGTCCATAGGCAATGCTTGAGCCATATGTTGGTCTCAAGGTTGCAAGATGAAGAAGATCGAGTTCGATAAAGAAGATGGATGAAGACGGTGTCGAAGAGGGATGAAGACGGTGTAGAAGATGAAGACTGCATAGAAGATGGATAAAGATGGTGGCATGTACATTGTTGAAGTGGGATGAAGATGGAGCTTGCCGGCTCGAGTGGAATGCGCAAGGTCAAGGTTTGTGCTCGGTAGGATAGTTGGTCGCATCGACGGAGAGAGCTCAAACCTTGCATGCATTGCACCGTGTTTCTTGGTTGTTGTTGGTTCTTATCCATGATATGTTTTAGAGCTTGTGTTCATTCTCATGAAAATCTCTAGCTCATCGGAAATGGATTCCGGATGCATCTCATGTTGCGTGTTCGAGTTGGATGATTTTCCTGGTTTACCGTATTGAGAGGTTGCACATCTAGATTCATAGGAAAATCATCCTCCACTCATTTCCATGTTTTCACCATGTCTGGACGTGGCTCTTGCCATCCTCTTTCCGGAAAAATTGGTTTCACCTCAATCGGAGTTTCCTAGCTCGAGTTATTACCTTCTCCGTATCGCGGTTTAGAGGGGAAAAGGAAAAAGAAAAAGAAAAAGGGCGGTAGTACTGCACGCAGTACCGACCCAATACTGGCTTGGTCTCTGTGAGAAAATGGAGCCCATACGGTAAGGGTGGTAGTACTACACGCAGCACCGGCCCAGTAATGGCTTGGTCTCTGTGAGCAAATGGAGCCCAGCCGGTACCGGACTGGTACTGGGCCCGGTAGTACCAGTCCAGGTCGCTCTTCTGGCTGTTTGTCTGTGTTGTTTTCTGCACGGGAGGTAGTACCTCCTTCACAAGAGATAGTACCGGGTTTTGGGCAAAAGAGGTAGTACCGGTCGGGCGTGAATCTGCCTAGTTTTCTGCCCCAACGGACAGATTCTCTAGGCCCCTATTTATACCTTTCTCCCACCTCTGCCCACACAAGTTCTTCCCATATATTCTCTCTCCTCCATTGTTGACCTAGAAGAGCTTGTTCCTCCTCTTGACCCCCCCACTAATTCTTGCATCTTTTGGGGGGAAAGGAGAGAGGAGATCTAGATCTAGTGCTCCACCAAGTGAATCCCTCTCCAAGCGAGGGGATCTTGCTAGATCTAGATCTTCGAGTAATTTGGTGTTCCTCCTCCTATTTTGTTCTTCCTCCCGTATTCTCCCAATAGATTTTGTAGCTTTGTTGGAATTTGGGAGAGAAGGACGTGGGCATCTTAGTGGTGTTCTTAGTCATTGTATTAGGTGCATCGGTTTGGGTTCTCTCCGGGGTTCCGTTCTCGTGTGAGTTCGTGTGAGTTTCCTCTAGGGTTCTTGGAACCCTAGAGGTCTTGTTGACCTTAGTGGCGTTGTTGTCTTCGTGGTCTTGTCGCCTTTGTGGCGTGGTAGCCTTTGTGGCCTTATTGCCTTTGTGGCCTTGTCGTCTTCGTGGCGTGGTAGCCTTTGTGGCGTTGTTGCCCTTGTGGGGTCTTGGAGCCTTTGTGGCCTTGTAGCCGTGTGTGACACGTTGTAGCCTTTGTGGCCTTGTACTTGAGAGTCTCTAGTGTTGTGGAGTTTGCCTCAAGCTTGATACTTGGGTGTTTGCCCCAAGCTTGTACGGATTCGGTGACCACCCTCAAGGGTCCCTTAGTGGATCGAGGCTTTCCCTTTGGTGGGAAAGGCTCGAGGAGAATACGGTGGCCCTAGCGTCTTATTGGAGTGCCTCGTGCCTCCACACCGCTCCAACGGAGAGTAGCACCCGCAAGAGTGTGAACTTCAGGATACATCAGCGTCTCCTCGTGCACTGGTTACTTCTCAACCTGAGCTCCTTTACCTATGCGCTTTACATTGAGATGACCTTCATGCTTGATGTTCTATATCTAGTTTGCTATCACCTAGTTTCTCATCATGCTTAGCATAGGTTGTTGGTGCACATAGGAAAACCCTAGTTGATAGGCTTTGTGCTTAACAAGTAAACCGTAATTTTATTCCACCTTGTTAAGCCCTCAAGTTGAAGTTTTACAACCCGCCTATTCACCCCCCTCTAGGCGACATCCTTGTACATTCATCGTGACAGTTGTTGTTCTGTTCAGTTTGACACCTTTGGTTTTTCTGTGAGGGACCTGAAGACTCGTCACGTGATCCTTCACTGCAATAGTGAAGAGGATCTCTACAAGTTTCTGGCACCCCTCATCGTGCGCCACCCCACCACCATGCTCGCCACCACCACTATAATTTTGCGGCATATTTGCCAAAACACACCACCTATCCAAAAAGGGAAAGTTTTGCAAAAAGTGCAAAACTTTCTGTTTTTGGACAGGTGGTGTGTTCTGGCAAATGTGCCACAAAATTGTAATGGTATCTGGCAAAGACACAATCGAATGATGTGTTTTGGCAAATTCCATAAATTTGTGGTGTCCTGTAGCAATTTTTTCATTTTATTTTCTATGGCTTTTAGGAATCCAATTTAAATGTTTGGGGATATCTTTTATTTGCTACCTTGATAAGATGGAAATTAATTTGATTGCCTATGTTATTGCAGATGTCTATGCTATTTGTTGGGGATATGCGAAATAGGTATACACATAATGGTCTCCAATACCGACAAGCCCGGGTGGCCAACAGTTAGTGGTTGGCTTATGCCCTAACCGGGTGGTCCAATTGTTAATATGCTTGAATAGAGGTCCGTCCCATATGGAGGAAGGCTGGCTCTACCCGAATTACGCAAGGAGGAAGCTTGGAGGACACGATAGCATCACGTGTCAGTTTAGATCTCTATAGGCTTGGAATCTCCTGTAACCCTAAGACCACGGGCCTTTATAAGCCGGCCTACGGGAGCCCTTAGGGCATAACACAACCTCTCATTGTATGTGCACTTGTTTCCCTTATAGATAATTATAACACGGAGTAGGTACCCCTCATGGCGTACTCATCGACAATACAACGACACTATTTTTGTTGCCTATGCATTGTACCTTCTTGCTTGTAATGTCGTTTGCTATTGTTGCCTCCAATATGTCCCCATGCTAGTGTTGCCTTTAAGAGAGTGTTGAGCAAGGTTCTGTTGGGTTCAATTGGTTGCCTTAGTGTTTCGGATGAAATATTCCAAGTTGACTTTGTTCTGAGAAAAAACTCCCAAACCCTATTCATTTTGCTTCCAGGAGTTCTTCATGGGAGCATTTCCTTTGGATTTTACACTAAAATGGATTCACCAAAGGTGAATACAACATTTCTAACCTAACCATTGGTTTCCTTGTGTTCGTGTGCAGGTCATAAGATCAAATGGAGATGATTGATATGGTAATTGTGGTGATGAAGATAGATAGGCTAGCTAGGATTTTGTTAGACGAGTTTTATTTTACTTTTTGTAGATTGTTTCAGGATTTTCTCCCTGGAATTTTATTTCCACTGATTGAGCTTGCAAATGAGTTTTTGATCAATTCATATTTACAGAGAATAAAATTTCGAATTGAGATAGCCATTGTTGATTCATATTTTTTATTTAATTTTATATGAGCATTAGAATTTGGCTCAAATTATATAATTCAAATTTGAATTATGCTATTAATTTTAAGTGACATATAAATGTGATATTTTATTTGATATGTGTGTATAAAGTTTGAAATAGTTTTGTGAATAAATGAATTAAGGACTTAGGTCTTGATTCAAATTATTTGAATTCAAGTTTGACTATGTCAAACCTTAATTTTGAATTCGCTTGGAAATGTGTTAAAATGACTTTTATTTCTAAAGCACACAATAACAAGACTAGGTTGAAAAATTTATAGGTTTCAAGTTGTTTTAGTCAACCCCACATTTTCAAATAATCAAAGGTCATGTCGAAGTTTGAGTTTCAAATCCTAGTGTTGCTCTAGGTCAAATTCAACACTAGAGTTCAAACTTGATCACTTTGGATTTTCAAAATAAAATTTCAAAATTTTCCTTGATTTTAGAGATGCATGCTATGCAAATGCACATATTCAACTTCTACCCTTTCAAGGTCCTATTCTTCCGGGTGTTGCAGAGCAAGTATCCAACATTCAATAATGACACATAAATTCCACACTTTAGCTGATAATGGTCTTTAGAAGAAACAATTGGCTAGCATTGGGGAGATATGGGATTGTGAGAAAAGGATTATTATGTTCATGAAATCGGATGGAGATAGAGTAAGAACCAATTGTGGCTGGCCTAACTATCCTTGGCTGATTTATGCATCCTAAACCTCAAGGACACACTGACTCCAAGTTATTACATTTAATGATGAACATTGATATGCACAAAATAGAAACAACAAGCTTGGGAATGCAAACGTTATTGACAGAGGAATGAGCAATTTATTCTTGGAAATCCAATGTGGAAATTTTATAGTATGAAAGGAACAATTTTGCAAGATTTATTTGTTGATGTGTCAACCTTCAAGTGCAAGCATGCAAAGAAGCTTATCATGGACAGATTGTTGTGTGGCATGAAGAATGATTATTGCTTGTTTGGATCCAAAAAAACATGGATCAGAATATTTTTGAGAGATTCTATGTTTTGTTTAATGCATTGAAGCAAGTTTTCAAAGCTGGTTGAAGGAAAGTGATAGTATTATGTGGTTGCTTTTTCAAAAGATTTGTAAAGGTGAATTTTTGTGTGCTATATCTAGAGATACCAACAATCAAATGTATCCAGTGGCCTTGGCAGTAGTTGAGCAGGTGACACATTGAAACATGGAAGTCCTTTATTGGCTTCCTTATTAACAACAATGGAGCTTGTTGGGTGTTCCTTTCTAATCAATAAAAAAGACTGATAATTCTACGAGGGCCTATCTACCAAATGCATAGCACACGATGTGTTCTAGGCATATCTATGCCAACCGGAGGAAGAAGCATAAGGAACATGAGTGTAGGGATTCGTAGCATAGAAAAAAAATTCCTACCGCAAGAACGAATAACAAGCCAAGATCAAATCTAGTAGATGGTAGCAACGAGGTGAAGATCATCATACCCTTGAAGATCGGTAAACATTAATGAGATAGATCTCGTGGTTGATGTAGTCGATCACTTGCCGCTTGCAAAAGCGCGTAGAAGATCTTGACGGTCCCATAGTCGGGCAGCACCTCCGCACTCGGTCACATGTACGGTGTTGAGGATGATGTCCTTCTCCCTGTTCCAGCGGGCAGCGGATGTAGTAGATCCTCCTCGAAATCCCGCTAGCATGACGGCGTGGTGACGATGGTGGTGGAGATTTCCGGTAGTGCTTAGCCGTAAGCACAACGGGAGAGTTAGGAGGAGGGAGTAGCTAGGGTTTGGGAGAGGGGGGCTCTTGGGCGCCGGCCTTGGGAGCCCTTGGGTGGTGCGGATACTGTGGTGGCCGGCTAGCTCCCCTCTCACTCTCTTTATATAGGTGGAACCCCTAGGGTTGCCCCAAAAACCCCTTTGAAGTCCAACTCCAAAAACTGCCAGAATGGGGAAACCTAGGTGGATTGGGATTGCTCCCTTTCCTTGTACCTTGGCCGGCCAAAGTGGTGGAGTCCACCATGGACTCCACCTTCCCTCTTGGTTGGCCAGCTAGGGTTGGTGGATTCCATCTGGAACTTCACCTTCCATAGTGATTTATTTCGGAAGCTTCTAGAACATTCTAGTGCCTTCCATAAATGCACCAGATCATTTCCAAACTTGGAAAATGACTTCCTATATATGAATCTTATTCTCTGGACCACTCCGGAACTCCTCGTGATGTCCTGGATCCCATCCGATACTCCGAACAATATTCAAACTCCATTCCATATTCCATATCTACTTAAAACAACATCAAACCTTAAGTGTGTCACCCTACGGTTCGAGAACTATGCGGACATGATCGAGACTCTTGTACGATCAATTACTAATAGAGGGTGATGTCTACACACGCTTCAATTCTTGTAGACAGTGTTGGGCCTCCAAGTGCACAGGTTTGTAGAACAGCAACAAGTTTCCCTTAAGTGGATCACCCAAGGTTTATCGAACTCAGAGAGGTAGAGGTCAAAGATATCCCTCTCAAGCAACCCTGCAATTGCGATACAAGAAGTCTCTTGTGTCCCCAACACACTCAATACACTTGTCAGATGTATAAGTGCACTAGTTCGGCGAAGAGATAGTAAAATGCAAGTGATATGGATGAATATGAGTGGTAATAACAATCTGAAATAAATATGGCAACAAGTAAACATGCAGTAAAATATATAGTAAGTAAACGGTGATTCGATGTTTGGAAACAAGGCCTAGGGATCATACTTTCACTAGTGGTCACTCTCAACAATGTAATCATAAAGGAATATAAATATAAGCACTTCATTATGCTATTCTGAACTATTCTCTGGCTGGATAACGAACACTAATTCACCATGTAGGGTTGCAAAAGCAAACCTTAAAGATGTATTCCCAAGTACTAATAAACACCCCGCACTGTACTTTGAGCATTCATAGGCGGTACTAACACACTACAATTTCATAGAGACATCCAACTCAAATCATAATTCAGTGAACAAGTATTCTGTGAAATATAGCCTAAGAGACCCACACGGTGCACACACTCCACCTTTACACACATGGGACAAGGAGTCTCCGGAGATCACATAAGTAAAGTTCACTTGAATAGCATAATGACATCTAGATTATAAAGATCATCATATGAATCTCAATCATGTAAGGCAGCTCATGAGATCATTGTATTGAAGTACATGGGAGAGAGAGAGATAAACCACATAGCTACTGGTAGAGCCCTCAGCCCCGGGGGAGAACTACTCCCTCCTCATCATGGGAGTCAACAACGTTAATGGAGATGCCGGTGGAGTCAATGGAGATGACTCCGGGGGCAATTCCCCGTCCCGGCAGCGTGTCGGAACAGAGACTTCTATCCCCCAGATCTTGTCTGCGATGGCGGCGGAGATACAGAACTTTTCGTGGGCGGAGGCATGTATATCCATGGTTTTCCTGAGAAGATGTATAAATAGGCGGAGGATTTAGGTCGGTGGGGTACCTGGTGGCCCCACACCTACCCTAGGCGCGGTCCAGGCCCTGGCCGCAACTAGGGGTGGTTTGGGCGCCCTGCTACGCCTCTTCGACCCACCTCCGGACTTCGTCTTCGTTTCGATAAAATATTGACTTCGTCTTTTGTTCCGTCCAATTCCGAGAATATTTCCTGTACAACTTTTCTGAAATACAAAAACCGCAGAAAACATGAAACTAGCACTGTGGCATCTTGTTAATAGGTTAGTGCTGGAAATCATGTAAAAGTGCAATGAAGTATGAAAAAAACATATATGAATTGGTGTAAAACAAGCATGGATCATCAAAAGTTATAGATACGTTTGCAACATATCAGCGGGACCTGGAGATCCATAATAGCTCCCACATATTCAACGATGACTTCGTGATCGAAAGAACCATTTACATACGATACCGATTCCCTTTCTCTCGCGATATTTTACTTATCTGAAGTTTGATCGTCGGTATCTCCATACCTAGTTCAACCTCGTTACCGATAAGTACTCTTTACTCGTACTGTGATATGATATCCCTTGTGAGCCAGTCACATGCTTGCAAGCTAGTTGGATGTCATTCCACCGAGAGGGCCCAGAGTATATCTATCCGTCATTAGGATGGACAAATCCCACGGTTGATCCACGTGCTTCAACCTTATACTTTCCGAACACTTAATGCCACCTTTATAACAACCCATTTAAGAAGTAGTGTTTGGTGTCATCAAAGCATCCATCCGGTGTAGGTGATTAACATGAACTCATGGTCGAACGATTAGGTTACTATGTATCTTAAAGCTTGAAGCACAACGAACTAAATGACTTTATCATATGCTACGCTTACTATGGGTGTATGTCCATCACATCATTCACCAAATGATATAACCTTGTTATTAATAACATCCAATGTTCATGATCATGAAACTATGATCATCTATTAATCAACAAGCTAGTTTAACAAGAGGCTTACTAGGGACCCTTTCATGTTTACAAAACACACATTTATTAATGTTTTCGGTTAATACAATTATAGCATTGGATGCAAACATTTATCATAAACACAAAGATATAATAATAACTATTTTATTATTGCCTCTTAGGCATATCTCCAACAGTCTCCCACTTGCACTAGAGTCAATAATCTAGATTACATGGTAATGTACCTAACACCCATGGCATTATGGTTAGGTCATGTTTTGCTCTAGGGAGAGCTTTAGTCAACGGATCTGCCACATTCAGATCAGTGTGTACTTTGCAAATCTTTATGTCGCCGTCTTCGACATACTCGCGAATAGAATGAAAACGTAGCTTGATATGCTTCAGCTTCTTGTGTGACCTTGGCTCTTGTGCATTGGCTATGGCACCCATGTTGTCACAATAGATGGTCATCGGGTTCAACGCACTACGAACCACACCAAGCTCAGTAATGAAACACTTCATCCACATCGCCTCTGATGAAGCCTCCGAAGCAGCTATGTATTCCGATTCAGTTGAATATTTCTCCATAACGCTTTGCTTAGCACTCCTCCAGCTTACTGATGCACCATTCAAAATAAATACTTATCCAGATTGAGACTTGGAGTCATCTGGATCAGTGTTCCAACTAGCATCGGTGTAACTGGTTACAACAAGCTCTTGGTCACCTCCATAACAAAGAAACATATCCTTAGTTCTTTTCAAGTACTTCAGGATATTCTTGACCGCTTTCCAGTGTTCCATTCCTGGATCATTTTGATATCTGCTGGTCAAACTAACAACATGTGCGATATCCGGTCTTGTACACAGCATGTCATACATGATAGAGCCTATGGATGATGCATAGGGGATTTTTTTATATCTTTTCTCTTTCTTCTGCCAGCTGGACTTTGAGCTTTACTCAAGGTCTTACCTGGTAACATGGGCAAGAACCTTTTATTGCTCTCATCCCTTCTAAACTTATTTAGAATCTTATCCAGGTATGTACTCTGTGAAAGCCCTATTAGATGTCTTGATCTATCTCTATAAATCTTGATGCCTAAAATGTATGCTGCTTCTCCAAGGTCCTTCATTGAAAAACACTTATTCAAATAGCCTTTGACACTACTAAGAAGTTCTATATCATTTCCAATCAACAATATGTCATCCACATATAATATCAGGAATGCTACAGAGCTCCCACTCACTTTCTTGTAAATACAAGCTTCTCCAAAAGTTTTGATCACCTTATCAAAGCGTCGGTTCCAACTCGGGGATGCTTGCTTCAGTCCATAAATGGAACGCTGAAGTTTGCATACCTTGTCAGCATTTTTAGGATCGACAAAACCTTTGGGTTGTATCATATACAACTCTTCCTCAATGCCACCATTAAGGAAAGCCGTTTTAACATCCATCTACCAAATTTCATAATCGAAAAATGCAGTGATTGCTAACAATATCCTCACAGACTTTAGCTTCACTACAGGTGAGAAAGTCTCATCATAGTCAACTCGAATTTGTCGGAACCCTTTCTCGACAAGTCGAGCTTTATAGACAGTAATATTACCGTCAGCATCTATTTTTCATCTGAAGATCCATTTATTCTCGACAGTCTTGCGGCTATCAGGTAAGCCTACCAAAGTCCATACTTGGTTATCATACATGGATCCCATTTTGGATTTCATGGCCTCTTGCCATTTGTTGGAATCTAGGCTCATCATCGCTTCCTCGTACTTCACAGGATCTTCATCATTGTTGTCCACAATCATGTCATTTAACACTGGATCATACTAATCAGGAGTGGCACGAACCCTCGTCGACATGCGAGTTTCAGTAGTAACTTCGTTCGAATTTTCATGATCTTTATCATTAGCTTCCTCACTAATCAGTGCAGGCGGCACAAGAACATCTTCTAGTGCTGCGCTACTCTGATTTTCGAGAGAAGGTTCAGTAACCTCATCGATTTTACTTTCCTTCCAGTCACTTCTTTCGAGAGAAACTCCTTATCAAGAAAGAATTCATTCTTGGCAATAAATATTTTACCTTCGGATCTGTGATAGAAGGTATACCCAATTGTTTCTTTAGGGTATCCTATGAAGCTTTGGGTTTGAGCTTGTCAGGTTGTAACCTTTTTACATAAGCTTCGCAGCCCCAAACTTTAAGGAACGACAACTTAGATTTGTTCACAAACCACAATTTATATGGTGTTGTTTCAATGGATTTAGATGGTGCCATATTTGAAGTGAATGTTGCTGTCCCTAATGCATAACTCCAAAACGATAACGGTAAATCTGTAAGAGACATCATAGATCAAACCATATCTAAGAGAGTTCGATTACGATGTCTGATGGCGTGTATTTCACACGTTCGTTGGGGAACCCCAAGAGGAAGGTATGATGCGCACAGCAGCAAGTTTTCCCTCAGAAAGAAACCAAGGTTTATCGAACCAGGAGGAGCCAAGAAGCACGTTGAAGGTTGATGGCGGCGAGATGTAGTGCGCCAGGGATTCCGGCGCCAACGTGGAACCTGCACAACACAACCAAAGTACTTTGTCCCAACGAAACAGTGAGGTTGTCAATCTCACCGGCTTGTGTAACAAAGGATTAACCGTATTGTGTGGAAGATGATTGTTTGCGAAAACAAGAACAAGTATTGCAGATTGTATTTCAAAGAGAATTGGACCGGGGTCCACAGTTCACTAGAGGTGTCTCTCCCATAAGACGAACAGCATGTTGGGTGAACAAATTACAGTTGGGCAATTGACAAATAAAGAGAGCATGACAATGCACATACATATCATGATGAGTATAGTGAGATTTAATTGGGCATTACGACAAAGTACATAGACCGCCATCCAACCGCATCTATGCCTAAAAAGTCCACCTTCAGGTTATCATCCGAACCCCTCCAGTATTAAGTTGCTAACAACAGACAATTGCATTAAGTATGGTGCGTAATGTAACTAGTGACTACATCCTTGAACATAGCACTAATGTTTTATCCCTAGTGGCAACAGCACAACACAACCTTAGAACTTTCTGTCACTGTGTCAATGCAGGCATGAACCCACTATCGAGCATAAGTACTCCCTCTTGGAGTTAAAAGCATCTACTTGGCCAGAGCATCTACTAGTAACGGAGAGCATGCAAGATCATAAACAACACATAAGCATAACTTTGATAATCAACATAACAAGTATTCTCTATTCATCGGATCCCAACAAACGCAACATATAGAATTACGATAGATGATCTTGATCATGATAGGCAGCTCACAAGATCCGACAATGATAGCACAATGGGGAGAAGACAACCATCTAGCTACTGCTATGGACCCATAGTCCAGGGTAGACTACTCACACATCACACCGGAGGCGACCATGGCGGCGTAGAGTCCTCCGGAGATGATTCCCCTCTCCAGGGTGCCGGAGGCGATCTCCGGATCCCCGAGATGGGATCGGCGGCGGCGTCTCCGGAAGGTTTTCCGTATCGTGGTTCTCAGGGGTTTCGTCACGGAGGCTTTAAGTAGGCGAAGGGCAAGTCGAGAGGCGCACAGGCCCAAACCACGGCCGGCGCGCCAGGGTGGGGCCGCGCCGCCTAGGGTTTGGCCACCCCGTGGCCCCTCTTCGTCTCATCTTCGGACTTCGGAAGCTTCGTGGAAAAATAGGCCCCTGGGCTTTGATTTCGTCCAATTCCGAGAATATTTCCTTACTAGGATTTCGAAACCAAAAACAGAAAACAGAATGGCACTTCGGCATCTTGTTAATAGGTTAGTTCAGAAAATGCACGAATATGACATAAAGTGTGCATAAAACATGTAGATAACATCAATAATGTGGCATGGAACACAAGAAATTATCGATACGTTGGAGACGTATCAGCATCCCCAAGCTTAGTTCTGCTCGTCCCGAGCAGGTAAAACGATAACACAGATAATTTCTGGAGTGACATGCCATCATAATCTTGATCATACTATTTGTAAAGCATATGTAGTGAATGCAGCGATCAAAACAATGTGTATGACATGAGTAAACAAGTGAATCATATAGCAAAGACTTTTCATGAATAGCACTTCAAGACAAGCATCAATAAGTCTTGCATAAGAGTTAACTCATAAAGCAATAATTCAAAGTAAAGGTATTGAAGCAACACAAAAGAAGATTAAGTTTCAGCGGTTGCTTTCAACTTTTAACATGTATATCTCATGGATATTGTCAACATAGAGTAATATAATAAGTGCAATAAGCAAGTATGTAGGAATCAATGCACAGTTCACACAAGTGTTTGCTTTTTGAGGTGGAGAGAAATAGGTGAACTGACTCAACATTGAAAGTAAAAGAATGGTCCTCATAGAGGAAAAGCATCGATTGCTATATTTGTGCTAGAGCTTTGATTTTGAAAACATGAAACAATTTTGTCAACGGTAGTAATAAAGCATATGCATCATGTAAATTATATCTTATAAGTTGCAAGCCTCATGCATAGTGTACCAATAGTGCCCGCACCTTGTCCTAATTAGCTTGGACTACCTGGATTATCACCGCAATACATATGCTTTAACCAAGTTTCACAAAGGGGTACCTCTATGCCGCCTGTACAAAGGTCTAAGGAGAAAGCTCGCATTTGGATTTCTCGCTTTTGATTATTCTCAACTTAGACATCCATACCGGGACAACATAGACAACAGATAATGGACTCCTCTTTTAATGCTTTAAGCATTTGACAACAATTAATTCTTTTCTCATTAGAGATTTGAGGATATTTGTCCAAAACTGAAACTTCCACCATGAATCATGGCTTTAGTTAGCGGCCCAATGTTCTTCTCTCACAATATGCATGCTCAAACCATTCAACTCAGATCGCCCTTACTTCAGACAAGACGAACATGCATAGCAACTCACATGAAATTCAACAACGAGTTGATGGCGTTCCCCAGAAACATGGTTATCGCACAACAAGCAACTTAATAAGAGATAAAGTGCATAATTACATATTCAATACCACAATAGTTTTTAAGCTATTTGTCCCATGAGCTATATATTGCAAAGGTGAATGATGGAATTTTAAAGGTAGCACTCAAGCAATTTACTTTGGAATGGCGGAAAAATACCATGTAGTATAGGTAGGTATGGTGGACACAAATGGCATAGTGGTTGGCTCAAGTATTTTGGATGCATGAGAAGTATTCCCTCTCGATACAAGGTTTAGGCTAGCAAGGCTTATTTGAAACAAACACAAGGATGAACCGGTGCAGCAAAACTCACATAAAAGACATATTGAAAACATTATAAGACTCTACACCGTCTTCCTTGTTGTTCAAACTCAATACTAGAAATTATCTAGACTTTAGAGAAACCAAATATGCAAACCAAATTTTAGCATGCTCTATGTATTTCTTCATTAATGGGTGCAAAGAATATGATGCAAGAGCTTAAACATGAGCACAACAATTGCCAAGTATCACATTACCCAAGACATTTATAGCAATTACTACATGTATCATTTTCCAATTCCAACCATATAACAATTTAACGAAGGAGAAACTTCGCCATGAATACTATGAGTAGAAACCAAGGACATATTTGTCCATATGCTACAGCGGAGCGTGTATCTCTCCCATAAAGTGAATGCTAGGATCCATTTTATTCAAACAAAACAAAAACAAAAACAAACCGACGCTCCAAGAAAAAGCACATAAGATGTGATGGAATAAAAATATAGTTTCAGGGGAGGAACCTGATAATGTTGTCGATGAAGAAGGGGATGCCTTGGGCATCCCCAAGCTTAGACGCTTGAGTCTTCTTGATATATGCAGGGGTGAACCACCGGGTGCATCCCCAAGCTTAGAGCTTTCACTCTCCTTAATCATGTTGCATCATACTCCTCTCTTGATCCTTGAAAACTTCCTCCACACCAAACTCGAAACAACTCATTAGAGGGTTAGTGCACAATATAAATTGACATATTCAGAGGTGACACAATCATTCTTAACACTTCTGGACATTGCATAATGCTACTGGACATTAGTGGATCAAAGAAATTCATCCAACATAGCGAAAGAGGCAATGCGAAATAAAAGGCAGAATCTGTCAAAACAGAACAGTTCGTATTGACGAATTTTAAAATGGCACCAGACTTGCTCAAATGAAAATTCTCAAATTGAATGAAAGTTGCATACATATCTGAGGATCATGCACGTAAATTGGCTTAATTTTCTGAGTTACCTACAGGGAGGTGGACCCAGATTCGTGACAGCAAAGAAATCTGGAACTGTGCAGTAATCCAAATCTAGTACTTACTTTTCTATCAACGGCTTAACTTGGCACAACAAAACACAAAACTAAGATAAGGAGAGGTTGCTACAGTAGTAAACAACTTCCAACACACAAAATAAAAACAAAGTACTGTAGGTAAAAACATGGGTTGTCTCCCATAAGCGCTTTTCTTTAACGCCTTTCAGCTAGGCGCAGAAAGTGTGAATCAAGTATTATCAAGAGATGAAGCATCAACATCATTACCAGCGGTGTTGGGAGTTTTATCAATTTTAGGCCTATAGTAATTCTTTGGTTTAGGCACCTTAGAGACATACATGAATTTTTGCTCCTTACCCACATAAGCTTTCTCATTAAATTTAAGAGAAGAAAAAGTTGAACCCAATTTTCCCATAGCTCCTTCAAGTTTACCAATTCTATGGGTTTGATTATCATGGATAGCACAAGTTTCTAGAGTAGCAATTCTCTCGTTAATTCTTCCTAGGATTTTATCAAGTTTATCAGTATTATCAAGTAATATTTCCAATTTAGTTTCAACACTACAATTTTTCTCTATGGTTTCCAATTTTTTCATAACATCCTCAAGGGAGGTTTCACTTTTAGTTTCATTAACAGGTGGTGTTCCAAATAAACTCTCAATAATGCAGCTAGCTTCTAAAGCGGGAGCACCTAGAAAGTTACCTCCTGCGAGACAATCAAGAACATATCTATTCCAGCTAGAGATACCAACATAAAAATTCCTGAGTAGGATAGTGGTGGAGTGTTTCTTAGTGCACCTATTATGGGCATCACTAATTCTATACCAAGCATCTTTTAAACATTCTCCCCTTGTTGCTTAAATGAACGAACTTCAACTTCAGGATTACTCATTTCAGCAGTAGTAAATAAAGCAAACTAGATAAAGTAAATGCAAGTAAACTAATTTTTTTGTGTTTTTGATATAGCAAACAAGATAGCAAATAAAGTAAAACTAGCAACTAATTTTTTGTATTTTGATTTAGTGCAGCAAACAAAGTAGTAAATAAAACTAAGCAAGACAAAAACAAAGTAAAGAGATTGAGAAGTGGAGACTCCCCTTGCAGCGTGTCTTGATCTCCCGGCAACGGCGCCAGAAATTTATGCTTGATGGCGTGTATTTCACACGTTCGTTGGGGAACCCCAAGAGGAAGGTATGATGCGCACAGCAGCAAGTTTTCCCTCGAAAGAAACCAAGGTTTATCGAACCAGGAGGAGCCAAGAAGCACGTTGAAGGTTGATGGCGGCGAGATGTAGTGCGGCGCAACACCAGGGATTCCGGCGCCAACGTGGAACTGCACAACACAACCAAAGTACTTTGTCCCAACGAAATGAGGTTGTCAATCTCACCGGCTGTAACAAAGGATTAACCGTATTGTGTGGAAGATGATTGTTTGCAGAAAACAGAGAACAAGTATTGCAGATTGTATTTCAGTAAAGAGAATTGGACCGGGGTCCACAGTTCACTAGAGGTGTCTCTCCCATAAGACGAAAGCATGTTGGGTGAACAAATTACGGTTGGGCAATTGACAAATAAAGAGAGCATGACAATGCACATACATATCATGATGAGTATAGTGAGATTTAATTGGGCATTACGACAAAGTACATAGACCGCCATCCAACCGCATCTATGCCTAAAAAGTCCACCTTCAAAGTTATCATCCGAACCCCTCCAGTATTAAGTTGCTAACAATGACAATTGCATTAAGTATGGTGCGTAATGTAACTAGTGACTACATCCTTGAACATAGCACTAATGTTTTATCCCTAGTGGCAACAGCACAACACAACCTTAGAACTTTCTCACACTGTCCCAGTGTCAATGCAGGCATGAACCCACTATCGAGCATAAGTACTCCCTCTTGGAGTTAAAAGCATCTACTTGGCCAGAGCATCTACTAGTAACGGAGAGCATGCAAGATCATAAACAACACATAAGCATAACTTTGATAATCAACATAACAAGTATTCTCTATTCATCGGATCCCAACAAACGCAACATATAGAATTACGATAGATGATCTTGATCATGATAGGCAGCTCACAAGATCCGACAATGATAGCACAATGGGGAGAAGACAACCATCTAGCTACTGCTATGGACCCATAGTCCAGGGGTAGACTACTCACACATCACACCGAGGCGACCATGGCGGCGTAGAGTCCTCCGGGAGATGATTCCCCTCTCCGGCAGGGTGCCGGAGGCGATCTCCTGGATCCCCCGAGATGGGATCGGCGGCGGCGTCTCGGAAGGTTTTCCGTATCGTGGTTCTCGGTACTGGGGTTTCACACGGAGGCTTTAAGTAGGCGACAAGTCGAGAGGCGGCACGGGGGCCCAAACCACAGGCCGGCGCGGCCGGTGGGGCCGCGCCGCCCTAGGGTTTGGCCACCCCTGTGCCCCTCTTCGTCTCATCTTCGGACTTTGGAAGCTTCGTGGAAAAATAGGCCCTGGGCTTTGATTTCGTCCAATTCCGAGAATATTTCCTTACTAGGATTTCTGAAACCAAAAACAGCAGAAACAAGAATCGGCACTTCGGCATCTTGTTAATAGGTTAGTTCCAGAAAATGCACGAATATGACATAAAGTGTGCATAAAACATGTAGATAACATCAATAATGTGGCATGGAACACAAGAAATTATCGATACGTTGGAGACGTATCAATGTCCGGACACACCATTGCGTTGTGGTGTTCCCAGCAGTGTCAACTGTGAAAGTATTCCACATTTCCTTAAATGCATGCCAAACTCATAACTCAGATATTCACCTCCACGATCAGAACGTAGAAATTTAATCTTCTTGTTACGTTAATTTTCTACTTCACTTTGGAATTCCTTAAACTTCTCAAAAGTTTCTGATTTATGTTTAATTAAGTAGATATACCCATATCTACTCAAATCATCAGTGAAAGTAAGAACATAATGATAACAACCGCGCGATGCTACACTAATTGGTCCACATACATCAGTATGTATAATTTCCAATAAGTCTGTAGCTCGCTCTATAATATCAGAGAATGAAGTCTTAGTCATTTTTTTCCATCATACATGCTTCACATCTATCAAGTGATTCAAAATCAAGTGATTCAAGTAATCCATCTGAATGGAGTTTCTTCATGCGCTTCACTCCAATATGACCAAGTCGACAGTGCCACATGTATGTAGAGTTATCATTTAATTTCATTCGTTTAGCATCAATGTTATGAATATGTGTATCACTACTATCGAGATTTAACAAGAATAAACCATTCATCTCAGGTGCATGACCATAAAAGATATTATTCATATAAATCGAACAACCATTATTCTCGAACTTGAATGAATAACCGCTTTGCAATAAACAAGATCCAAATATAATGTGCATGCTTAACGCGGGCACCAAATAACAATTATTAAGATTTAAAACTAATCCCGATGGTAGATGTAGGGGGAACGTGCCGACAACGATCACATCGACCTTGGATCCATTTCCAATGCGCATCGTCACCTCATCCCTTGCTACTCTTCGTTTATTCCGTAGCCTGTTTCGAGTTACAAATATGAGCAACCGAGCCAGTATCAAATACCCGGACACTACTATGATTACTAGTAAGATACACATCAATAACATGTATATCAGATATACCTTTCTTTTTGATGTTGCCGCTCTTCAGATCTGCCAGGTACTTTGAGTAGTTCCACTTCTAGTGTCCCTCTTCTTTGCAGTAATAGTACACGGTATCAGGTTTGGGGCCAGCCTTGGGTTTCTTAGGAGGCACGTCAACTTTCTTTCCGCCCTTTCTTGAATTTACCCTATTCCTTAGGCTTTCCCTGCTTCTTGAACTTAGTGGTCCTATTGACCATCAACACTTGGTGCTCTTTCTTTATCTCCACTTCAGCAGTTTTCAGCATTGAGAAGAGTTCAGGTAACGTCTTGTCTATGCACTGCATGTTGTAGTTCATCATGAAGTTCTTGTAACTAAGTGGTAGTGATTGAAGAACACGATGAATCCCCGAGGCATTAGGAATCATTATTCCCAAGTCTTGGAGTTTCTTCACGTGCCCAGACATCTTGAGCACATGCTCGCTAATGGAGCTGCCCTCTTCCATCTTAGAGTTAAAGAACTTTTCAGAAGCATCATAGCTTTCCACGGCCACATGAGTTTCAAATATCATTTTGAGCTCACTAACTATATCATGAGGGTCGTGGGTCTCAAAGCGTTTCTGAAGCTCCGATTCTAAACCGTAGATGATGATACACTGAACTGTGGAGTAATGAGTCTTCCGTGTAAGGTAAACATTTTTAGCCTCATCGGTAGCTGTTTCTGCAGGTGGGTCACCCAGCGGTGCACCAAGCCCATAGAGCAGTTGTCCGGCAGTGAGGATAATCCTCAAGTTACAGAACCAGTCCGTAAAGTTGCTTCCATTGTTTTTCAACTTTTCTTTATCTAGGAACGAATTAAAGTTGATGGTAGGGGTCGCCATAATATACAACATATTTGTAAAGAGTTTAGACTAAGTTCATGATAAATTGAGTTTACTATTAATTCTTAAAATTAACTAGGTGAACTCCCACTCAAAACAATATCCCTCGCATTGTCTTAGTGATTACACGAACCAAATCCACTACACCAAGTCCGATCATCACGAGAGATGATGTAGCTTCAATGGCGAACATCAACATGTTCATCATATCATCTATATGATTCATGCTTATCCTTTCGGTCTACCGTGTTCCGAGGCCATGTTTGTACATGCTAGGCTCGTCAAGTCAAACCTTAGTTTCCGCATGTGCAAATCTGGCTTGCACCCATTGTATGCACACGTTGAGTCTATCACACCCAATCATCACGAGATGCTTTGAAACAATGAGTCTTAGCAACGGTGCTAACTAAGGACGAATACTTTATTATCTTGATTTTTAGTGAGATGGATCATCTTATAATGCTACCATCGCGAACTAAGCAATATAAGATGCATAAAAGGATTAACGTCACATGCAATTCATAATGTGATATGATATGGCCCTTTTGTCTTTGCGCCTTTGATCTTCATCTCCAAAGCACGGACATGATCTCCATCATTAACGGGCATGATCTCCATCATCGTCGGCGTGGCGTCAAGGTCAATGGTGTCGTCTTCATGGTTCTCCACCATGTGTAGCAACTATTACAACTACTTTAAAATACAACTACTACATGAAATATAAAGACAACCATAAGGCTCGTGCCGGTTGCCACAATACAATAATGATCATCTCATACATCAAATATATTTACAATCACATCATGGCCATATCACATCACCAAACCCTGCAAAAACAAGGTCTCTAATTTGGTTTGCATATTTTACGTGATTTAGGGTTTTGGAGTAAGATCCGATCTACCTACTAACATGAACCACAACACTGATACAAGTGTTGTCAATTGAAAATTGTAAATTCAGTCTTAACTATGGTGAGAGAAACTAACACCCGCAAAGCCACTTATGCAATACAAGTTGCATGTCAAGCGTGGAGCAAGTATCATGAACGCGGTCATGTAAGGTTAGCCCAGACCGCTTCATCCCACCATCCTGCAAGATGCAAAGTACATGATAAACAAGAGAGAACAAAAGCATCAACGTTCACAAAACCATTGTGTTCTACTCGTGCAACCAATCTATGCATAGATACAACTCTGATACCATTGTACGGATTCATAGCATAGAAAACAAAAAAATTTCTACCGCAAGAATGAATAACAAGCCAAGATCTAATCTAGTAGATGGTAGCAACAAGGTGAAGATCATCATGCCCTTGAAGATCGCTAAGTGTTAACAAGATAGATCTTGTGGTTGATGTAGTCGATCACTTGCCGCTTGCAAAAGCGCGTAGAAGATCTTGACGGTGCCACAGTCGGGTAGCACATCCGCACTCGGTCACACGTACGATGTTGATGATGACGTCTTTCTCCCTGTTCCAGCGGGCAGCGGATGTCGTAGATCCTCCTCGGAATCCCGCCAGCACAACGGTGTGGTGACTGTGGTGGTGGAGATCTTCGACATTGCTTCGCCGTAAGCACCGCGGGAGAATCAGGAGGAGGGAGTAGCTAGGGTTTGGGAGAGAGGGGGTGCTCTTGGGTGCCGGCCTTGGGAGCTCTTGGGTGGTGCAGCTGTCGTGGTGGCCGGCCAACTCCCCTCTCCCTCTCTTTATATAGGTGGAACCCCTAGGGTTGCCCCAAAACCCCCTTTGAAGTCCAACTCGAAAAACTGCCATAATAGGAAACCTAGGTGGATTGGGATTGCTCCATTTCCTTGTACCTTGGTCGGCCAAGGTGGTGGAGTCCACCATGGACTCCACCTTCCCTCTTGGTTGGCCGGCTAGGGTTGGTGGAGTCCATCCAGGTCTCCACCTTCCATAGTGATTTATTCCGGAAGGTTCTAGAACATTCTAGTGCCTTTCATAAATGCACCAGATCATTTCTTGGAATGTGACTTCCTATATATGAATCTTATTCTCCGGACCATTCCGGAACTCCTCGTGATGTCCTGGATCCCATCCGAGACTCCGAACAACATTCGAACTCCATTCCATATTCCATATCTACTTAAAACGACATCAAACCTTAAGTGTGTCACCCTACGGTTCGAGAACTATGCGAACATGATCGAGACTCTTCTCCGATCAATAACTAATAGCGGGACCTGGAGATCCATAATAGGTCCCACATATTCAACGATGACTTCATGATCGAAAGAACCAATTTACATACGATAACGATTCCCTTTGTCTCGCGATATTTTACTTATCAAAAGTTTGATCGTTACCGATAAGTACTCTTTACTCTTTCCTTGGTATGATATCCCTTGTGAGCCAGTCACATGCTTGCAAGCTAGTTGGATGTCATTCCACCGAGAGAGCCCAAAGTATTTCTATCCGTCATTAGGATGGAAAAATCTCACTATTGATCCACGTGCTTCAACCCTATACTTTTCGAACACTTAATTCCACCTTTATAACAACCCATTTACGAAGTAGTGTTTGGTGTCATCAAAATATCCATCCGGTGTAGGTGATTAACATGATCTCATGGTCGAAGGATTATGTTACTATGTATCTTAAAGCTTGAAGCACACTGAACTAAATGAGTTGATCATATGCTACGCTTACTATGGGTGTATGTCGATCACATCATTCACCCAATGATATGACCTCGTTATTAATAACATCCAATGTTCATGATCATGAAACTATGATCATCTATTAATCAACAAGCTAGTTTAACAAGAGGCTTACTAGGGACTCTTTTATGTTTACAAAACACACATGTATTATTGTTTTCGGTTAATACAATTATAGCATGGGATGCAAACATTTATCATAAACACAAAGATATAATAATAACTATTTTATTATTGCCTCCTGGACATATCTCCAACAATGAGTGACATAGGAAAGTATGGGCATTTGCCAAAGCAGTTGACATCCAAGATTTTAACTATTATAAATCAAAGCTTGCACAAGAAACACTGATGGTACACGTTATATCATGGGAGCAGATCTAGTACACTAGGAAATGCCATATTTTTCGGTGGGTTTCAACTGTGTGCTAGTGGAAAATAATTTATGTGAATCTTTCACTCATCCAATTGTTGGGGCAATGTTTTTATCCAATTATTACCATCGAAGAGAAAATTAGAAGAACAAAAAGTTTTTACTAGAATTTAGAAACATAGGGCCAAAGGTGAGAAGTTTCATGGAAAATATGCGCACTCATATTTAAGAAAGATGTAGGCTATCATAGCAAGGACACTGTTTGTGGAGGTACTCTGGAATGGAAATTATGGCTTCCAAGTAAAACTGGTTACTTGAAGAAGAATGCAATACATAGTCAATCTTGATAAGAGGAGTTTCTCATGTGGGTACTTCCAGCTGTCATATTTTCCTTGCTCGCATGCATTATCAAAATATACAAGTGTGGTGAACTAATGGGGAAGATTGTATTGCTTCTTGCGACTTAGTTGATGCATTCAACAAAACTGATGAGTATTTATTGCAACCCGTGGAAGGTGAGGAGGTGTGGCCTATTTCTAACAAACTTAGGCCACAAGAACATGGTTATTTGAGAATGTCAGGAAGACCGAAGAAATAATGCTAGAAATACGGGAAGAAATTGTGAAATGAAAGAGAAAGAAAAATAATGCACACATTTTATTCAAAGCGCAAACTACATACTTCATCGCGTAAATCCCTAAATATAATCAATGAGAAGCTTGGACAAAGGCGGATCATGCCATTGTACATACCCGCATCCAATAGCCGGCTCATATGCCAACGCGCTCTCCGATAGACCACCGGTGACCTCGCTTCCACCCATCTCCGTCGACCTCGTCCGCGGTCATGAGCAGTAGATGAAACTGGAAAAAATGATGGTCTGTTTCGCCACCGCGCTCTGACGAACCCTAGTTTTATTCCCCACCTTCCTTCAATTTCAGCCTGAACCGGCAACCCCGAGTGTTTATATTAGTCGTTCGCCCACCATCGGCGGTAATCCCATTGACCCTTTGCCACGTCAGCGCATGCAAGTTCCGCTCAAATGACACCATGGTTCCAAATAGACTTGGGGATCAGATAGTGATGTGGGCATTACCCTTCGGGTATCCGACATTGCTATACCTGGTGCAGATTATGAAGATGGACTAGCGCAAGGAGTTGACAAGCTGGACCCGCATGTAATATCAACTTGGACTACAAGAAAGAAGACTCCAATTCGTAATCTACTAGGACTCTTGTAAACCCTAGCATGGTTGCATATATAAAGCCAGGAAGGGGCACCACTTAGATCATATTCAGAAACAGAAAACATACACGTGATACGTCTAGATATCGCAACCCACAGATTAGAACTAGATTAGATACAACAACTCCGCCTACGGCGCTCCCTGTACACATATTATCATATAGTGGATTGCTAGCAGGACGTAGCGATCCTCCACCGCAGGGACGTGAACCTAGGTACGTCGTACCTTTTCTTGCTCCCGGAATTTCCATTGTCGCCTTCCGTCAACCCTAAGCCTCTTATGGTGGGCATTGAGGAGCCACCTTGTCAATTGGCGCCATCTATGGGAAACGCGACGACTGGATTTTGTCATCCGGGCGGGATCCATCGAGTTCATCATCAACAACAAATAGATGGCATCTGGCGAAACAATCTACTTCAACCTCACAAGATCAGATCTGGCGCTCGTCTATTTCGTCAGGGCCAACTTCCTCATCTAAAGACATGGCCGTGACCTGGCGTTCCCATCATGGCCGGCCTACGCGTGGTGTTCCATCGCGAGGAAAAATAAGGGCCGTTCTGGCCAACCTAAGTCAGCTCTCGCGTGACCTTGTTCTCTATGTGGCATCCAAAAAGGAAGGAAAAGCAACTAAGTAAGGAAGAAAGAGACTACTACATAAAGAACTGCTCGCTTCCAAATTATTTAGCGAGAAGTCCCTCGTAGCTGACCTACTGCGAGCCAACCGAATCATGCTACTTCAGCAAGGAAAAAGTGAATCAAGCAGTTTTGGTCAGCTAAATCAAAGCTCCAAGTGGAAGAAAAAGGGACGAGATCGACCAACCTGCTAGCTCGCGTGCTTCAATTTCGCTGCGGCCGCCATTGACTTCAACTACGGCGGAATAGGCTTCGTCTACTTCGTCATCGCGCATTCGTCATACTTGGGGGCTTGTCCGTTGCGGACTCGATATCGCAGACTCAATTTACTCGGGTGCTCGCCCGTCAAGGATCCGATACATCGACTATGTCCGCAACATAGACTACTCAGTCACGTCCACCTCATCGACTGTTACTCCCCTACATGGATGAAGCCATCGAGTTTATTAGCGAAGAACATCCGATATAAAAATATCAGGTTCTATATTTTCAATCAATTACTACTTGCAAAATTTATTTATTCAAATATTTCCGGCTCGTGCTATTATTTGCGCGTGAATTTGTGCACTACAATATAACTGCAGATTGAAAAGCTTCGACTACTCTACTCGATCGACCGCGTCCGCCATCGCGCACTCGTCGAACTCGGGGGCTCGCCTGTCACGGACACAACATCGCGGACTCGATATACTCGGGTGCTCACCAGTCGCAAATCAGCCATATCAACTACGTCTTCTTCATCGGCCATGCCGGCCAGGCGCCGCGCGGCTACATCAACTATTTCTGGTCGCTCGGGGATGCGTCATTACATCGTTACAGCAAATACACTCGATTATTCAGCGGATTTATTTTCTTCGGCTCACTGGCTTCATCATCTATGGTTATCAATAGATTTATCTTCTATGGTTATATAAATATTGACCCGATGCACTCCTGATGGATTCATCATCTATGGTTATCAATGTATTTATCTTCTATGACTATCTTAATATTGATCCGATACACTCCCGGGTTAGTGGATTCATCGTCTGTGATCTTCAATGGATATCATCTTATATAATATAATATTGACCCAATACACTTCCAGGAGCGCTAGAATTACCCGGGGGCTCCTGGAAGATCTTCGACTATTGCGTTTACTCCCCTCGGGAGTGCTATAATTCAAGCAAACATGAAGAAACTTTATACTACAACGATTTCATCTCAGACTCAAGGAACATGTGAGTGCTGCAATCGATGACAATCAAAGGACCATCAAAAACAAGACAAGGTACAAATTGTTTTCATCAAAGTCTCAGGAAACATGCGAGCGCTGCAGATGATGAAAACGATACAAAACAAGAAAGTCCCACGCCCCGTACATCAAACATAGAGTACTAAGAGCTACAGAGTTGATAGTGCACATGGTTCCCTCGTTTACTCGGGGGCTGCTACCGACATAATTCAAAACTCATGCAGCAAGGTATGTTGCGATTACTACGGGTCCATCGGGTCTGCAACGTGAACTGATCACTCACAACTTGCTGACGACCACTATACAAAAAATATACGGCTTAGTAAGATGCAATGAGTCCGTCGAGCATGCAGTGCACCCTATGTTCGGGTGTTGCCGTGGACGATTTACATAAAGTACACGGCTCGGTAAGATGCAATGAGTCCATCGGGCTTGCAGTGCACCTTGTGTTCGGGTGTTGCCACCGATGATTTACAAAAATACATGGCTCCTTAAGTCCGTCGGGCCTGCAGCGCACCCTACGTTCGGGTGTTGCCGCGGACCAATCATCGACTCCTCCATAACATCATCAAAATCATCGACTCCTCCGAGACATCATTAAAATCGTCGACTCCTCGTGACATCATCAAAATCATCAACTCCTTTGTGACATCAACAAAATCATCAACTCTTCTATGACATCATCAAAATCTCGACATCATCAGAAGCATCCAAATGTTCTTGAAACTCGAAGAAATCTGCGATATTTGATTCAAAATTTTACACCCTATACATGACTACTTCATAGTCATCTACAGGTTCGGGGGCTACTCCCATCGAGAGCACTGGCTGCGCACTCGATAAAAAGATGGAAGCCTCATCGATAAACAAGAACGGACCCGAAGGTTTTAACAATCCAGCTCTTTGGCTTCTCTCGAAGATTGCACCTTTTTGAAGACCCAATAGATTTAAAAGTATCGAATGATGGAATAATTCAAAGACGTTGACATCAACATAAAGATCTTCGAGCAGTACAACTTGAATCTACGCACGGTTTCAAGCACCCACCCATAGACTCGGGGGCTACTCCCATCTAGAGCGCTAGTCGTGCACCCGATAAAAAACAATTTCGACTCTACATCAAGCACAAGATTCAACATTCTTCGGATGATCAAGACACTCAGGGACTACTGATGTGGGCATTACCCTTCAGGTACCCCACACTGCTATACCCGATGTAGATTATGAAGATGGACCAGCGCAAGGACTCGACAAGTTGGACCCGCATGTAATATCAACTTGGACTACAAGAAAGAAGACTCCAATTCGTAATATACTAGGACTCTTGTAAACCCTAGCTTGGTTGCATATACAAAGCCAGACAGGGGCACCCCTTAGATCATATTCACAAACAGAAAATATACACGCGATACGCCTACACATCGCAACCCGTAGATTAGAACTAGACTAGATACAACAACTCCACCTATGGCGGCCCCTTGTACACATATTATCATATAGTGGATTGCTAGCAGGACGTAGCGATCCTCCACCGCGGGGACGTGAACCTGGGTACGTCGTGCCTTCTCTCGCTCCCGGAATCTCCATCGTCGCATTCCGTGAACACTAAGCCCCTTATGGTGGGCATTGCCGAGGAGCCGCCTCGTCAGATAGTTTAGTGTGATAATTTCGGGTATTAGGATTAGAGGGTTTGATTTATCTCTCATCTATGATCTTCGCTCTGAATAGAATTAGAGTGATGTGCTTTTTTAGATGAGGAAGTGGGCGGAACCTGGTCGAAGCAGCCCATGGTCATCCCCCGCGACGACCTAGGGGAGAAACCCTAGCCCCTTCCCCCCTCTCCCCTTTCCCGTCCATCCTCTACCGTCGTCGGGCAAAGCCCGTGTTGGCTAGCGGCGGCTGGTCTTTCCTTACCCGGGCGAGGCGGGTCGTGCGAGGCGGCGACATTCCTTGGCGGCGGTGCTTCTCAGTGGAGGTCGCCAAGGCCTGGTGTGGCGGCTGCCGACGTGCTGCACCAGGGGCGTCCTCTCGCATATGGAGGCGGCAGTGGGTGGCATCCCTCGTCTGCACTGGCTCGTGGCGGTGGCGGTGGATGGAGGTGGCGCCAACCAGTGGTCTTGGCGTGGCGCGTGGGACGGCATCACCGACGGCGGGCGCGGTTGGTTGATACGTCTCCAACGTATCGATAATTTCTTGTGTTCCATGCCACATTATTGATGTTATCTACATGTTATATGCACACTTTATGTCATATTCGTGCATTTTCTGGAACTAACCTATTAACAAGATGCCGAAGTGCCTGTTTCTGCTGTTTTTGGTTTCGAAATCCTAGTAATATTCTCGGAATCGGACGAAATCAACGCCGTTCCTATTTTACCGGAAGCATCCGAACACACGAGAACCGCCAGAGAAGGGGGGCCACCACACCACACCCGGCGCGGCCAGGGGGCGCGCCCCCTAGGGTGTGGGCCCCGAAGCCCTCCCGCGCCGCCTCTCCGCCTATATAAAGCCCCCGACCTAAAAACCTCGGGCGTTCGACGAAACCACCAAAACCTTCCGAGCCGCCGCCATCGCGAAGCCAAGATCCGGGGACAGAGTCTCTGTTCCGGCACCCGGAGCGGGGAAGTGCCCCGAAGGCTTCTCCATCGACACCGCTGCCATCTCCACCGCCATCTTCATCACCGCTGCTGCTCCCATGAGGAGGAGTAGTTCTCCATCGAGGCTCGGGGCTGTACCGGTAGCTATGTGGTTAATCTCTCTACTATGTACTTCAATACAATGATCTCATGAGCTGCTTTACATGATTGAGATTCATATGAGTTTTGTATCACTACTATCTATGTGCTTGATACGTCTCCGACGTATCGATAATTTCTTGTGTTCCATGCCACATTATTGATGTTATCTACATGTTACATGCACACTTTATGTCATATTCGTGCATTTTCTGGAACTAACCTATTAACAAGATGCCGAAGTGCGCGTTCCTGTTTTCTGCTGTTTTTTTTTTAAATCCTAGTAACGAAATATTCTCGAATCGGACGAAATCAACGCCTGTTCCTATTTTACCCGGAAGCATCCGAACACACGAGAACCGCCAGAGAAGGGGCAGGGCCACCACACCACACCCCGGCGCGGCCAGGGGGGGCGCCCCCTAGGGTGTGGGCCCCAAGCCCTCCTGCGCCGCCTCCGCCTATATAAAGCCCCGACCTAAAAACCTCGGGGCGTTCGACGAAACCACGAAACCTTCAGAGCCGCCGCCATCGCGAAGCCAAGATCTGGGGGACAGGAGTCTCGTTCCGGCACCCTGCCGGAGCGGGGAAGTGCCCCCGAAGGCTTCTCCATCAACACCGCTGCCATCTCCACCGCCATCTTCATCACCGCCGCTGCTCCCATGAGGAGGGAGTAGTTCTCCATCGAGGCTCGGGGCTGTACCGGTAGCTATGTGGTTAATCTCTCTCCTATGTACCTCAATACAATGATCTCATGAGCTGCTTTACATGATTGAGATTCATATGAGTTTTGTATCACTACTATCTATGTGCTACTCTAGTGATGTGTTATTAAAGTAGTTTTATTCCTCCTGCACGTGTGCAAAGGTGACAGTGTGTGCACCGTGTTAGTACTTGGTTTATGCTATGATCATGATCTCTTGTAGATTGCGAAGTTAACTATTGCTATGATAATATTGATGTGATCTATTCCTCCTACATATGCATGAAGGTGACAGTGTGCATGCTATGTTAGTACTTGGTTTAGTCTTTCGATCTATCTTACACTAAAGGTTACTAAAATATGAGCATTATTGTGGAGCTTGTTAACTCCGGCATTGAGGGTTCGTGTAATCCTACGCAATGTGTTCATCATCCAACAAAAGTGTAGAGTATGCATTTATCTATTCTTATGTGATCAATGTTGAGAGTGTCCACTAGTGAAAGTGTAATCCCTAGGCCTTGTTCCTAAATCGCTATCGCTGCTTGTTTATGTTTTACTGTGTTACTCGCTGCAATACTACCACCATCAACTACACGCCAGCAAGCTATTTTCTGGCACCGTTACTACTGCTCCTATATATTCATACCACCTGTATTTCACTATCTCTTCGCCGAACTAGTGCACCTATTAGGTGTGTTGGGGACACAAGAGACTTCTTGCTTTGTGGTTGGGGTTGCATGAGAGGGATATCTTTGACCTCTTCCTCCCGAGTTCGATAAACCTTGGGTGATCCACATAAGGGAAACTTGCTGCTGTTCTACAAACCTCTGCTCTTGGGGGCCCAACACTCTACAGGAAAGGAGGGGGAACGTAGACATCAGTGCTACTCTAGCAAAGTTATTAAAGTAGTTCTATTCCTCCCGCACGTGTGTAAAGGTGACAGTGTGTGCACCGTGTTAGTACTTGGTTTATGCTATGATCATGATCTCTTGTAGATTGCGAAGTTAACTATTGCTATGATAATATTGATGTGATCTATTCCTCCTACATATGCATGAAGGTGACAGTGTGCATGCTATGCTAGTACTTGGTTTAGTCTGTTGATCTATCTTGCACTAAAGGTTACTAAAATATGAGCATTATTGTGGAGCTTGTTAACTCCGGCATTGAGGGTTCGTGTAATCCTACGCAATGTGTTCATCATCCAACAAAAGTGTAGAGTATGCATTTATCTATTCTGTTATGTGATCAATGTTGAGAGTGTCCACTAGTGAAAGTGTAATCCCTAGGCCTTGTTCCTAAATACGCTGCGCTACCGCTTGTTTGTTTACCGTGTTACTACTGCTGCAATACTACCACCATCAACTACACGCCCGCAAGCTATTTTCTGCACCGTTGCTGCTCATATATATTCATACCACCTGTATTTCACTATCTCTTCGCCGAACTAGTGCACCTATTAGGTGTGTTGGGGACACAAGAGACTTCTTGCTTTGTGGTTGCGGGGTTGCATGAGAGGGATATCTTTGACCTCTTCCTCCCCGAGTTCGATAAACCTTGGGTGATCCACTTAAGGGAAAACTTGCTGCTGTTCTACAAACCCTGCTCTTGGAGGCCCAACACTGTCTACAGAAAGGAGGGGGAAAGTAGACATCAAGCACTTTTCTGGCGCCGTTGCGGGAGGGAAGGTAAACGGCACTCACACATTGGCAAGCCCGGCAACTAAGCACTTTTCCTCCCTCGTCAACTACGCGCCAAACACTTTTCTGGCGCCGTTGCCGGGGAGGAAAGGTAAAAGGCACTCATACTCCGGTTCCAGGTAACAGTACTTTTCTGGCGCCATTGTGTTTGTGCTCGAAGCTATTTCCTTTAGATCCCGCAATTGCATCTTTTTGTTTCTTGTTTACACTAGTTTGGCATAATGGACAACAATGAGCTTCTTATTCTATTTCCTGATTTAAAACATGGATTGTTTGATGCGAAAATTAAAAAACCTATGAAATCTTATTTGCATGCTGGTAGTAATATTAGTATGAACGCTTTGAACACCATTGTTGATAATGATATAGAAAGTTCTAAGCTTGGGGAAGCTGGTTTTCATGATCTTTTTAGTCCCCCAAGCATTGAGGAGAAAATTTTCTTTGATGATACTTTGCCTCCTATTTATGATGATTATAATGATAGTGGTCTTTTGGTGCCACCTACTATGGAGAGTAAATTTTGTTGTGATTATACTATGCCTCCTACACTTGATGAGAATAATAATGATAGCTACTTTGTTAAATTTGCTCCCACTACAACTAATAAAATTGATTATGCTTATGTGGAGAGTAATAATTTTATGCATGAGACTCATGATAAGAATGCTTTATGTGATAGTTATATTGTTGAGTTTGCTCATGTTGCTACTGAAAGTTATTATGAGAGAGGAAAATATGGTTGTAGAAATTTTCATGTTACTAAAACACCTCTCTATGTGCTGAAATTTTTGAAGCTACACTTGTTTTATCTTCCTATGCTTGTTACTTTGCTCTTCATGAACTTGTTTATTTACAAGATTCCTATGCATAGGAAGCATGTTAGACTTAAATGTGTTTTGAATTTGCCTCTTGATGCTCTCTTTTGCTTCAAATACTATTTCTTGCGAGTGCATCATTAAAACTGCTGAGCCCATCTTAATGGCTAAAAAGAAAGAACTTCTTGGGAGATAACCCATGTGTTATTTTGCTACAGTACTTTGTTTTATATTTGTGTCTTGGAAGTTGTTTACTACTGTAGCAACCTCTCCTTATCTTAGTTTTGTGTTTTGTTGTGCCAAGTAAAGTCTTTGATAGTAAAGTAAGTACTAGATTTGGATTACTGCGCAGAAACAGATTTCTTTGCTGTCACGAATCTGGGTCTAATTCTCTGTAGGTAACTCAGAAAATTATGCCAATTTACGTGAGTGATCCTCAGATATGTACGCAACTTTAATTCAATTTGAGCATTTTCATTTGAGCAAGTCTGGTGGCCTAATAAAATCCATCTTTACGGACTGTTCTGTTTTGACAGATTCTGCCTTTTATTTCGCATTGCCTCTTTTGCTATGTTGGATGAATTTCTTTGATCCATTAATGTCCAGTAGCTTTATGCAATGTCCAGAAGTGTTAAGAATGATTGTGTCATCTCTGAACATGTTAATTTTTATTGTCCACTAACCCTCTAATGAGTTGTTTCGAGTTTGGTGTGGAGGAAGTTTTCAAGGGTCAAGAGAGGAGGATGATATACTACGATCAAGAAGAGTGAAAAGTCTAAGCTTGGGGATGCCCGGTGGTTCATCCCTGCATATATCAAGAAGACTCAAGCTCTAAGCTTGGGGATGCCCAAGGCATCCCCTTCTTCATCGATAAATTATCGGGTTCCTTCTCTTGAAACTATATTTTTATTCGGTCACATCTTATGTGCTTTACTTGGAGCGTCTGTGTACTTTTGTTTTTGTTTTTTTTTGAATAAATTGGATTACATCATGCTTGTGTGGGAGAGAGACACGCTCCGCTGGTTCATATGAACACATGTGTTCTTAGCTCATAATATTCATGGCGAAGTTTCCTCTTCGTTAAATTGTTATATGGTTGGAATTGGAAAATGATACATGTAGTAATTGCTATAATGTCTTGGGTAATGTGATACTTGGCAATTGTTGTGCTCATGTTTAAGCTCTTGCATCATATGCTTTGCACCCATTAATGAAGAAAAACATAGAGCATGCTAAAATTTGGTTTGCATATTTGGTTTCTCTAAGGTCTAGATAATTTCTAGTATTGAGTTTGAACAACAAGGAAGACGGTGTAGAGTCTTATAATGTTTTCAATATATCTTTTATGTGAGTTTTGCTGCACCGGTTCATCCTTGTGTTTGTTTCAAATAAGCCTTGCTAGCCTAAACCTTGTATCGAGAGGGAATACTTCTCATGCATCCAAAATACTTGAGCCAACCACTATGCCATTTGTGTCCACCATACCTACCTATACTACATGGTATTTTTCCGCCATTCCAAAGTAAATTGCTTGAGTGCTACCTTTAAAATTCCATCATTCACCTTTGCAATATATAGCTCATGGGACAAATAGCTTAAAAACTATTGTGGTATTGAATATGTAATTATGCACTTTATCTCTTATTAAGTTGCTTGTTGTGCGATAACCATGTTCACTGGGGACGCCATCAACTCATTGTTGAATTTCATGTGAGTTGCTATGCATGTTCGTCTTGTCTGAAGTAAGGGCGATCTACACTGAGTTGAATGGTTTGAGCATGCATATTGTGAGAGAAGAACATTGGGCCGCTAACTAAAGCCATGATCCATGGTGGAAGTTTCAGTTTTGGGCAAACATCCTCAAGTCTCTAATGAGAAAAGAATTAATTGTTGTCAAATGCTTAAAGCATTAAAAGAGGAGTCCATTATCTGTTGTCTATGTTGTCCCAGTATGGATGTCTAAGTTGAGAATAATCAAAAGCGAGAAATCCAAATGCGAGCTTTCTCCTTAGACCTTTGTACAGGCGGCATAGAGGTACCCCTTTGTGAAACTTGGTTAAAGCATATGTATTGCGGTGATAATCCAGGTAGTCCAAGCTAATTAGGACAAGGTGCGGGCACTATTGGTACACTATGCATGAGGCTTGCAACTTATAAGATATAATTTACATGATGCATATGCTTTATTACTACCGTTGACAAAATTGTTTCATGTTTTCAAAATCAAAGCTCTAGCACAAATATAGCAATCGATGCTTTTCCTCTATGGAGGACCATTCTTTTACTTTCATTGTTGAGTCGGTTCACCTATTTCTCTCCATCTCAAGAAGCAAACACTTGTGTGAACTGTGCATTGATTCTTACATATTTGCATATTGCATTTGTTATATTGCTTTGCATTGACAATTATCCATGAGATATACATGTTATAAGTTGAAAGAAACCGCTGAAACTTCATCTTCCTTTGTGTTGCTTCAATACCTTTACTTTGAATTATTGCTTTATGAGTTAACTCTTATGCAAGACTTATTGATGCTTGTCTTGAAGTGCTATTCATGAAAAGTCTTTGCTTTATGATTCAGTTGTTTACCCATGTCATATACATTGTTTTGATCGCTGTATCCACTACATATGTTTACAAATAGTATGATCAAGGTTATGATGGCATGTCACTCCAGAAATTATCTTTGTTATCGTTTTACCTGCTCGGGACGAGCTAAGCTGGGGATGCTGATACGTCTCCAACGTATCGATAATTTCTTGTGTTCCATGCCACATTATTGATGTTATCTACATGTTATATGCACACTTTATGTCATATTCGTGCATTTTCGGAACTAACCTATTAACAAGATGCGAAGTGCCGTTCCTGTTTTCGCTGTTTTTGGTTTCAGAAATCCTAGTAACGAAATATTCTCGGAATCGGACGAAATCAACGCCTGTGTTCCTATTTTACCCGGAAGCATCCGAACACACGAGAACCGCGAAGGGGGCAGGGCCACCACACCACACCCGGCGCGGGGGGGGGCGCGCCCCAGGGTGTGGGCCCCCAAGCCCCCGCGCCGCCTCTCCGCCTATATAAAGCCCCCGACCTAAAAACCTCGGGCGTTCGACGAAACGGAAAACCTTCCAGCCGCCGCCATCGCGAAGCCAAGATCCGGGGGACAGAGTCTCTCCGCACCCTGCCGGGGGGAAGTGCCCCGGAAGGCTTCTCCATCGACACCGCTGCCATCTCCACCGCCATCTTCATCACCGTCTGCTCCCATGAGGAGGGAGTAGTTCTCCATCGAGGCTCGGGGCTACCGGTAGCTATGTGGTTAATCTCTCTACTATGTACTTCAATACAATGATCTCATGAGCTGCTTTACATGATTGAGATTCATATGAGTTTTGTATCACTACTATCTATGTGCTACTCTAGCAAAGTTATTAAAGTAGTTCTATTCCTCCCGCACGTGTGTAAAGGTGACAGTGTGTGCACCGTGTTAGTACTTGGTTTATGCTATGATCATGATCTCTTGTAGATTGCGAAGTTAACTATTGCTATGATAATATTGATGTGATCTATTCCTCCTACATATGCATGAAGGTGACAGTGTGCATGCTATGCTAGTACTTGGTTTAGTCTGTTGATCTATCTTGCACTAAAGGTTACTAAAATATGAGCATTATTGTGGAGCTTGTTAACTCCGGCATTGAGGGTTCGTGTAATCCTACGCAATGTGTTCATCATCCAACAAAAGTGTAGAGTATGCATTTATCTATTCTTATGTGATCAATGTTGAGAGTGTCCACTAGTGAAAGTGTAATCCCTAGGCCTTGTTCCTAAATACCGCTGCGTTACTACTGCTTGTTTACTGTTTTACTGTGTTACTACTGCTGCAATACTACCACCATACTACACGCAAGCTATTTTCTGGGCCGTTGCTACTGCTCATATATATTCATACCACCCGTATTTCACTATCTCTTCGCCGAACTAGTGCACCTATTAGGTGTGTTGGGGACACAAGAGACTTCTTGCTTTGTGGTTGCGGGGTTGAGAGGGATATCTTTGACCTCTTCCTCCCCGAGTTCGATAAACCTTGGGTGACTTAAGGGAAAACTTGCTGCTGTTCTACAAACCTCTGCTCTTGGAGGCCCAACACTGTCTACAGGAAAGGAGGGGGAAAGTAGACATCATTGGTCAGCTCCTGAGGGGGTGCTTCCTCTCGTGGCGGTGTCACCCCTGTAGCTGCTGCCTGGAGCTTCGGGCCCGCTCGACCCATCTGGCCTCTATTGGCCGATGTTGTGGTGGTGGTTGTAGGGAGGCGCAGTGGAGGTTGTCGGCTGTGGCTGTTGGGCACAATAGTGGTGCCAGTGGGTGGCCTGACGACGGTGGGCTGGATCCCACCATCCAGTCCGGTCCGGTGGTGATCTTGGTGGGCGGTGGTCAGCGCCTTCCACGGCTCCGACAACGTCTTCAGATTGGCTCTCTGCGGTGGTGTGTCCATCTGTTGTGCCCATCTACGCGGTTCAGCGGAACATTGGGGTCGATAGTTGGGCTGGGAGAAATCCCTGTTTTTTGCGGACGACGACGACGCCCACGGGTGCCGTCTTCCTCCTTGGAGGCGTCATCGCGGACCTGATTCGTCTTCCTCATCTCAAGCACCGGGGAAAACCCTAGGCCCGGCTGCCGGATCGGGCGACGACGGCACAACAGTGTCGCTTCCTTGTTGAAGGTGTCACGTTGGTTGCTCGTGGAGTCCCTGCAACTGCGGGTGGTGTCGGCGTTGGCAGCTCAATGTACTCTGTGCATGCATGGTGCTTCTTGGTTGATGATTTTTTTTTCTTGGTTGACGACTTGATCGGGCGTGACTCGGTTTTGGAGCTTTGTGCCCCGCCCCTCGCCATTGATGGTGGGTGATGGTGCAAGGCAAGCTTTCGTCGTTGTGTGTCTTGGTGTTGGCGTTGTAAGTCGTGTATCATGTGGTGTTGTGTGGAGTTGTAGCCTTCCGTGACGTCGAGTGGAGTTGTTGGTATTCATGACGTTGTATCGACCATCTTGACATCTCTTCTATGTATTAATACATATTTCAGGGTGTATTTCTAAAAGAAATATGTGCTTTTTTTTTTGAGTTTTAAAGCAGTCGATCCTGCCATCCGATTAGATAAAAAAAATGTGCCTTTTTTTTAGTTATGTTGCGGGCTTGGAACAGCTTGCACGGAACCACAAAACCCAGTCCCTGTTCCCATATCATCAAGTTGAGGTCACCATGGAAACATTCGTGTCGTCCACTAATTTAGACCCAACGAAAAGCTGAGGCGGAGCAGCGTGGTCACGTTGCGAACGTGCGGTGGACGAACCGCGGGCGGACGCCGTGTCTGGGCCTTGACCGCGCGTGCGTGCGTGCGCGTCGCAGGAGCGGTAGCCCCCGTTCTCGATTGTCTGTGCGCTGCGACGTTGACGCTGATTAAGTGTTTTGGCCTGCGCTGCGCGAGCCATGGCAGCAACCTGGACCTGGACGTCGTCGGTTGCGCGCGACGCCGACTCTGCACCGGTTCCCCCCTACACTACATGGCGTCCGACGCCGGATCGGGACCTCCCACCCGTCTACTATGCTTCTGCCCTGCTGGTTACAAATTCCCTGGAGATCCTGAAAACAACGAAATTCAGAGGAAGACGACCCGTCGCTAGTGACACATGACATCGCACGGCGCCATTGACAAGGCCCTGTGCGTGTGTGTGCAGCGCTGTACGTCGCGTTGCAGCGTGCACCCTTTCGTCACATCTTCTCCACCGGAGCACGGCAGGCATACCGATATGTACTCATGTGCCCCGCCCCTCTAATCTATTTTGATTTGTTCACACACCACATAGAAAAATGGATCATGCCTTTTTTCCCCTGCTTTTTTTTGTGGTGAGGGGTGAACCCGGCGGCTTGACACATTGTCTCCCATTAATCTACCAATATTAAACATAATTTATATACAGGTGAAAATAAAAAAAGACATGGAAAATAAACTAAAACCCCCAGAACTAGGGTTTGCATTGGCGTCTCCTACGCATCGTTACCATCGTCAATCTAGATGATGACCGGCAACGACCACCGCCATGGTGTCACAATCGCCGGAGGCTAGTACATCGCCTGCTGCGGATATGGCACAAGAGGTGTAGGCGCTGGAGCCTTGGCGCTCCTTCCCATGCACATGTGGCATGTGGATCTTCCTTGCGTTGAGGTGCCAACCGACAAGGAGGTGGACATCGAGCCATGGCACTAGTCGCCCCGAGCGTGGGCCGCCCCCATGGGACGTACACGCGTTTACGCTCGCACGGTGAAGGTAGCGCCACGAGAACGTGTAGAGCAGGTGACGGCCCGCACGGCAACAGCCTCACGAGGATCCTGCCTCATGGTCGTTGCGACTTCCTTCCTTCAGGGCCACGAACCCTTGCCATGGCTTCTATTACCGGTGTCTGGGTAAAAATGTTGGCTCGAAGTGGCGATGGTTGCGACGTGGACTTGCGTGGGGGACTAGCAAGTGCAGCCGCTCGACTTAAAAAAAGACGAGTAGGCCGCTGCCATGGATGTCGAAGCAGGGTTGTGGCATTGATGGCGGCGCAGCAGACGAGCGGCCGCCTCCCCAGTATTAGCAAAGACGAGCAGGCGGTTGGTCGTTGCCAGACGAATCAAAGTTGGACGCAGGAGGACACACGAGCGGTATGTGACGCATCCGTGTAGACGCATTTCGAGTCAAAATTTGAGTTAGAAATGGATAATCCTATCACAGGGATAAAATCGGATCATCACATATGACATAACTTTTTGGTATGCCACGTGTATTCTCTTTCCCCGTCCCCACGTGTCAGTGGCAGCGCCACCGTTGGGCGGCCTCCCTCTCAGCAAGATGCTTTGACGCGCGGGCCGACGACGGGGATCCCACCAGGCGTGACAGTTGCGGGCAGTTGGGAAGGGAGCCTCGGCGCGTCGCCTACCTCGTCTCCTCTCCCCTTCTTATTCCACCTCCGGCCGTCTCTTCTCTTCTCTTCGGCTCCCCACCTCCACCTCAAACCTCTTCGTCTCCGCTCCGCGCACTAGCGGAACCCGAGAAAGGTACTGCTCCGCTCCCCTTTCCTCTGCCACCACCTGTTCGACGAAATGGCTCTTGCTTAATAATTCCATATCTTCCGCTCTTGTCCGTGCTAATTATTCTGTTGCCCGCTGACCAAGCTGTGTTGTTTGATGCCTGCCTCTTATCATTTCAATTGGTATGCGTCTCTGCTTCTGCTGCTTATTTGATTGCGTGCCTCTCCTCCTCTCCTGCTCAAAATTTTCTTTGAGGGGGACCAACTTTTCCCTCTTCAAATTGGTATGTTCTTGTTCCAGGACTTCCGCTGGTTCTTGCTGGTTCTGTAGGCCGTAGCTCGCTGTCCTGAGTCTCTTCCCTGGAAATTGCGAGGCTTGGCCACGTTTGCTCGAAACAACCGCGCCTTTTTAATGCTCTCCCTCTCTGCTTTCATAGTCTATTTTGTTTCCTAGGATAATCATTTGGCAGGCCCGGATCAATAAGGAGGTGTAACTTTGTCGGCAATTCTAGTTTTGCGATTTCCGGAGAAGGATGGATTATCTTCTTGCTAACCTCTCAGGCCATATGTGAATCAGCCCCTTGACTTGATGTCACGACCAGCACCGCTGTGTATCTCTGCCTGACAAATTCCTCTCATGGTGATTTGGTTATACAAGTTATCCTGAGACATCAACCTCATTTCATTTGTCCTGTGCTGTGCCTTCAGAGTAGCAGGCCTTCAAGTTTCAATGTTGCTGTATCCTTGTCCTTCAAATTTAAGAACCAAACCGGTTGCCCGTTCCTGCCCCCAACTGCCGTTCCTTGGTTTGTTAGGTCTCTCCTTTCCCGGCCTTTAAGTCAAGAAACCCATATGGGATAGCTTATTGCGATACAATTAGGCATAATATTGGCGCCTCAAAGTCTTGTTAGGAGGCTGAGACATGGGAACTAGGAATCATTATTTGTTATGGTTTAGCTGATAGGGTCTACTATTCTTTGCTGTAAAGCTACGAAACATTGGTGTTGGTGGTCTCTTTGTTTTTCAATTTCCCTATTACTTTACCTTTAGTAAAGTCCTTGCCCCCCCCTGCACATTGGAAAGTATCGTCTATAGACTTTTCTAGTTGGATATGTTGCTGTGTAGTAGGTGACGTTGATTGGTGTTTGTATGAGAGGAATTGTTTGGTGACGTGGTGGGGGAGTTTTAGTTGAGTAACTTTGTTTCTTGGGCCTCCTTGCTGTCTGGCCTCTTTTTGAGTGTTTTGTTCTTGTTTTCCTTTTGGTTACTTCTTTTTGCCATGTTGCGTCCATCTTCAGCCATTTGTTAAAATTTGGGACTTCAGAAATCATATTAATTGTATGTCCAAAAAATGTTTGAATTCCTCAATAAAATGATGGTTTGGAAGCTTTTCCCAACATGTTTTTTTTAATATTGTCAAACTTATGTTGTTAGGTAGGAGGTATCTTCGATAGAGTTGACGTGTTGTCCTTGTACTAATTCTTTGTTTCTATTGAGCTACCAACTGCAAGGCGCCATCATAATTTCATTACTAGTCCACCCCCAATTTTTTCTGTACTTAGTACCCCTTATATCAGAAAGCTTGAGCCAACAGTATTAAGTTAGAATCATCGCTCTGGGGAAATCTTCAGTAATTTGAACAATTGATTATATTGTACTTTTTTTTTTACTTATCTTATCAAGCTTCTCCAACTCAATCTGTCTGTCGGCCTCTGCTACACAAACTGATTTATTTGATGCTGCCAACATAAAATGAAACTGATTTATTTGTTCATATTGAATTATCACATGAATATTTGGTCGATATTTTGTAACGTAAGTTAGTACTTATGTTGGTTTATAGATTTTATGATCCAAATACCTTGTACCACACTTAACTTCCATTACTTCTCCCTGCAGAAAGAACACGGAATTAAGCTGGCTTCAAGAAGAATATGGCATCTCTTACTCCAGGGATACTGTTAAAGGTTCTAAAAAATATAAACTCTGATGTGAAAGTATGTGGAGAACACAGGTCGATTCTTCTCCAAGTTATTAGCATAGTTCCTGCCATTACTGGTTCAGAACTTTGGCCAGACCATGGTTTCTTCATAAAAGTTTCAGATTCGTCCCACGCAACATATGTTTCTTTATCAAAGGAGGACAATGAACTCATCTTATCAAACAAACTGCAACTTGGACAGTTCATATATGTTGAAAAGGTTCAATCTAGTGTTCCTGTTCCAATTCTTGTTGGGGTCCGAGCAGTTCCTGGAAGGAACCCTTTCATTGGTAACCCAAAGGATTTAATGCAAATGTCAACCCCATCAGGGGTTCTGGAAGCATTGGATCATCAACGGAAAGATACAAAACCAACTGAGATGTCTGAGAGTGAAAAAGAAAATTCTCAGAGGAAGGTAGTCATCAAAGAGCAGAAGGCTGGTGTTGCTTCCCGTTACATGCTTGGGATATCAAGCAACAATGGGAAATTTACCAGTCTAAACTCTAGCACTGACAGTGAAAAAAGTAATGGAGGAAGTAGCGTTTGTGATACAAATCAAAAGCTGGGTTCTAGTGCTACAAAAGTGAAACAGGAGGCAAAACCTCAGGTATGCTTAAGCTCATAGGTTAAACTGAAATATGATGGTATTGAAGATATCCACAATGGAACTTAAACTTTTCTATATTGTGGCCTTCAGAACGACATATGCTAATGGTAATTGTATGAGGTCATAATATTTGTGTTCTGTATGTTAAGAAAACGTCTATATGGCATAACAATATATCTAGGAGGGCTGCTGATTACAGTTGCTGCTGTTATTGCAGGAACGGCCAAATATTGCCTCTCCTAATAATGTCAAGTTAGCTTCCACAAAGCAAGAAGTCAATAAAGATATACGCAAGAATAGTGGCAGGCCACTTGGTCAGAACGGATCTGCTGTAGTGAAGAAGCAAACACCACGAGACACAAAAAGGGAACCAGCAACTGAAGGAAGCTCGCCGACAAAACTTTATAGGAGTTCACCACCAACACCATTGAGAACTTCACCAGCGAAGATCCGTGTGCCAGCGAAGCCAAATGTTACCTCCAATCCAGTTCCCTCTGTGCCTAACATTAAAAGAAGAGTCACAGAAACCATCTCCTGGGATTCCCTCCCGACATCCCTAATCAAATCTGGAAAGGTATATACTAGCATTTGTTGATTGCAAGCATGAACTGGGTTTGAAGTTTTCTATGAATTAAATGTCTCTTGTGTTTACTTGGGCATTCTGCAAGACATTAGTTCGAACCACTCATTTTATGTGCAAAACACTGTAGTAATTTTAATACTAATTGTTCTGAACCATGGTCCACATTCATTTCTTTGTGTTAATAGGCTGTTGTCCGGATGAAGACTATTGCTCTTATAGTAGCAGCCGAGGCTCAAAGGGAGGCTACTGCAGCTGCATCCCTTGTAAAAGGTCTGGGGTAAGTTCTTCTATACTTCTGTACCATCGTACCAACATCTCACATATTATTTTTATTAGCAACAAGGTAAGTTGCATTATTTGTGGTGACATCTTCCTGATACTATTTTATTTGAAGACGAGCAAGAGCACTGCCTTCCTGCTAGAAGAATATCTCATGCCCCTTTTATAGCAAGGCGGCAAAGACCTATCCAAATTGAGAAATTTCTTATTGTTCTGGTTGATATCTTCTTTACTGTAGCTGTTGCATGTGTTGAATGAATCCAACTTTCATGTCTGTTTTCCAGAATTTTTGCCGAGATGATGAATTCCGCCGAGGAGGATCCACATGGTGCAGTGAATAAGTTTTTTCAGCTAAACCGGCTAATCATTCAGCAAAATGTTTTTTGGAAAGATAACTCACCAGATTCTGGAAAAGAATCCCGGACAGAGAAGGAAAAGTCATCAAGGAAAGTTTCTGCAACTCAGAATAAAGTTGCTGGATCCGGTGCAACAAAGAATCCTGATGATGCTTATACTAGTGGAAAGCTCGAATGGGCTAGAGAGGATGGTTTCAAGGAGATCCGCAGATCGTGGATTGATCTAAAAAAGGAATCGAATACATGGTTTCTGAATTTCCTGGAAGATGCTCTTGAATCTGGATTCAAGTTTGAGTGCAGAACCATAAACAACACTAGAGAACGAGTGAGAGGACAATCCAAGGGTGGAGACGGGCAGATCGCAGTCCGGTTATCACAACTAAAGGAAACAAGTAACTGGCTAGATCAGCTGCAGAGCGAGGCCGATAAATCTGCCGATAGTTTGGTCGAAACCATTGAGAGGCTGAGGCAGAAGGCGTACTCGTGCCTACTTGGAACCGTCGAGACCGCAGCATCAGCTCTTGAAAGTAGGAACGGTTATTGCTGAAAACCTACACAAGATCTGGCATTATCTGTTCTTGACTTGGAGGCAGCCTGGGGTGTTCAGTTCTACGCGTGTACAGAACAACAAGATCCCGATGCTGAGGGGACTGAAGAAAGCTAATTATTTTCAATTGTACAAAAGAAAGTAGGAGCGATGATTGAGAGCTGTAAATAGTCCGGTTGCCTGATAAATTATTCGTCCGCTTATTCCTTTTTGTGCATTGTCTCATGTTGCTTGTGGAATTATTGTTATTAGAAATATATAGAAGCTTTCATTATCTCCGGCCCTCCTATCTGTAGATGCATATAGCCCAATTTTATCATTCCCATCCCCCATATTTAGTTTAAAAATTTAAGGCCAAGAGAGAACATATATTTTGCAACAGGGTAATTGTCGCAGCCTGTAAAATTCCACAACTCAGGAGCTCAGTTTACTCCTGATCAATCCACATATGTAGAGTATTTCCACGGGAGAGTTACACCGGGCCAACGTCACCCTGGAATAGAGGTTGCTGCCCTGTTTTCATATGTAAGAGAGCAAAACTACATACATTCAAAGTTTTTTTTTTTTGAAAGGACGTACATTCGAAGTTTGGGCAGAGGACTGCTCTGCATGCGCAAGAAAATAACACTGGAGCCAATCCATATATCACATGAGCAAAAGTATTTGCCGCAATCTCTCCAAATTTTCCTTGATCTTATCAGTTGGCGCCATCAACCTCACCCTCTCCTGGTCATTCAGCCGCATTTTGTAGCTCAACGTCAGGTCCTCTTTTGAGTTTTCCTGAAAGAAACAACGTATGAGTACAGTAAACTTGACAATGGCGCAGAAAAAGGGCAAAAACCTCAACCTTACAAGCAGCTAATAAATCACACATTATATGGCCACAACCAACAGTAAAAGCGAAGCTGCAAATTGTCACACTGGGAAACGACCATCAGTAGTTCACCTTTCAGGACCCGAGTAGCCTCTCACATAACATCTAAACATAGTATTTCAAGTTCAAGATTTTTTGTTAGAACAGTTCAAGAAATTCCAGAAGCTTGAGATTACAGATTCTAGTAATAACAATAGTTTTGTGCTATTCTCCTCAGGGGGTCCTTTGATCAAGAAACTATTGTGCTTCTAGAAGAAAAAATAGTGGTGGCAGTTCTCTGCATCTCGTGTACTCAGACACGACGCGACAAATTGTGTCCTTTTTCAATTGCAAGCTATCAAAGAACACCATAACTGTTTCTTTTTACAAAAAAAACCCTAGTATTCTGCAAAGATAGATCATTATTCGCCCCATGCCAAAAAAGACCAAAAGAGATCAACAAGGAAAAGAAATACAATTCAACCAGCTACTATGGTGATCTTACTCATCATATTTAACCCAATTTAAATGGACAATTGCAGCAAATGCACTTAAAACTAAGTACTTCACTGAAATTCTTGAGTACTTTGCAAAATAGAGCTGAGCTTAGTATCAGATCCTACTAATATGAAAACCACATCAACTCTTCAATTAAATAAAGCACAAACATAAGACAAGTTTCATCCTGACAGATAGCTCAAATGCTACATCAAATTATTTAACACAATTTCATTCAACTAAAGAAATATCCAGAGCCTGTTCACTCATAATTTCAGTTAACAACTACCATTGATTCAGAACATAAGTTCAACTATATAATCTGGTTAACAAAGAGCTATGTGCAGTAGAAAATTATCATAGTAACTCTTAAATATTTTCTGAAATCCGAGTTTCAGTCTCATTTTCACAGTAATACTTGGTACTCGTATAACATCACTGCTTTAGCTTTTCTGGTCCTTGACTGCATGCTGTGTATTAACGAAGGGCATCAAAGCATTACAAGTATTAATAGAGTTGGAAAAACAAAGAGACAGCATCAACTGTACACTCCAGGATAATAGAGACATAAGACAATTCGATCTCCTACGGAGTAAAATATTTTAGTGACTGCATACAAAAGGTGAATTTGTAGAACTTCAAAATAATAACAGAGACAATAAAACATTCATCACCCATCTGCATCAACCAGCAGAGCCACCAGAGTACGGACAAAGAGAGAATAGAAATGACTTGATACCAGATGAAGATATATTATTCTTTGGCTGCCGATTGGAACTTTTTGTACCATCAGTTCAGGTAAGTAGTTTGCATACACAACAGATACAGTAGAGCAACATTGTACTGAATCACCACCTCATCCTACAGTTATCAGACGAAAGGCCAAACATTCACATCACCTTGTAGCCTAGAAAGGAAGATATGTCAAACAAGGCTCTGCTTAAGAAAATATTGTAGAAGAAACATAGTGATGGAAATTCTCCCCGACAAATTCTACAATTTTTGAAAGCTATCAAAGAAAACCATAAAATGTATTTAGTTTTCCTTTTTTTTTCAAAAATTTGACCCTGCAAAGATGGATCATATTCGCTCCATGCCAAAAAGACAAAAAGGGATCAACGAAAGAAAGAATACAATCCGACCAGTTACTATGGTAATCTTACTCATCATATTTAACCCACTGTAAATGGATAACTGCAGCAAAAGGACTTAAAACTAAGTATTTCACTGCAATTGTTGAGTGCTTTGCAAAATAGACTTCATACCATATGATGTTATATTGATATATTTCTCTTTAGCTTGCTGATCGGAACTTTTCCTACCATCAGTTCAGATAGGTAGTTTGCATATCAAATCCACATCAACTCTTCAATTAAATAAAATACAAACAGTTGAAAAACTTCATGCTGTCAGTTATTTCAAATGCTACATCAAAATTATGTAACACAAATTAATTTAATTAAACAACTACCCAACGCATCTTCAAGTCTTCATTCATACTTTCAGTTAACAACTACCAATGATACAGGAAAGCAGTTCAATTATATAATCTGGTCAACAAAGAGCATATATGCAGTAGAAAATGATTAGATTAACTTGTAAATATTTATTATCCGGAAATCCGAGTTTCAGTTTCAGATTCACCTTCACAGTACTACTCGGCACTTGTACAACATTGCATTTCTGTTATTACTGAAGGGCATCAAAGCATTACCAAGTATCACTAGAGTCAGAGAAAACAAAGAGAGGCAAGATCAATTGTACAGTCCAGGATAATAGAAACATGAGCTAATTAGATCTTCTGAAGTATTTTAGTGACTGCATAAAGAATCTGAATTTGCAAAACTTAAAAATAAGAATAGACAGTAAAATATCACGCACCCGCATTAACCGGTAGGGATCCAGTACAGAGTATATGGACAAAGAGAGAATCGAAATGACTTGATACCATATGGTGATATATTGATATATTACTCTTTAGCTTGCTAATCGGAACTTTTTCTACCATCAGTTCAGATAAGTAGTTTGCATACAAAACAGATACAGTAGCAGAATTAATTGTGGGAACATTCATGCAGTTCACAGCATTACACTTCACAGAGATGGAAATAAACATAGTTCATAAGCACACTACAGCTTTGATCACCCAAAAAAAAAAAAACTAGAGCAACAACTCTGACGTTGTAATGAATCACCACAACACCTCATCCTAGTCATCAGGTGAAAGGCCAGGCATTCACAACATCAAGAAGATATGTCCAACAAGACTCTGCTTGAGCTTAACTGGATTAGCACAGAGGCTATGTCCATCATAATTTGAACTTGACAGCAACTTGCCCTCAGTATCAACATGAAGCACACATGTACCACAATCAACAAGCAGAAGCACATCTCCCGCATCATATGTAACCATCACAACCCAACTCCTATGGCCTTCAAGGTGCCCCCTGATCTCTGCAACCGGTAATTTAACCTGACGCATGAGGGACCAGGCCTCCATCTCATAGTCCTCCATCACCCAGATATTAATGACTGTCCTGTCATCACTATAGCTGTACATGCCAATCATGTCATCCATCCCAAACACAAATGCATCGTTGGCGACCATTGGAGCACGCATCTGCCGGAACGATTCAAGTGTGGTGTCGAATACTGTTATCATCATCATCTCATTCCTGCTCTGATGCTGCCCATAGTACCAAGTCCAATGCAGGTTACCACGGAGGCACGGACAAGAACTGGTGTGTCCCACATGAGCTCAGGCATCGGCCTCCCAATGCACCTTGGCAGCTGGTCGCAGCCCAATGTGAGGATGTAGCAATGATCTAGGTCGATGGACATCCGATCGTCAGGCATCGGACTCAATAGCAGTCGGTACTTGCTGGTAGGGTGGTGCAGGTAGAGGGCCAGGACTCGAAGCCATGCAGCTTCAGGCCAACAAACTGGCGCGTAGCTGGGTTGCACATGAAGAAGCGCATCTGGCCGATGCAGAGGACGAGGGGCCCGTCGCATGAAGCCACCAAACAGATGTGGATCCGTCACATGACGCCTTCACATAGTCTCTGCTAAGATGGAGGGCAGGCTGGAGCTGGCCGGCGGCGGCAGCCTGGTGGTCGATTGTGACTTTGTGAGGATCTCGCGGCAGAAGACGCCGTGAGGTTCGCAGGCCTGGGCAAGGTGGAGGGAGGGCTGGTGGCGGTGGTGGGCGAGGAGAAATTCGCGGGCGGAGGCGATGCGCCGCCAGGCGCGGCAGACGGCATGGCAGCGGAGGAGTGCTTTCGGGGGGCAGGCGGACAAGGATCTTGAAGGCCAAAATCTCCTCCTGCGAATGGGTCGCCAGCATGGAGGTCAAGTTGGGCCGCGGCCCATGTACATGTGTAATGGCTTTTTCCGGTTTTAATACCTTTGTACAATATTTCGGTTTTCACCGGTTCTATCGGTTTTTCGTTTTTCTGCCTTTTCCGTTTTCCCTTCTTTTCTTTTTTGGTTTTTTTTTTAATTTCAATTTCGAACAAATTTTAAACGCGAGCAAATTTCAAATTTGAGCGAATTTTAAATTTGAGAAAATTTCAATTTTGAGCAATTTTTGTTCAGCTTCGAAATTTGTTCAAAATTATTTTCGCTCGGATTCGAATTTTTTTCAAATTATCTTTTGCTCAGATTCAAATTTTGTTCAAAATAATCTTTGCTCAGATTCGGAACTTGAATTTTGGCTCAGATTCGAAATCTGTTTAAATTTAAGTTTGTTCAGTTTAAAAAAAGATTAATTCAGATTGTGTGGAGATATTGGTTTGAACCCAAGTCTTTTGTATACTCAAGCACAAGTAACCACTGGATACAGGCTAAATCATGTTGGAAGACAGAGAAAGGCCTTCTTACTTTGGGCGAACGAGTAAATTAATAGGCCGGCCCATCCGCTGGCGCCTTTAGGGGATGCGTACAAACGCATGCTAATGGGCGATGTATAGGCGCGCCCTTTCTCGGCTATGCGCCGACCCGTGCGGCAGCTATGTGCTGCCGCCTGTCGCACACCTAGTTGTACCCCGCGGCCCAACAAGACATGCAGTTATTTTTTTATTACCCGTTTTCTCTATTCTTTTTTCTTTTTTAAAGTCTGACTATTTTCAAAAATAAATGAACATTTCTTCACAATGTGAATAATTTTAAATTTTAACAATTTTAAAAATATGAACATTTTAAAACATTTTTGAATTTTGAACATTTTTTAGATTGATTTTTTTTAGATTTGAACATTTTGTAAAATCAAAATCTTTTTAATTTTTTTTGAATATGAATATAACCTCAACAATTTTAAATTTTAAACATTATTTAAAATCTTAATCTTTTTCTAATCTGGAAAAAATAAAAGGAACAAAAAATAGGGAAAAAGGGAAACATAAAATACAAAAAATACCACGAGCTGGGCCGACCAGGCCGACATGGGGGGGGGGGGGGGGGGGCGAACTGGTCGGTGTATAGGAATCATGTACTCCCGTAGCACCTCGTGGGAGCAGATCAGCTGGCGCAGCACATCGTGCTGCGATTGGTGGTCTTTCGGGCTCCTTTCTCCTAATCCGATCTAGACAGGCCTACAAACACGTCGTCGTCGGGGCTGCTATATTACTAGGATGGCATTTCGCCGGGAACCATATTCTCGAACCAAAGGTTAGTAGGTTATAATACATTTTATCGAACTATAAATTTTCGGACTTACTTGTGAAATCTATATATGTTTTATACATGCCAAAAAAAATTGAAGTTTAAAATTTCGTACACACATTGCTACAGCCATTACCTACGTGCAAATACTCTTTTCAGGATTTTCTAAATTCTGAAAATACATTTTCCAAAAATACGTTGACTTTTCCTGTGAGCCCACTGCCACTGGTCGCTCGTAGCACCATTGCTGAATTCGGTAGCACCACCCCCAGCCGAGCGTAGCAATGCGACCGACCTCTAGCTGCATCGCCATGGGAATCCTTGCAGCATCACCGTCAGGCTTGTAGCACTCTGCCATCAATTTGTACCAACTGTCACCACCTCTTGTAGCAACCACTACTGCCGCTTGCAGTAATACGAGCAATCGCTTGTAGCAGTCGCCGGCACAGATTGTACCAATCGCATTCGCAGTCGCTGCTTGTAGCAACCGCCACCACCTCTTGCAGCAGCAGCCCCCGCCCCGCTTCTAGCAATAGGAGTCAGCCCTTGTAGCAATCATCGGCACCGACTATAGCAACTGTGATGCTGCTTGTAGCACCACCGATGGAGCAGAAACAACTACAAAGTCATCGGCCCTGGCCTTGCAACCGGTGGTGAGCTCGATTGTCGCCGGCCTTTTGCAGCGGTGGTGTCAAAAAAAGGCGCAAGAGAAGGCAATGGGACCTTGCAGCACCGGCGACCCCTCCTCTTTCAATGTCGGCGCTGACAGTATTCGATAAGAAACACACAAGAGAGGGGGAGATCTGGCCATGGTGGAGGAAGCGGTAGTTGTTGATCTACGCAATGCATGCCAGCAAGCAGAGAGAGGGGTCACCGAGAGAAGCAACAAGCGCGTGTCAAAAATGTTAGCGGGATTGGACATCCGGGATCCGGAGTACTCCAATGGTATACTCCCTCTATCCAAAAATAAATGACTCAGCTTTATCTAAATACAAATATGCTTAGACATATTTCTAGTGATCTGTATCTTAGCAAAATTGAGTCACTTATAGCCGATACGTGTGACATCATATTTTTCTTCGTCAGCAGCCAAAAAGGGTCAGCCTTGGGCTCAAAAATGCTCTGCATGTACCACTGTTGACGATACGGTACGGCCGGTGCTACATATCCACCGTCCCGTCAAAAGCAAAATCTATGACTAGCAGCTGGAGCGGTCGGGGCACTACGCCTGGCTTGCCGGCCAAGATATAACGAGTACTAGTAGATAAGATCCAGGTGTGCACGCACGTACTTTGTCCGTCCTTCCCGCGTGCAATGCATGCATGGATAATACGTCGACCGATCGAGGGCAATTGCCGTGCGCGTGCATAGTTTATTTCTGCTACATTGCCACTGCGGTAGCACCGCTTAATTTGGCTGTGGTCGCTTTCACCGCCACGACGCCCGATCTCTTATCTCTGGACTGAAAAGGGGTACGGGCGAATCGCACGAACCAAATCCGCGTTGATCGGTGACTGCGCGAATACGACCAGTACTGTCTTGTCCATTTCAATGTTTCCATCATGCTAATTTTCACCGTCAAGCTGAGAAAGTGAAGAAGACGAGGCACTGGACATCTCCAAAGCGGCGACCCAAACGGACACGCTATGCCGTCCGTTTTTGACCGTTTGGGTTGCCACGCGGACACCCGCGTCCGCGTGTCCGTTTGGATCAACGCGGCGACCCAAAAAGCCGCCACGTGGTTCGTCTTCCCTGCGCGGCGCTGCGTCATGGCAGGTCTCGACGGGACAGCAATGGCGGATGGGAGAACGCGCGGAAAAGTTCCCCCGCGCGAAAAAAAGCCATGGGCGCGCGCTCGCGCCCAAGTTCCCCGCCCAAGGCCGCCGGCTATAAAAGACGGCGCCGGCCTCACAGACCTCACACCCGCTCCACCATCCTCTCCCCCTCTTCCTTCTCCGGCGCCCTCTACACCTCCATCGCCATGTCGCGCACCCTGCAGGCCACGTGGGCCAAGCTCTCCCTCGCCGCCCGGGCCAGGTTCTCGCAGACGGAGGAGGAGGAGCGGGCGGACGCGCGTTGGGTCGCCAACGATGAGGCGCTCTGCGTCGCTGCCGAGGGGGCGGCGAAGAAGGAAGAGGATGCGAAGCTGGTGGAGGCGGCCGCGGACGGCTGGCACGAGACCGTGGACGGCTGGCACGAGACCGTGGACGGCTTGTACGAGGCCGCGGAGGAGGAGGCGGAGCCCGCCGCGGAGGAGGAGCCCGTCGACGCGGAGGACTTCTTCGACGACCTCGGGCTGGCGAACATCGACGTCGCCATCGAGGAGTGTCTCGCCGACCTCACGCGCGTGACGAAGGAGCACGAGGCCACCTGCCGGGCCGGCCGCCGCCGTTTAGGCGACCACCTCGGTCAGAAGAACCAGCTCCTCGTCACCTCATCCAGCTGCCCTCGGTCGAGCGGTGCGCCCGGGAGGCTGCTGCGTCGACGGAGCGCGGCCGCCAAGAGCGCATGCGCCGTCAGGAGGAGAACCACGAGGCCCAGGCCGCCGGCCGCGTCCGCCTGGAGGCACGAACCGCTGTGGAACATGACGCCCTGCAGGAACTCGAGTTGTGCGGGAAGCGGATGGTGCCGCTGCAGGAGGCGGAGCGCGAGCGCGCCCGAGCTGCGAGGACGGAAAGGAGGAGGGCGGCTGCGGAGGAACGCAGTAAGAGGGCCGCCGCCGAGCCACCCAGCTGGTAAAGCTGGAGTGGAATCCTCACACGTACAGGCCGCCCGCGTCGAGTGAAATCCACGGTCCCGGCGGCGAGGCCGCCGGCCCCATACGTACCTAGACTAGTAGTAGTAGATTTGAAAAAAATGTAATGACTAACTTTAATGAAAAAAGAAACTATCTCCATATGGCACGCGGGCCAGGGGCGGACGTGAGCGGCCAGTCATCGGCATCCGCAGCCACGCAAATGCGGCCCAGATTTGGGTCGGCTTTGGGTCGTCTCGGACGCCGCGGCCATCCGTTTTTGGGATGGGTCAGCGCACTGGCCGGGTTTTTGTCCGGTTCAACCCATCCGGACGCGCGGGCGCAGGATGTGGAGATGCCCTGGATAACCAACGTAACTCGTAAGCAGCCCACTCTCATTTTTCCCATGATGATATTGCTCAATATATTAGTAAGTTATCATATAATTTAATCCAAATATATAAATAACTGATATACCATGATCATACACATGGTAATTAGACTAACCATTCTGACTAACAAAGTAGATAAACAATGCATCTAAATATGATACACCGATCACATCTACTTTGAGTGCTATAACAAGAAGCTCTAGCAAGATCTGAAGGAGAAATGACAAAATCAACGTACGGTCCAACCAGAGCAGCCGCTTTGGCGTTGATGTTGTCCCCCATTTCGATGTCGTTGAAGAGCTTCTTGATGACCAGGAAGAATTCACCGTGAGACGACATCGTGATTCTAGTAGTCGCGCTATTGCGCTCCACAAAAATCCGATCACCCTCACTGGTACATATCTACAATAGATCATAGGGTTGTGGAGGCCTGCTATCCCGTTCTTCGGTGTACTCCGAAAGATGGGATGTGAAGACGAGGGCGGCAGTGCAAGGTTCTGGAAGCAAGTAGTCGAGTATGTTGCGCCATACCAACTAGGGTACGTGTCTAGGTTTATATAGTGTATGTCGAGTAGGACGTGGGGCACAACCCACGTCCGATTCAGTGCAATCCATTAACCAAAAATCTGTAAACAGCTGACATAATGCGCTCGTTAATAACTTGTCATTAACACATAGTTAACAACAAAAACATAAACATCATGTATGGGTATGAGCTCGGCTCATTCCCTCGTCGTGATGAAGCGTGGCGAGGGGCGGAGGAGTAGGAATGCGTGAGAACTACTTCTCTTCTCACACCTTAGCTAGTGAAAGTAGAAAATATCACCTTATAAACCGCTTCAACTTTTGCCAATTAGTAATGTAATCCTATCTCTTTTAATGCATGAATTAATGGGTCATATGAGAATTTCAGAAATTTATAAGCTAGAGACTAAGGCCTGCTACCCAATCCAACAGATATACGACCTTGTTTTAGGGGCTTAGGGCGTTGGCAGAGTGTTGCATTGGTAAAAGAGGATTTTCTAGTTATATGCATTTCTGGGCGAGCATTTTTTCGGTTCGGCCCTCCGCGTCGCTCCCCGCGGGCAACGGGATGGCGCAAAACCCTAACGCCCGAGCAGCCGCCTCTCCCCGCCCCTCCCCGCCACCGTCGTCGATCTAGGCCGACGGTCAAAGCCCACGCGGTGCCGGCGGCGGCGGAGCTGCCCTTCCCTGCGCACGTGAAGGGGATACGTAGGGTATCCTCGTTAGGTGGCGGTGCTCCCAGGTTCGCGGGGTGCCACCGACAGCACTTCCTTCCGGGCGGCGCGATGACGGGTGGCGAGGAGGCGGTGGCATGGCTCCTTGGCCGCGGGACGGCGTGGTGGCTCGGGGTGTGATGCATGTAAAATGCATACATGGACTTTGTAGTTTATTGATTCATATTCCCACATATTTGCAACATATATGATGTTATATCCATGTTTTACATTAATTTATGGGGATTTATCAATGATCCCCTTTGTTTGGGTTATAATAAAAACCTTGTTTTGTGTATTTTTTTCTTTTAGGGACCTAAACGGAGTCAAATTGAGCTAACATTTCGGGGATGTCAATATTTCACCAAGAGAAGCATCTGGAGCACTGTAACCTCACGAGAAGGGCTCGGAGGCCCAAATGAGGGCAGGAAGCGCCCACCGGCGTGTCACCCTTTTTGCCTGATTCTTTCGCCAACCGACTTCATTTGACCTAAAAACCCTATATATACGACCCCCCAGGGGTCCCTCGAGGAGAGCGTTGCAGAAATACCAAAATAGAGGCTGAAACAGCGAAGATTGGAGGGGCAAACTCCACCGGAGCCGCCTCTAGAGGGTTCTCCACCTTCTCAAATATGTTCAACATCATCACCATGACGAAGGGGGAGTAGTCCACCTCTGGACTATGGGTTTGTGCAGTAGCTTGATCTATTTTTCTCATGTTTTTTATAGGTCTTAGTACCATATGAGATGTCCAACATTATTATGGTCATATATGTAATTCCAATGTGGTGAATCTTTATTCTATGATATTGATATATAAGATTGGAATCTATGATGTAAGATGTATTGATAGATGTATATCATGTACCGTGTTCTTAAGTACTTGTTCTGATCCAACTTGTATGCAAGAACACATGTGTGGGGAGAAGTGTGTATTAGATGGATTAGCATGGTTGTCGTGACTGAATAATGATAACAAATTCATGATCTATTATGGTTTTACCTTTTCCTTTACCGCCTCACTAGGGATAAAGTGAATGCATGCATGTTTATCATGTGACAATAGTGATAATCTTGTAGAATCAACGTAGTATATTTGATATTCAAACATCGTGTCAAAATAGTTAAGGCTATACTTTGCTAATTTTTAATACAAGATTGCTTCGAATTTTCCCTTTCTTGTGGAGTACTACCTCCGTCCCAGGGAATAAGGCGCACACGTATTCCAAGACAAACTTTGATCATAAAGATTGAGCAACAAAATCTTGATTATATTATATGCAATTGGTATCGTTAGATTCGTATTAAAAAGCACTTTATAATGATGCTAATTTCATACAACCAATTTTATATATTTGAATCAATTCTTGGTCAAACAAAAAACACATAAAACGAGGGCGCCTTATTCCTTGAATCGGATGGAGTATAAGAGAGATGTGTTGCATCATCTCTATGTTAGGACATGATGCCCATATGAATGCTTCTCGAACACATGTGGAAGTTCCACTAATATTATATCATTTGATGAATTGTTAGTGTCCAGTACAACTTAAAAAGGAGTAGACAAGTGAATCCATGAACCCAATCCAAATTTAATCATAAGAAACACCTTTTCATTACTTTTATTATACTTTATGCTTGCAACAATATTTTAATCCAAAAATACAAAAATACTTTTTTACTTAAACACACACAAAACCCCAAAACAACTATCTCTTTACCGCTTTTATCTAGTTTACTTAGTTTATTTATTTTACTTTACTTTCAATACCTCTTTTATGTACAATCACTAATACGAAACTTTGTGCTTGACAAACACACGGTGGAGTTGGAGACACAAGGTAAAACTTTGCTTTACAGGATTGCTGGAAGAGGAGAAAGAGGAGATAACTCAAAGCCAATTCCCCGAGAGTTCGATATAAACCCTCGAGTTACTCTTGTGGGGAAAACAATGCTTTCTATGACACTTTGCGCTTGGAGTTCCAACGAATTGACGATATACGCGAGCGTCATCAGGGCGGCGCCCACCTTGGCCGCTTCTTGTCCCTTCGGGCCCCATCTGGGTTCAGGCGGGCCAGTTCCCCCGGCAGTGCTCTTTTTGGCGGACGGAGAGGCGGCACGAGTTGGGGGTGGCGATGTCGGTGTCGCGTATGCTGCATCAAGGAGTCGGGAAACTCACGAGCTTGCTCGGGCTTGGCTGGGCCAGGTGGGCCTGGTTTGTTCCGGTCGATGCGGCCGGTCGGTGTCCGCAAGTGGCGGTGGAGGCGGTTCCCTCCGGCGTGGCTTCTGACGTGATCCCTCTCGCTCTCGGATGGCCCTTCATGTTTGTGCTGACCCCGTTCTCATTAGTCACGTTGAGATGGCGGTGGTGCTTGCAAGGTCGTGGTGGTGCGTGGTGGTGGCCAGCGAGTGTGGTGGAGCACGATGGAGCATCCGAGGCGGGGTTGCGAGGATTTAATAGCATAAAACCACCACTTTGATGGTGAAATTTACCGTCTACCACCACTTTACGTTTGCAGGATAAAAAACCACCAAATTTTGCGAGGTTTTTTGCGGAATAGGCTAGACGCGAATTGACAGGGTATGTGACGATCCCATTGTCAGCGCTAAGGTGGCAACATTATGCAGTAGCTTGCTAATGTGGGTAGAGGGCCCACGTGTCAGTCCACATTAAAAAATAAAAAAAATCCAAAAAGCATAAAATTGGGGAGGTTATCTCCTCCCGTGACCACCCTCCGCCGTCCGCCGGCCGTCGGAGTACTCCCGCCGCCACCCCAGTGAGAAGGGCGACGCCGGCGAGGATATCCCCCAGCGCCACCGGACCGTAGATCCACCCCGCCCGCCAGGCCCCAGCTCCAGCGCCACCGTTCCCCTGCAACACCCGCGTCGCTGCCCGTGCGGGAACGTCACTGTGCCCCCTGCAGCACCCGTGCCGCCGCCCCTACAGCTCCCACGTGGTCGTGCCCCCTGCAGCACCTGCGCCGCCGTGCCTCCGTCGCTCCCCAGCAGCACCCACGCTGCCGGGTCGCGAGCCTGCTGCTCCGCCGGTGACGCCTGCTGCCTCCTGGGCTCTGCGTCGGCTGTAGCCGTGCTCGAGGCGGCGAGGTGGCCGGAGCGTTGGAGGCGGATGGTCGGCGAGAGGGGGAGGCGGATGGCCGGCGGCAACGGAATTGGGTGACCGGACGGACGAGATTTGGGGACGGGGCTTTTTTTTTGGATAATTTTGTTTCTTAATGCAGCTAGACAGGTGGGACCCATGTACAGATCATCAACATCACTAGTATGTTGCCAACTCAGTGCTGACAATGGGATCCACCTGTCAGATTCCCTGTCAATTCGCGTTTAGTTCGCGTTTAGCTTATTCTGCAAAAACCTCGCAAAATCTGGTGGTTTTTTATCCCGCAAACGTAAAGTGGTGGTAGACAGTAAATTTCACCATCAAAGTAGTGGTTTTATGCTACGAACTCGGGTTGCGAGGGTCAGGGACAAATCCCTGTCGGTTTTGCCGACATCAATGTGGTGACGTTTGCAGGCGCCACCCTTCCTTCTTGAAGGGCGTTGGGTGAAGCCTTGTTTCCTTGTTCTTGCGCATACCAGGGGAAACCCTAGGACTAGTCCGGGCAGTAGCGCCGCCGTCGTTGCATCCCTTGTTGAAGGTGCTGCTTGGTACGCGGGGCTTCAGAGTGGTAGGACCGTGGTGGGAATTCTCCGGTGGTCTTAGCGGTTGCGAGGCATTCCCGTTTTCGTCGATTCGATCCTTTCGACATTCTTTCTCTTTTCTTTCTTTTGTGTTTTCTTTTTGGTATGCTTGTGCTGTTTGCCCCAGTAATGGCTCCAATATTGTATCGGTTGTGTTCTATAGTAATAAAGCGGGACGAAAGCATGTTTGGAGGAACAATATGCATTTCTTTCATATGATGAGTAAAATTGGAGGAGTAATCAAAACAAGGGTACTTTTCTACAACGTGAATAGAATATGCGTTTGTCATCTCATGAAATTTTAGATACAAATTTCAACCACAACTTGAGTAAATAATAGACAACAATTTAGCTGTGATATACTACCTCGTTTTAAAAAGTAATTTTAAAAAAAATTATTTTTTTCAAAAAGGTTTATATTTCAGAACGGTGGTAACACGTACGTGCATGTTAATATCTCAATCATAACTCAATGTGGGTTACCCACTGTTGATGGTGTTTCATCTCTTTTGTTGAATATGAAATTGTGTGACATTATACATGTATGTTGATTGTCAACGTCGCCAATTATTGTCATATTTTGACAACCTAATTCGAACTGTTTTCAAGAGCAATTGGTCCACCAACTTCATAAAACTCGGAGCATCTCATGGCAACAACCCCTATTAGCCTATAGATGTGATTTGGGGGTTGACCCTATTCCTAAACACCCAAAAGTTGACTCCCACTGCAACATTTTCCCCTGTTTCTTGTTCTCTATTCTTTGAGATACACATGTGAGACCCATTTGTCCCATGTGATGTTTAAACCTTTTAAGTAATATAAAGCGTTATTTGTTGAAAAATGCAGCCATTCATCATTTATTCGTTATTTTTGTTGTTTCATTTGTATTTTCCTGTGAGGGAGGAGCTCCAGAGGATTGGCAGAGATCCATAGGGGCATCAAAGTGGAAGCAGAGGAGTTGGGGAGTGAGTAGCAGGGGTGAAGGAACTCTGCGGCGGTCGACGTGCCTGATGAGCGGCGTCAAAGCGAGCTCGGGAGGGGTTGCGGATCTTGGGGGGAGTGGCTGATCAGCGGAGGAGCTCAGGAAGTGGCAACATAGAGGCGGTGTTGTCTGGGTGGTGGCGGAGGATCTTATAAACTACGGATGGGGGCGGATTGGTGGCACGATTGTTAGTACGGGTGGTAGAAGTTCTAAGGAGCATCATAGAGAGGAAGAAGGAGGCATACAATATGTCTACAGACAACATAACTACACTCTACACACCTGCGGCAGAGATGGTTCGGTGGTATTTTTGTGGGCGTGAAAATTTCTGCCACATCAGCAACTTAAAGTAGGGGCCATGGCGATAGAGCCCTAGTTGAAGGAGCAACTTAAAGTAGTGTTTTTTTTTTTTGCCTAAACCCCAAAACAAAATCTAGGGGCCTTGCTGAAGATACTCTAAAGAGGTTTTGGCAACAATGTTTCACTATATTCACAGACATGCCATTTTTCTTATAGCATATAAAAGGACTAAATATATAAAAACAGAGTGGAAATTAGAAACTTCGAAGGAAAATAAAGAACATCGGCATATTGAAAGGTAAACATGTTATAAAATAGGGAAATGTTACAAATATAGTGTTTTCAGCCTACTTTTAATGGTGAGTGGATTTTATATACTATTTTGAGCCTCATATTTTATTTACAAAATCCGTCATCACATGCTCCATCTGTTATCACCAGATTTTGGCCAAATCAGGAGGTGGGCCGTAAGTGAAGATGGGCTTGAAGGACATACACGTGGAGCGTCTTTGAAACGGCCTTGCACGAAGAGTTTGGGCTTAATTGCCCATGTATCTGTAACATAGTAGATCGCATCTTAGTTTAGAATTAAAAGATAGAGTTTAACTCGTGCACGGTTAGGTGCACGCCCGAATTAGAAAGTCCCTTGGACTATAAATATGTATCTAGGGTTATCGAAAAGGAGGACAATCACGTTCACAACAAACACAAATCAGGCGCATCGCCACCCCTTCTTTCGAGGGTTTCTCCCGGGTAAGCATCATGCTGCCTAGATCGCATCTAGCGATCTAGGCAGCACACGTTTATTCGTTTACCTTGTGCTGCTCGTGCTGAAGCGTTGTTGATGGCGAGTAGCACTATTTATCGTAGATGTTTTGGGGCTTGCATGGATGCTTTTCTTATGCATATCTGCTTAGCTATGTCCCTCGATATCTAGCTGCCCTTACACCTATCCAGGTGTAAGGGCAGTGTCTTGCTTGTTCGTTGTTTAGTAGATCCGATCCGTTATAGTTGCTCCTTGATTCCTCAAGGATTGGTTTAATATCTGTATGGTTAGGCCTTACAAACGGGTTGAACGATCCGGTAGTGCGTTAGGTATGGTTTGTTAGTCCTAAGAGGGATGTTCCGGGAATTAACTTAATGTTGGTTTTTAGGCCTCTTTTAGGGTTAGTTTTCCATTATCTTTCGTGTCTATTAGGCTCAACTACGCGTAGGATGTTCCGATCATACGGTGAAAACCCTAAAGTCGTAGATTGGTTTAGCTTTACATTGATCAAGCAGGAGCCCGATGTCATCGTTAACCCGACGCAAACCATGGGGCGATCGGCTCTTTGAGCCGATCCACAGGGCAACTTGAGAGCCGATCGGGCTCGTATTTAATGTTTACGTGTCTGCCATGCAGAAACTAATCGAAGCAATCCAACACCTTCCGACCGGTATAGGTCAGGTGGCACGCCCTTGCAACCGCTAGGACGTGTGCCGGAACATTTGCGGGACGACGTCGAGGGACCAGGGCCCCCTGCAGTCTTGGAAGCCTCCCGGATCTTCGTGTTGCTTAACCACTGCTCGCCGGTGGATTTTGGCAGGTGATTCGTCCAATTTGCATCACTATTTTGTATCATAATTTGTTGTTATTCATTGATATATTTCATATTGGGACACAATACTTATGTTATTTCATCTATTTTGCATGTTTCATCATTATTGGAGGATCAAGCACCGGAGCCAGGATTCTGGAAAAAGCACCGTCGAACGCAATATTTCGGAAGATCAAGCGTGGAAGGAAATTACACGTAAATTCCTATTTTCCGGATGACGGAGGGAGCCAAGGGAGAAGAGGGGACCCAGGTGGGCCCACCCCATAGGCGCGGCCCAAGGCTGGCCGCGCCGCCTATGAGGAGTGGGGGCCCACCTCCTCTCGCCTCCTTTTCTTCGCGCTCCTTCGTCCCGAAAACCTAAGCCACGAGGGTACCTCACGAGGAGTTACAACCGCCTCTGCGGGGCGGAGAACACCAGAGAGAAAGAGCTCTCGGCGGGCGGGAATCCGCGGAAATTCCCTCCCGGAGGGGGAATCGACGCCATCGCCATCGTCATCGAGCTGGACATCATCTCCATCATCATCATCATCATCATCTCCACCATCTACACCGCCATCACCACCGCTGCACCTCGTCACCGCTGTAACAATTTGGGTTTGATCTTGATTGTTTGATAGGGGAAACTCTCCCGGTGTTAATTTCTACTTGTTGTAGATGCTATTGAGTGAAACCATTGAACCAAGGTTTATGTTCAGATTGTTATTCATCATCATATCACCTCTGATTGTATTCCATATGATGTCTTGTGAGTAGTTCGTTTAGTTCTTGAGGACATGGGTGAAGTCTAAATGTTAGTAGTGAACTATGGTTGAGTAATATTCAATGTTATGATATTTAAGTTGTGGTGTCATTCTTCTAGTGGTGTCGTGTGAACGTCGACTACACGATACTTCACCATTTATGGGCCTAGGGGAGTGCATCTTGTACTCGGTTGCTAATTGCGGGGTTGCCGGAGTGAGCCCCCGTTAGTATATCAATGCAAGAGGGATCGCAGGATCTCAGAGTTTAAGGCTGTGGTTAGATTTATCTTAATTACTTTCTTGTAGTTGCGGATGCTTGCAAGGGGTATAATCACAAGTATGTATTAGTCCTAGGAAGGGCGGTGCATTAGCATAGGTTCACCCACACAACACTTATCAAAACAATGAAGATTATTTAGCTATATGAAGCGAAAGCACTAGACTAAAATCCCTGTGTGTCCTCAAGAACGTTTGGTCATTATAAGTAAACAAACCGGCTTATCCTTTGTGCTAAAAAGGATTGGGCCACTCGCAGCGATTATTTCTCTCGCATTTTATTTACTTGTATTTTATTTATCTGCTATATCAAAACCCCTGAAAACTTGTCTGTGAGCATTTACAGTGAATCCTTCATCGAAACTGCTTGTCAACACCTTCTGCTCCTCGTTGGGATCGACATTCTTACTTATCGAAGATACTACGATACACCCCTATACTTGTGGGTCATCAAGACTATTTTGGCGCCGTTGCCGGGGAGTGAAGCGCTATTGGTAAGTGGAATTGGTAAGGAAAACCTTTACTGTTTGTGCTGATTTTATTCTGCCTGCTGCTATAAGTCATTATGGAGAGATCTTCTCTTCAATTTCTATTTGGGAAATCTACTACTACTGCAACGGTAGTGGATGAGGCGCCAGGTGAGGAAGTGATACCATATAAAATACCTATGAAAATTATTGAACGTGTTATGGATAACCGCTATGAAGGGGATGGAACTGTTCATCCTGGTGATCATTTACTTTTTTTGCATGAATTATGCGGGTTATTCAAATGTGCAGGTATTGCTATGAATGAAGTTAGAAAGAAACTATTCACTATATCGCTGTCTGGTAAAGCGGCGCACTGGTATAAATTGCTGAAGAATGGTGATTCTATTGATTGGGAGGACATTGTGCCTTTATTTTATTCTAAATTCTATCCTCCAAGTGAAATTCACAAAGATCGGAACCGCATATATAATTTCTGGCCTCATGATGGAGAAAGTATTGCCCAAGCTTGGGGGAGATTGAAGTCTTTAATGCTCAAATGCCCCATTCATAGCTTCCTGGTAATGTTATTATTAATAATTCCTATGCAAGACTTTCTTTTCAAGACAAGACCTTGCTGGATACTTCTTGTTCTGGATCATTTACACGCAACAAAGAAGAGTTTAAAAGGGACCTTCTTGATCGGATCCAAGAAAATACTGAAGGATGGGAGAACGACAAGGATAGAGAGTCAGGTATAATTTATGATTATAAATGCATTGAAGCTTTTATGGATACTGATAAATTTCGTAATATGAGTGCTACATATGGTCTTGATTCCCAAGTTGTTGCAAATCTTTATAAAGCTTTTGCCTCTCATTATGAATTGCCTAAAAAGAATTTTGATAAGTATCATGAACCGTATAAAGATAACGTAGATTCATCTGTAAACAAATGTGTAGTGATTGAAACTGTTGATAATGTTATTCCTGAAGTTTATATTGAAAAAACTCCTTTCCTGCTAAAATGAAAGAGTATTCTGTTATATCTAGTGCGGTTAGTAAAAGTGAAAAGAAACCTATAGAACCCGAAGAACAAATAAAAGTTGAACCTGCTGTTGCAATAGTTAAAGATCTTGTGACTGAAAATGTAGAGGATGGTCATATTATTTTCTGTGATGATGCTTCTAATATTGTTTCACATCCTAATAAACCCAAGCAAGTTAGTGTTCCTATGTTATCTGTTAGAATTGGTGATCATTGCTATTATGGTTTATGTGATATTGGTGCAAGCGTTAGTGCTATTCCTTATGAGCTTTACACGGAGATTATGCATGAAATTGGTTCTTGTGAACTTGAAGATATTGATGTGGTTATTCAGCTGGCTAATAGAGAAACTATTTCTCCAATTGGTATTGTTCGAGATGTGGAAGTTCTATGCGGTAAGATTAAATATCCTGCTGACTTTTTGGTACTTGGTTCTGCTGCTAGTGATTATTGTCCTATCATTTTTGGTAGACCTTTTCTAAATACTTGTGGAGCTATTATAGATTGTAAGAAAGAGAAAATTTTGACTAGGTTTGCTGGTGAACCTTATGAATTTAACTTTTCTAAATTTACCAAAACTCCTTATAAAGCTGACTTGCCTAGTAATGATTTTAAAATGGAGCAGTGTGCATCTATTGTTCTTGTTCCTAATAATCCTTTGCAGCAACATTTGGAGAATAGCGAGAGTGAAGTTTTTAGGAAAGAAAGAGATGAGTTTGAGGAAAATTTTCTTCGCCAACCTATTCTCAAGCATGATTTACCGGTGGAAGATTTGGGTACAACACCGCCACCAAAGGAAGATCCTGTTTTTGATCTAAAGCCTTTACCTGATGATCTTAAATATGCTCATATTGATGATAAGAAAATATATCCTGTTATTATTAGTTCTAAGCTTTCAGAGATTGAGGAAGAAAGGTTATTGGAAATATTGAAGAAACACCGGGGAGCTATTGGCTACACTCTTGATGATTTGAAAGGGATTTCTCCTTCTATTTGCCAACATGCTATTAATATGGAAGATGATGCAAATCCTGTTGTTGAACATCAGCGTCGTCTAATTCCGAAGATGAAGGAGGTGGTAAGGAATGAGGTATTAAAACTACTTGAAGCCGGTATTATATATCCTATTGCTGATAGTAGATGGGTTAGTCCTGTGCATTGTGTTCCTAAGAAAGGAGGAATGACTGTTGTGCCTAATGATAATGATGAGCTCATCCCTCAAAGAGTAGTTGTAGGGTATAGAATGTGCATTGATTTTCGAAAAGTTAATAAAGTTACTAAGAAAGATCATTACCCTTTACCATTTATTGATCAAATGCTAGAAAGGTTATCTAAAAATACTCATTTTTGCTTTCTTGATGGTTATTCTGGGTTTTCACAAATTGTTGTTAAAGCTAAAGATCAAGAGAAAACCACGTTCACTTGTCCTTATGGAACTTATGCTTATAGGCGTATGCCTTTTGGTTTATGTAATGCTCCTGCTACTTTTCAAAGATGCATGTCTGCTATTTTTCATGGCTTTTGCGAGAGTATTGTAGAGGTGTTCATGGATGATTTTTCTGTCTATGGGAATTCTTTTGATAATTGTTTGCGAAACCTCGATAAAGTTTTGCAGAGATGTGAAGAAACTAACCTTGTTCTTAATTGGGAGAAATGCCACTTTATGGTTAATGAAGGAATTGTATTGGGACATAAAATTTCCGAGAGAGGTATTGAAGTTGATAGAGCTAAAGTTGAAGCAATTGAGAAGATGCCCTATCCGAGGGATGTTAAAGGTATTCGTAGTGTTCTTGGTCATGCTGGGTTTTATAGGAGATTTATTAAAGATTTCTCTAAAATTTCAAAGCCTCTTACTAATCTTCTTCAAAAAGATGTACCTTTTGTTTTTGATGATGATTGTAAGGAAGCTTTTGAAACTCTAAAGAAAGCCTTAACAACTGCTCCTGTAGTTGAACCTCCTGATTGGAATTTGCCTTTTGAAATTATGTGTGATGCTAGTGATTTTGCTGTAGGCGCTGTTCTTGGACAGCGAGTAGATAAAAAATTAAATGTTATTCATTATGCTAGTAAGACTCTTGATGCTGCTCAAAGAAATTATGCTACAACTGAAAAAGAATTGTTAGCTGTAGTCTTTGCTTGTGACAAGTTTAGACCCTATGTTGTTGATTCAAAAGTCACGATTCATACTGATCATGCTGCAATTAGATACCTTATGACAAAGAAAGATGCTAAGCCAAGGCTTATTAGATGGGTACTTCTTTTGCAAGAATTTGATTTACATATTATAGATAGGAAAGGTGCTGATAATCCTGTTGCTGATAATTTGTCTAGATTGGAAAATATTGCTTATGATCCTGTTCCTGTTAATGATAGTTTTCCAAATGAACAATTGGCTGTAATAAAGGTGAGCTCGCGAGAGAGCCCTTGGTATGCAGATTATGCTAACTTTATTGTTTCGAAGTATTTGCCTCCAACCTTTTCAGCTCAGCAAAGGAGGAAATTCTTTTATGACTTGAGGCATTATTTTTGGAATGACCCACACTTATATAAAGAAGGAGTAGACGGTATTATGCGAAGATGTGTTCCTGAATATGAACAACAGGAGATATTGAGTAAATGTCATGGTAGTGTTTATGGAGGACATCACGCTGGAGATAGAACCGCGCAAAAGGTTCTACAATCAGGTTTTTATTGGCCAACACTTTTCAAAGATGCAAGGAACTTTATCTTATCTTGTGATGAATATCAAAGAGTTGGTAATATCTCTAGACGCAATGAAATGCCTATGAATTATACTCTTGTTATTGAACCATTCGATTGTTGGGGATTCGACTTCATGGGTCCTTTCCCTTCTTCAGAAGGTAACACTCATATACTTGTCGCTGTTGATTATGTTACTAAATGGGTAGAAGCTATACCTACAAAGAGTGCTGATGGTGAGACCTCTATAAAAATGCTTGTAGATGTTATATTTCCTAGATTTGGAGTACCTAGATATATTATGACTGATGGAGGTTCTCATTTTATTCATGGAGGTTTTAGAAAAACTCTTGCTAAGTATGGTATTAATCATAGAATTGCTTCCGCTTATCACCCCCAAACTAGTGGTCAAGTAGAATTATCAAATAGAGAGATTAAATCTATTTTAGGAAAGACTATTAATAAATCTAGAAAGAATTGGGCTAGCAAATTGAAGGAAGCACTATGGGCTTATAGAACTGCTTACAAAAATCCCATGGGTATGTCACCTTATAAAATGGTTTATGGAAAAGCTTGTCATTTACCTCTAGAACTAGAGCACAAAGCTTATTGGCTGTTAGAGAACTAAATAAAGATCCGAAACTAGCCGGTAATAAGAGGTTGCTGCAATTAAGTTCTCTAGATGAATGGAGAAGTGAAGCTTATGAAAACGCTAAACTCTTTAAAGAAAAAGTTAAGAAATGGCACGATAGAAGGATCATCAAAAGAGAGTTTAATATTGGGGATAAAGTCCTATTGTATCGGTCTCGTCTCAGATTCTTTGCAGGGAAATTACTCTCGAAATGGGAAGGACCATATGTTGTTGAGGAGGTGTATCGTTCAAGAGCAATTAAAATTAGCTCTCTCCAAGGCAATGCTACGCAAGTGGTGAATGGACAAAGACTCAAGCATTATATCTCGGGTGATTCTTATAATGTTGACGTTGATATTATTCAAGTGGAAACACCGGAGGATTTTATCAAAGGACAAATTGATAGTCCGCCAGAACTCGACTTTGAATAGGTAACAGTACAGGTAATAAAAGTCCGCGTTTAGCTTTCCGAACAATATTTCTGTTGTTTTTGGAAAATATGAAAAATTACGGGATCGAAACGGAGTGGAGGAGACGCACGAGGGCGTGCCCCCATAGGCCAGCGCGGGCCCTATCCTGGCCGCGCCGACCTATGAGGACACCGCCTCGTCTCCCTCCGACTCTTGTTCGACCTGGAACCTTCCTTTTGTTGTAAAAATATTTGCTATATAATCCCCCGGACCCCTGGAGGTCCGTATATCGTTTTCTCGTCGTGTTTTGTTTCGAGCTGTTTTCTGGGATCCTCGGATCTAGATCCATCATGTCTTCGTCGGGAACTCGAAGGACAACTTCTTTGAGGACGTCGTCAACCCGTACATGAACGAGCTGAAGATGCACCCCAAAGAATTGCTGCTCGTAGATGGAGAGTTGCAGATCAAAGATGTCCAAGGTCCTAAGGGAGAAGGGAGTTTGGAAGACAGGATGGAGAAAGCTGGAACAAGAGGTCTTCAACTACAAGAAGATGGCTGAGCGTGAAGTGGACATCTTTCACAAGATTGTGTCTGAACTCATTGATGGACACAAGAGGGAGACTGCAAAGTTGTGGGACGATATCTTCTCACTTCACGACACCACCAACAAACTCCAAGCTCAACTTTATGATGTTCATAATCAAAACTGTGAGTATGAAAACAGGTTTAAGCGCATAAGTCATGCTGCTAGTTTCAGGTTTCTGGAGACCAAGACGTCTTTTGTTGATGGAGAGCCTCTTCCATGGAAGTCTGATGATGGCAAGTGATACGTCTCCAACGTATCGATAATTTCTTATGTTCCATGCTACTTTATTGATGATACCTAGATGTTTTATGCACATTATATGTCATATTTATGCATTTTCTGGAACTAACCTATTAACAAGATGCCGAAGAGCCAGTTGTTGTTTCTGCTGTTTTTGGTTTCACAAATCCTAGTAAAGAAATATTCTCGGAATTGGACGAAACTTTCGCCCAGGGTCCTATTTTTGCACGAAGCTTCCAAGACCGAAGAGATAACGAAGTGGGGCCACGAGGCAGCCGGGACGCGGCCCAGGCCCCGGCCGCGCCGACCTACCCCCTGGGCCCTCGTGTGGCCCCCGCGTTGACCCTCCGCCTACTTAAAGCTTCCGTCGCGAAACCCCCAGTACCGAGAGCCACGATACGGAAAACCTTACCGAGACGCCGCCGCCGCGAATCCCATCTCGGGGGATTCAGGAGATCGCCTCGGCACCTGGAGAGGGGATTCATCTCCGGAGGACTCTACACCGCCATGGTCGCCTCCGGAGTGATGAGTGAGTAGTTCACCCTGGACCATGGGTCCATAGCAGTAGCTAGATGGTCGTCTTCTCCTTGTTGTGCTTCATTGTTGGATCTTGTGAGCTGCCTAACATGATCAAGATCATCTATCCGTAATACTATATGTTGTGTTTGTCGGGATCCGATGGATAGAGAGTACTATGATTATGGTGATTATCAATCTATTGTTTATGTGTTGTTTATGATCTTGCATGCTCTCCGTTATTAGTAGAGGCTCTGGCCAAGTTTTTGCTCTTAACTCCAAGAGGGGGTATTTATGCTCGATAGTGGGTTCATGCCTTCATTGAATCTGGGATCGTGACAGTAGGTTCTAAGGTTGTGATGTGCTGTTGCCACTAGGGATAAAACATTGATGCTATGTCTAAGGATGTAGTTGTTGATTACATTACGCACCATACTTAATGCAATTGTCTGTTGCTTTGCAACTTAATACTGGAGGGGGTTCGGATGATAACCTGAAGGTGGACTTTTTAGGCATAGATGCGGTTGGATGGCGGTCTATGTACTTTGTCGTAATGCCCGGATTAAATCTCACTATATTTATCATATCATGTATATGCATTGTTATGCCTTTCTCTATTTGTCAATTGCCCGACTGTAATTTGTTCACCCAACATGCTTTTATCTTATGGGAGAGACACCTCTAGTGAACTGTGGACCCCGGTCCTATTCTTTACATAGCATACAATCTACTGCAATTGTGTTTTACTGTTTTCTTTGCAAACATCTTCCACTCGATACGTTTAATCCTTTGTTACAGCAAGCGGTGAGATTGACAACCTCACTGTTTCGTTGGGACAAAGTACTTGGGTTGTGTTGTGCAGGTTCCGCGTTGGCGCCGGAATCCCTGGTGTTGCGCCGCATCACATTTCGCGACCATCAACCTTCAACGTGCTTCTTGGCTCCTCCTGGTTCGATTAAACCTTGGTTTCTTTCTGAGGGAAAACTTGCTATGTGCGCATCATACCTTCCTCTTGGGGTTCCCAACGAACGTGTGAGTTACACGCCATCAAGCTCTTTTTCTGGCGCCGTTGCCGGGGAACTGAAGAAAAGCTACACCACAAAGATTTCTAACTCCCACGTCAACTACACGCCAGCATCTTTTCTGGCGCCGTTGCCGGGGAGATCAAGACACGCTGCAAGGGAGTCTCCACTTCTCAATCTCTTTACTTTGTTTTTGTCTTGCTTTATTTTATTAACTACTTTGTTTGCTGCACTAAAACAAAACACAAAAAAAAATTAGTTGCTAGTTTTACTTTATTTACTGTCTTGCTCTCTATATCAAAAACACAAAAAAATTAGTTACTCGTCTTTACTTTGTTTGCCTAGTTTACTTTTTGCTTATTGCATCATGTTTCCTTTTAATTTTACCACAAAAGACATACCGGTAGGACGTGGGTCCATAGTTGGGAGAAATAATATAGAAGAATTTTTCAATCATGTTAGTATTACTGAAGATTTTGAAGATAGACACTTGGTAGAACTTGCACCTACCTATGAAATTGCTGCTGCTGCTTTAGTTCGCATGTTGGAAACTAAATTTGTTAATCTCAATCCTATAATCCAACACATGTTTCTTACACTTGGTGATATGGAAGAAGGGGAAAAGAAAGATTTTGTTTTAGAAACCCTTCTTAGAGAATTTGGTGGTCTAGCAAGAGAGGCTAGAAAGGTTTTTGCTAAATTTAATATGCTAGGTTCTCATACCAATTTTATTGGTCTACTTGAAAAAATGGACATGGATAGAATAAGGTACACTAATAACATTAATGATGGTGGGGAAATCAAAGCACCAATACCATGTAAACTCCTAGCTATGAATGATGCACTAGAAGATAACTATGCTTGGCTTGTTCCTGAAAATTTGTTCGATGAGAGTAGCAAGCCTAAGACTAATGAAAAGGGAGACGCTAAAACTTATATAGACCAGATACAATGCATTGTTGAGAAAACTCCCAACTCTCAAGGTAATAATGTTGATGCTTCTACTCTCGATAATACTTGATTTGCACTTTCTGCGCCTAGCTGAAAGGCGTTAAAGAAAAGCGCTTATGGGAGACAACCCATGTTTTTACCTACAGAAATTTTTTGTTTTGTTGAGTCTTGGAAGTTGTTTACTACTGTAGCAACCTCTCCTTATCATGTTTTTGTGCCAAGTAAAGTTTCTATGTTAAAGTTGATGTTATATTTGGGATCGCTGCGCAGAAACAGCATTGCTGTCTGTCACGAATCTGGGCACAGTTCTCTGTAGAAAATTCGAAAAAATCTGCCAATTTACGAGCGTGATCCTCAGATATGTACGCAACTTTCATTAGTTTTGAGTTTTTCCATTTGAGCAAGTCTAGTGCCAGCTTTAAATTCGTCTTTACGGACTGTTCTGTTTTTGACAGATTCTGCCTTTTATTTCGCATTGCCTCTTTTGCTATGTTGGATTTATTTCTTTGATCCATTAATGTCCAGTAGCATTATGCAATGTCCAGAAGTGAAAATAATGATTGTGTCACCTCTGAATGAGTGAATTATTAATGATGCACTAACCCTCTAATGAGTTTGCTTGAAGTTTGGTGTGAAGGAAGTTTTCAAGGGTCAAGAGAGGAGAATGATATACTATGATCAAGAGGAGTGAAAGCTCTAAGCTTGGGGATGCACCCGTGGTTCACCCCTGCATATTTTAAGAAGACTCAAGCGTCTAAGCTTGGGGATGCCCAAGGCATCCCCTTCTTCATCGACAACATCATCAGGTTCCTCCCTGAAACTATATTTTTATTCAATCACATCTTGTGTTCTTTGCTTGGAGCGTCGGTTTGTTTTTGTTTTTGTTTTTGTTTGAATAAAATGGATCCTAGCATTCACTTTGTGGGAGAGAGACACGCTCCGCTGTTGCATATGGACACATGTGTCCTTAGGCTTTACTCATAATTTTCAAGGCGAAGTTTCTTCTTCGTTAAATTGTTATATGGTTGGAATTGGAAAATGCTACATGTAGTAATTCTAAAATGTCTTGGATAATGTGATACTTGGCAATTGTTGTGCTCATGTTTAAGCTCTTGCATCATATGCTTTGCACCCATTAATGAAGAAATACATAGAGCTTGCTAAAATTTGATTTGCATATTTGGTTTCTCTAAGGTCTAGATAATATCTAGTATTGAGTTTTGAACAACAAGGAAGACGGTGTAGAGTCTTATAATGTTTACAATATGTCTTTTATGTGAGTTTTGCTGCACATGTTCATCCTTGAGTTTGCTTCAAATAACCTTGCTAGCCTAAACCTTGTATCGAGAGGGAATACTTCTCATGCATCCAAAATCCTTGAGCCAACTACTATGCCATTTGTGTCCACCATACCTACCTACTACATGGTATTTCTCCGCCATTCCAAAGTAAATTGCTTGAGTGCTACCTTTAAAATTCCATCATCACCTTTGCAATATATAGCTCATGGGACAAAATAGCCTTAAAAACTATCGTAGTATTGAATATGTACTTATGCACTTTATATTTTATTAAGTTGCTTGTTGTGCGATAACCATGCTTCTGGGGAACGCCATCAACTATTGTTGAATATCATGCGAGTTGCTATGCATGTCCGTCTTGTCTGAAGGATCTATCATTTTAGTGGTTGGAGCATGCAAAATTGTTAGAGAAGAACATTGGGCCGCTAACTAAAGCCATGAACCATGGTTGAAGTTTCAGTTTTGGACATATATCCTCAATCTCATATGAGAATAATAATCATTGCTACATGCTTATGCATTTAAGAGGAGTCCATTATCTGTTGTCCATGTTGTCCCGGTATGGATGTCTAAGTTGAGAATAATCAAAAGCGAGAAATCCGAAATGCGAGCATTCTCCTTAGACCTTTGTACAGGCGGCATGGAGGTACCCCTTTGTGACACTTGGTTGAAACATGGCATGCAAAGATCCGGTAGTCCAAGCTAAGTAGGACGAGGTGCGGGCACTATTAGTATACTATGCATGAGGCTTGCAACTTGTAAGATATAATTTTCATAACTCATATGCTTTATTACTACCGTTGACAAAATTGTTTCATGTTTTCAAAATAAAAGCTCTAGCACAAATACAGCAATCGATGCTTTCCTCATTGAAGGACCATTCTTTTACTTTTATTGTTGAGTCAGTTTACCTATCTCCTTCCACCTTAAGAAGCAAACACTTGTGTGAACTGTGCATTGATTCCTACATACTTGCATATTGCACTTGTTATATTACTTTATGTTGAATATCCATGAGATATACATGTTATAAGTTGAAAGCAACCGCTGAAACTTAATCTTCCTATGTGTTGCTTCAACACCTTTACTTTGATTTATTGCTTTATGAGTTAACTCTTATGCAAGACTTATTGATGCTTGTCTTGAAGTACTATTCATGAAAAGTCTTTGCTTTATGATTCAGTTGTTTACTCATGTCATTACTTTTGTTTTGATCGCTGCATTCATTACATATGTTTACAAATAGTATGATCAAGATTATGATGGCATGTCACTTCAGAAATTATCTTTGTTATCGTTTTACCTGCTCGGGACGAGCAGAAGTAAGCTTGGGGATGCTGATACGTCTCCAACGTATCGATAATTTCTTATGTTCCATGCTACTTTATTGATGATACCTACATGTTTTATGCACATTATATGTCATATTTATGCATTTTCGGAACTAACCTATTAACAAGATGCCGAAGAGCCAGTTGCTGTTTTCTGCTGTTTTTGGTTTCAGAAATCCTAGTAAAGAAATATTCTCGGAATTGGACAAAACTTTCGCCCGGGTCCTATTTTTGCACGAAGCTTCCGAAGACCGAAGAGATAACGAAGTGGGGCGAGGCAGCCGCAGGGGAGGCCGGACGGCCAGGCCCTGGCCGCGCCAACCTACCCCCTGGGCCCTCGTGTGGCCCCCGTTGACCCTCCGCCTACTTAAAGCTTCCGTCGTGAAACCCGACCGAGAGCCACGATACGGAAAACCTTACCGAGACGCCGCCGCCGCGAATCCCATCTCGGGGGATTCAGGAGATCGCCTCACCCTGCCGGAGAGGGATTCATCTCCCGGAGGACTCTACACCGCCATGGTCGCCTCCGGAGTGATGAGTGAGTAGTTCACCCCTGGACCATGGGTCCATAGCAGTAGCTAGATGGTCGTCTTCTCCTTGTTGTGCTTCATTGTTGGATCTTGTGAGCTGCCTAACATGATCAAGATCATCTATCTGTAATACTATATGTTGTGTTTGTCGGGATCCGATGGATAGAGAGTACTATGATTATGGTGATTATCAATCTATTGTTTATGTGTTGTTTATGATCTTGCATGCTCTCCGTTATTAGTAGAGGCTCTGGCCAAGTTTTTGCTCTTAACTCCAAGAGGGGGTATTTATGCTCGATAGTGGGTTCATGCCTTCATTGAATCTGGGATCGTGACAGTAGGTTCTAAGGTTGTGATGTGCTGTTGCCACTAGGGATAAAACATTGATGCTATGTCTAAGGATGTAGTTGTTGATTACATTACGCACCATACTTAATGCAATTGTCTGTTGCTTTGCAACTTAATACTGGAGGGGGTTCGGATGATAACCTGAAGGTGGACTTTTTAGGCATAGATGCAGTTGGATGGCGGTCTATGTACTTTGTCGTAATGCCCGGATTAAATCTCACTATATTTATCATATCATGTATATGCATTGTTATGCCTTTCTCTATTTGTCAATTGCCCGACTGTAATTTGTTCACCCAACATGCTTTTATCTTATGGGAGAGACACCTCTAGTGAACTGTGGACCCCGGTCCTATTCTTTACATAGCATACAATCTATGCAATTGTGTTTTACTGTTTTCTTTGCAAACATCTTCCACTCGATACGTTTAATCCTTTGTTACAGCAAGCCGGTGAGATTGACAACCTCACCTCACTGTTTCGTTGGGACAAAGTACTTGGGTTGTGTTGTGCAGGTTCCGCCGGAATCCCTGGTGTTGCGCCGCATCACATTTCGCGACCATCAACCTTCAACGTGCTTCTTGGCTCCTCTCCGGTTCGATTAAACCTTGGTTTCTTTCTGAGGGAAAACTTGCTTGTGCGCATCATACCTTCCTCTTGGGGTTCCCAACGAACGTGTGAGTTACACGCCATCAAGCTCTTTTTCTGGCGCCGTTGCCGGGGAACTGAAGAAAAGCTACACCACAAAGATTTCTAACTCCCACGTCAATTACACGCCAGCAGCAAGGAATCACCATCATCACCGAAGGAGTAATTCATCATCGGTATTGGCATCCCCTTGGTTTGTTCCAAGCTTGGGGGAGTGCCGCGGTATCACATCATCACTACCTTTATCTTTTACTATCAAGTAGTGTCATATCATGAGTAGGGAAGTTATCATATGGAATAGTATGCAATGTGGAAGTATCTCTCTTAGTTGGTTATCTATGTATCCGTTGGTGTGAGTTATCGTTATGGAATATTAATGAGAAGTCTTATCATTTACTTTTTGCACACCTTATTTTAGTTTGCAATCTCCATTATATGATCACTCTTGACATTAGTATTGATATCACTTTGGGAGCATCAAGTAAATCTATTTGGTTTTGGCAAACTTAGCATTGGTCAATAGCAACAACACCTTGATGTTTAATTAGAAGAGAGAAATACACTTAGATATATTACTCTATTATCTCTATGCTAATGAGTTTAGTATTCTGAAGTTAAAATTGCTTGTGCTTATGAGGAAGATGCATGATTGTTCTATCATATGTATATTTGTTTGTTTCCCTCAACCTTTATGCTTGCTATCAAACCTTGCTAGCCAAAGACCTGTATTGAGAGGGAATGCTTCTCATACATCCATAACCTTAGACCAAACTCATGCCATTTGTGTCCACCATACCTACCTACTACATGGTATTTTCTGCCATTCCAAGTAAATACTTCATGTGCTACCTTTAAATAATTCAAACTATACTACTCTTTATTTGTGTCAATGTTTTATAGCTCATGAGGAAGTATGTGGTGTTTTATCTTTCAATCTTGTTGGGCGGACTTTCACCAATGGACTAGTGGCACATCCGCTTATCCAATAATTTTGCAATAAGAGCTGGCAACGGGGTTCCCAGCCCCAATTAATAACTTTCATTAATAATTCTCTTCACATGTTTTGCCCTGATTTATCAGTAAGCAACTTAATTTTGCAATAGACACTCCTCCATGGTATGTGAATGTTGGAAGGCACCCGAGGATTCGGTTAGCCATGGATTGAGAAAGCCAAGGATGGGGGGAGTGTCATCCATAATAAAACTAAAATACATGTGTAAAAAAAGAGAAGAGGGATGATCTACCTTGCTGGTAGAGATGCCGTCCCTCATGGGAGCCGCTCTTGGAAGGTTCGTTTGGCAAGGGGGTTAGAGTGCCCGCTACCATTCGTTGACAACAACAAACACCGCTCAAAATCTTACTTTTATGCTCCTTATATGATTTCAAAACTTGAAAAGCTCTAGCACATGATTTAATCCCTGCTTCCCTCTGCGAAGGGCCTATCTTTTACTTTTATGTTGAGTCAGTAAACCTATTTCCCCTCTATCTCAAGCAAGCAATTGAGTTGTTGTGAACCAACCATTTATGCTATGATTCAGTTAATCATGTCTTTTATACTTTCTTGTTTAGTACAAATTTTATCTGAATAAATATGACTTTGAAGTTATCAATGATTATGAGGAGATTGTTATGATTGAATATGAAAGCCCAGCTATATAAATTCTAATATGAAAGCTTTGCTTAGAAGTACAATCCGTTAGTAGTTCTCTGACCAAGAACAAAGTTTGCCATCACCAACTATGATTTCTTATGCACCTTTACTTGTGATTTCTCTTTACTTATTTCAAGATGAGTTATATGAGGAAGTTGTTTACTAGAATGTCTTGTGTGAATGAATATGATGCTTCTTGTCCATATTTTATTTATCGACTCTTCACTCCATAAACATGTGGTCTTGTTTATCGAGCTCGGTTTCGCTTGGGGACAAGCGAGGTCTAAGCTTGGGGGGAGTTGATACGTCCAATTTGCATCACTATTTTGTATCATAATTTGCTGTTATTCATTGATATATTTCATATTGGGACACAATACTTATGTTATTTCATCTATTTTGCATGTTTCATCATTATTGGAGGATCAAGCACCGGAGCCAGGATTCTGCTGGAAAAAGCACCGTCGAACGCAATATTTCGGAAGATCAACTGTGGAAGGAAATTACACGTAAATTCCTATTTTTCCGATGACGGAGGGAGCCAGAAGGGGGAGAAGAGGGGACCCGAGGTGGGCCCACCCATAGGCCGGCGCGGCCCAAGGCCTGGCCGCGCCGCCCTATGAGGAGGCCACAGCTCCTCTCGCCTCCTTTTCTTCGCGTACTCCTTCGTCCCGAAAACCTAAGCCACAGAGGGTACCTCACGAGGAGTTACAGCCGCCTCTGCGGGGCGGAGAACACCAGAGAGAAAAGAGCTCTCCGGTGGGCAGGAATCCGGGGAAATTCCCTGAGGGGGAAATCGACGCCATCGCCATCGTCATCGAGCTGGACATCATCTCCATCATCATCATCATCATCTCCACCATCTACACCGTCATCACCACCGCTGCACCTCGTCACCGCTGTAACAATTTGGGTTTGATCTTGATTGTTTGATAGGGGAAACTCTCCCGGTGTTAATTTCTACTTGTTGTAGATGCTATTGAGTGAAACCATTGAACCAAGGTTTATGTTCAGATTGTTATTCATCATCGTATCACCTCTGATTGTATTCCATATGATGTCTTGTGAGTAGTTCGTTTAGTTCTTGAGGACATGGGTGAAGTCTAAATGTTAGTAGTGAACTATGGTTGAGTAATATTCAATGTTATGATATTTAAGTTGTGGTGTCATTCTTCTAGTGGTGTCGTGTGAACGTCGACTACACGATACTTCACCATTTATGGGCCTAGGGGAGTGCATCTTGTACTCGGTTTCTAATTGCGGGGTTGCCGGAGTGACAGAAACCTGAGCCCCGTTAGTATATCGATGCAAGAGGGATCGCAGGATCTCAGAGTTTAAGGCTGTGGTTAGATTTATCTTAATTACTTTCTTGTAGTTGCGGATGCTTGCAAGGGGTATAATCACAAGTATGTATTAGTCCTAGGAAGGGTGGTGCATTAGCATAGGTTCACCCACACAACACTTATCAAAACAATGAAGATTATTTAGCTATATGAAGCGAAAGCACTAGACTAAAATCCCCGTGTGTCCTCAAGAACGTTTGGTCATTATAAGTAAACAAACCGGCTTATCCTTTGTGCTAAAAAGGATTGGGCCACGCAGCGATTATTTCTCTCGCATTTTATTTACTTGTACTTTATTTATCTGCTATATCAAAACCCCCGAAAACTTGTCTGTGAGCATTTACGGTGAATCCTTCATCGAAACTGCTTGTCAACACCTTCTCGCTCCTCGTTGGGATCGACATTCTTACTTATCGAAGATACTACGATACACCCCCTATACTTGTGGGTCATCAAGGCAACACATTCTGGCACGCCCGGTGGGACATCGGGACAATCTTCCGCAGCAACCACGTCAACATCTACATCTGAGATGGCGGAAGAACCGATCAAGTACGAAGATCTGCCTGCTGAGCATAAGAAGAAATATGATGAGCTCAAGGCCACCTTCGAAGCCGATCTCATCGGCTCTTTCGAGAATACCCGTTCGCACGGGATCAAGTTCAAAGGGTTCCAACCCGAAGGTGCGTTAGAGGGACTAGATCTATCTCTCCCTTCGGAGGAACGTACCAGAGCCCTGCGACAGGAAATTAACTGTGCCGTTGCTCATTCTCTTCATCGGCATTCTGAGAGCCTGGTGAATACTTTGGAGCGTGTTGTGCTTAATGTGGTGCAAGAAATCATGAAGCATAAGTACTCTCCGTCAGGACCTGCCCTAGGGACTCACCAGGGGGAGATACCGCTCTATACTGGGCCACCACTGCAATACACGATGGCAGCTCCACAGCAACAGGGTTCACCGGCGTACGTCGTCTACAAGGTTGGAGGTGATCCTGGCGATTACCAATCCCTGTATGAGCCGCCTAAGGAGATTCCACATGGATACGTGTGCACATACGTGCCGGACTGCAACAACTGGATGACCCAGGTTACAACAGGAAGGACTGCCACGGCAGGAGGGATCGCCGGAACGGGAGTAGTTGCTGGAGCAGAAAGGTTCTGGAGCAGATGCTGAGAAACAGGCGTGGCTAACTAAATATGCCACCAGTCATGAACGCTCAACTTCTGCAGCTCCTACGGTGGATGAGATCACCGCAATCATGAGAGATCAGTTCGGCATCCTGCCGAAGAAGAGAATGATCGGCTATTCCAAGCCGTATCCCAACGATTATGACCTAATCCCACTACCGCCTAAGTATCGGCTCCCTGACTTCACAAAATTCAGTGGATCAGAAGGAACCAGCTCAATTGAGCACGTGAGCCGATATTTGGCACAGTTGGGCATGGTCTCAGCTTCAGACGAGCTGCGTGTGAGGTTCTTCTCACAATCTCTCACGGGTCCGGCCTTTGGATGGTACACCTCGTTGCCACGATTCGGTTCGGACGTGGAAGCAGCTGGAGGAACAATTCCACGTACAATACCATTCAGAAGCTACGAAGCTGGCATTGCCGATCTGACCCAGGTTCGGCAGAGGCGAGAGAGACGGGGTCTGAATACATTCAGCGCTTCACCGTCGAAACCGATGTTATTCGGTTCATTTATCCGAGAAAGAAGCAGTCGAGCGATAGCAGCCTGTCAGCGCCGCTCAAAGACGTGACCTTCCAAGCGGACTACAATTCACGCGCATATGGTTCAGAAATTGACATCGTATGAGCAGCGCCACCCGGAATTGTACCAGGACAAGTTCAAGCGCGTTGCCCTGATCGAGATGGAAGAAGATGAAGATTCTGTAGGAGATCAGGAAGTCGCCGTAGCTGAATGGACTCGGGGCAAAGCCCGTGTCCTGCAAATGGGTGAAGCAACCAGGGCCTGCAAAAGGGTTTGACTTTGATTTAAGCAAACGGAGCAAATTTTTGATTTGCCGCTGAAGGAAAAACAGCTGAAGTTACCCGAAAGCCACAAAATCCCCACGTTACAAGAGATGAACGGCAGGCCATACCGCAAATGGCATCACACGTTCACCCATGCCACCAACGACAAAGTCTTGCGCGGACAGATTCAAATGGCGATAGAACAAGGCCGATTACTCTTCGGTCATGAGAGTTGACACGCCCGTTTCCGGACGTCAACATGGTGGATCTCAGCCACCGCATAAGACGCGAGCCAGGTTTCTCTTTTGATATCAACATGGCAGGGCTTGCAGATCGCCATGGCAAGGATAAGCCGAGAGCGTTCCGTGGCAAAGATAAAAGGAGGCCGATCCACGTGACCGGCCCCAGCATGATGACAGACGGTATTTGACTGAGGAAAAGGTGATAAGCGTGCGGTAGCAACGAACACTCTCCGCACATCTCCTTAACAAATATGAGTAGCAATACGACCGACGTCGGCGCTACGACGCAGACGATGATAGATATCGTCGGTCTGATGCAGGCAACAGAAATACCGTCGATACGAAGGGTATGAGCGTCACGCCGAGGGAGGTCAAGAGAGCAAGAGGACATGGATAGGCATTGGAACTGTCCTTTCTTCAAACACTGCTGGGACTCAGGAATGAGCCGATTGCCTACAATCGAGAACTGCCCAGAATGTAGACAGAAGAGGAAGGGAACAAATGAAGTTTCGGTGTTCAAGCGTCTAGGACCTCTCCCACCTCGAACAAACGAGCTGAGTCATCTCAAGATGAAGACTTCGAGGAGTCGAAGAAGAAGATAGATATCACCGACCAAGGTGGTGTCCCGATGGACTCTCACGCAAAAGCGCAACGGCTACGAAACTTGGAGGAAGCCGAGGCGCAATACCTGTATACGTTGAGGAAAGCACGACCCGATTTGGCCGTGAAAATTCAGCAAACACTGGAGACAGAGGCTCGCCCACCAAAGAAAGTGTGGCGACCCAAGAAAAGCCGATGCAGAGGCATCGGCTGATACAAACATGGTGTTCGTTCTCCCGTCGAGTTTTGTGCTCCAAGAGATGAGGAAGTATCAGTGGCACAGTTTGATTGCGGGCCACGACCAGTTATCTTCGAGAAGCCACGAGAGAGGAGCTACAGGCATCTGAAAGCCCTATACCTGAAGGGTTATATCAATGGGCAGCCTATCAGCAAGATGCTGGTTGACACGGGAGCAGCAGTCAACATAATGCCGTACTCCATGTTACGACGTTTGGGACGTTCCAATGAAGATCTGATCAAGATGATACGTCTCCAACGTATCGATAATTTCTTATGTTCCATGCTACTTTATTGATGATACCTACATGTTTTATGCACATTATATGTCATATTTATGCATTTTCTGGAACTAACCTATTAACAAGATGCCGAAGAGCCAGTTGCTGTTTTCTGCTGTTTTTGGTTTCAGAAATCCTAGTAAAGAAATATTCTCGGAATTGGACGAAACTTTCGCCCAGGGTCCTATTTTTGCACGAAGCTTCCAGAAGACCGAAGACCTAACGAAGTGGGGCCACGAGGCAGCCAGGGGTGGCCGGCGCGGCCCAGCCCTTGGCCGCGCGGCCCTGCCCGGGCCCCTCGTGTGGCCCCTCGCGTTGACCTTCCGCCTACTTAAAGCTCCGTCGCGAAACCCCCAGTACCGAGAGCCACGATACGGAAAACCTTACAGAGACGCCGCCGCCGCGAATCCCATCTCGGGGATTCTGAGATCGCTCCGGCACCGCCGGAGAGGGGATTCATCTCCGGAGGACTCTTCATCGTCATGATCGCCTCCGGAGTGATGAGTGAGTAGTTCACCCCTGGACCATGGGTCCATAGCAGTAGCTAGATGGTCGTCTTCTCCTTGTTGTGCTTCATTGTTAGATCTTGTGAGCTGCCTAACATGATCAAGATCATCTATCTGTAATTCTATATGTTGTGTTTGTCGGGATCCGATGGATAGAGAGTACTATGATTATGGTGATTATCAATCTATTGTTCATGTGTTGTTTATGATCTTGCATGCTCTCCGTTATTAGTAGAGGCTCTGGCCAAGTTTTTACTCTTAACTCCAAGAGGGAGTAATTATGCTCGATAGTGGGTTCATGCCTTCATTGATACCTGGGACAGTGACAGAAAGTTCTAAGGTTGTGATGTGTGTTGCCACTAGGGATAAAACATTGATGCTATGTCTAAGGATGTAGTTATTGATTACATTACGCACAATACTTAATGCAATTGTCTGTTGCTTTGCAACTTAATACTGGAGGGGGTTCGGACGATAACTGAAGGTGGACTTTTTAGGCATAGATGCGGGATGGCGGTCTATGTACTTTGTCGTAATGCCCAATTAAATCTCACTATATTTACCATGTCATGTATATGCATTATTATGCCTTTCTCTATTTGTCAATTGCCCGACTGTAATTTGTTCACCCAACATGCTTTTATCTTATGGGAGAGACACCTCTAGTGAACTGTGGACCCCGGTCCTATTCTTTACATAGCATACAATCTACTTGTTTTACCGTTTTCTTTGCAAACATCTTCCACTCGATACGTTTAATCCTTTGTTACAGCAAGCCGGTGAGATTGACAACCTCACTGTTTCGTTGGGGCAAAGTACTTTGGTTGTGTTGTGCAGTTCCTAGTTGGCGCCGGAATCCCTGGTGTTGCGCCGCATCACATTTCGCGACCATCAACCTTCAACGTGCTTCTTGGCTCCTACCGTTCGATTAAACCTTGGTTTCATACTGAGGAAACTTGCTTCTATACGCATCATACCTTCCACTTGGGGTTCCCAACGGACGTGTGCATCTACGCGTATCAAGCTAAATTTCTGGCGCCGTTGCGGGGAGATCAAGACACGCTGCAAGGGGAGTCTCCACTTCTCAATCTCTTTACTTTGTTTTTGTCTTGCTTTATTTTATTTACTACTTTGTTTGCTGCACTAAATCAAAACAAAAAAAATTAGTTGCTAGTTTTACTTTATTTATGTCTTGCTCTCTATATCGAAAACACAAAAAAATTAGTTACTTGTCTTTACTTTATTTGCCTAGTTTACTTTATTGCTGTTATCATGAGTAATCCTGAAGTTGAAGTTCGTTCTTTTAAGCAACAGGGTGGAGAAAGTTTTAAAGATGCTTGGTATAGAATTAGTAATGCTCATCAAAGGTGCATTAAGAAACACTCCACCACTATCCTTCTTAGGAACTTTTATGTTGGTTTATCTAGTTGGAATAGATATGTTCTTGATACTCTTTCGGGAGGTAATTTCCTAGGTACTCCTGCTTTAGAAGCTAGTTGCATCATTGAGAGTCTAGTTGGAATACCACCTGTTAATGAAGTTAAAATTGAAATCTCTCTTGAAGATGTTATGAAAAAATTGGAAACCATAGAGAAAAATTTTCCAAGTGTTGAAGCTAAATTGGGAATGTTATTTGACAAAACTTATGAACTTGATAAATCCTTAGGAGGAATTGATGAAAGAATTAGTATCCTAGGAACTTGTGTTGTCCATGATAATCAAACCAATAGGATTGATGAACTTGAAAAAGCTATGGGAACCTTGGGTTCAACCTTTTCTTCTCTCAAGTATAATGAGAAAGCTTATGTGGGTAAAGAGCAAAAATTCATGTACGCCTCTAAGGTGCCTAAACAAAAGAATTATTATAGGCCTAAAATTGCTAAAACCCCTAGCACTACCATAGAAAATCTAGATAATGGAACACCTAAAGTACCCCTGCAACAAGTTGTGTTTGCATGAAGAATAATAATGTTGATGCTTCTACTCTCGATGTTACTTGATTTGCACTTTCTGCGCCTAGCTGAAAGGCGTTAAAGAAAAGCGCTTATGGGAGACAACCCATGTTTTTACCTACAGCAATTTTTTGTTTTGTTGAGTCTTGGAAGTTTTTTACTACTGTAGCAACCTCTCCTTATCATGTTTTTGTGCCAAGTAAAGTTTCTATGTCAAAGTTGATGTTATATTTGGGATCGCTGCACAGAAACAGCATTGCTGTCTGTCACGAATCTGGGCATAATTCTCTGTAGAAAATTCGAAAAAATCTGCCAATTTACGAGCGTGATCCTCAGATATGTACGCAACTTTCATTAGTTTTGAGTTTTTCCATTTGAGCAAGTCTGGTGCCATTTATAAATTCGTCTTTACGGACTGTTCTGTTTTTGACAGATTCTGCCTTTTATTTCGCATTGCCTCTTTTGCTATGTTGGATTTATTTCTTTGATCCATTAATGTCCAGTAGCATTATGCAATGTCCAGTAGTGAAAAGAATGATTGTGTCACCTCTGAATGTGTGAATTATTAATGATGCACTAACCCTCTAATGAGTTTGCTTGAAGTTTGGTGTGAAGGAAGTTTTCAAGGGTCAAGAGAGGAGAATGATATACTAAGATCAAGAGGAGTGAAAGCTCTAAGCTTGGGGATGCCCCCGTGGTTCATCCCTGCATATTTTAAGAAGACTCAAGCGTCTAAGCTTGGGGATGCCCAAGGCATCCCCTTCTTCATCGACAACATCATCGGGTTCCTCCCCTGAAACTATATTTTTATTCAGTCACATCTGGTGTTCTTTACTTGGAGCGTCGGTTTGTTTTCGTTTTTGTTTTTGTTTGAATAAGATGGATCCTAGCATTCACTTTGTGGGAGAGAGACACGCTCCGCTGTTGCATATGGACACATGTGTCCTTAGGCTTTACTCATAATGTTCAAGACGAAGTTTCTTCTTCGTTAATTTGTTATATGGTTGGAATTGGAAAATGCTACATGTAGTAATTCTAAAAATGTCTTGGATAATGTGATACTTGGCAATTGTTGTGCTCATGTTTAAGCTCTTGCATCATATGCTTTGCACCCATTAATGAAGAAATACATAGAGCTTGCTAAAATTTGATTTGCATATTTGGTTTCTCTAAGGTCTAGATAATATCTAGTATTGAGTTTTGAACAACAAGGAAGACAGTGTAGAGTCTTATAATGTTTACAATATGTCTTTTATGTGAGTCTTGCTGCACTTGTTCATCCTTGAGTTTGCTTCAAATAACCTTGCTAGCCTAAACCTTGTATCGAGAGGGAATACTTCTCATGCATCCAAAATCCTTGAGCCAACCACTATGCCATTTGTGTCCACCATACCTACCTACTACATGGTATTTACCCGCCATTCCAAAGTAAATTGCTTGAGTGCTACCTTTAAAATTCCATCATTCACCTTTGCAATATATAGCTCATGGGACAAAATAGCCTTAAAAACTATCGTAGTATTGAATATGTACTTATGCACTTTATATTTTATTAAGTTGCTTGTTGTGCGATAACCATGTTTCTGGGGAACGCCATCAACTATTGTTGAATATCATGTGAGTTGCTATGCATGTCCGTCTTGTCTGAAGGTCTATCATTTTAGTGGTTGGAGCATGCAAAATTGTTAGAGAAGAACATTGGGCCGCTAACTAAAGCCATGAATCATGGTGGAAGTTTCAGTTTTGGACATATATCCTCAATCTCATATGAGAATAATAACTTTGCTACATGCTTATGCATTAAAGAGGAGTCCATTATCTGTTGTCCATGTTGTCCCGGTATGGATGTCTAAGTTGAGAATAATCAAAAGCGAGAAATCCGAAATGCGAGCATTCTCCTTGGACCTTTGTACAGGCGGCATGGAGGTACCCCTTTGTGACACTTGGTTGAAACATGGCATGCAAAGATCCAGTCCAAGTTAAGTAGGACAAGGTGCGGGCACTATTAGTATACTATGCGTGAGGCTTGCAACTTGTAAGATATAATTTACATAACTCATATGCTTTATTACTACCGTTGACAAAATTGTTTCATGTTTTCAAAATAAAAGCTCTAGCACAAATACAGCAATCGATGCTTTCCTCTGCGAAGGACCATTCTTTTACTTTTATTGTTGAGTCAGTTTACCTATCTCCTTCCACCTTAAGAAGCAAACACTTGTGTGAACTGTGCATTGATTCCTACATACTTGCATATTGCACTTGTTATATTACTTTATGTTGACAATATCCATGAGATATACATGTTACAAGTTGAAAGCAACCGCTGAAACTTAATCTTCTTATGTGTTGCTTCAACACCTTTACTTTGATTTATTGCTTTACGAGTTAACTCTTATGCAAGACTTATTGATGCTTGTCTTGAAGTACTATTCATGAAAAGTCTTTGCTATATGATTCAGTTGTTTACTCATGTCATTACCTTTGCTTTGATCGCTGCATTCATTACATATGTTTACAAATAGTATGATCAAGATTATGATGGCATGTCACTTCAGAAATTATCTTTGTTATCGTTTTACCTGCTCGGGACGAGCAGAACTAAGCTTGGGGATGCTGATACGTCTCCAACGTATCGATAATTTCTTATGTTCCATGCTACTTTATTGATGATACCTACATGTTTTATGCACATTATATGTCATATTTATGCATTTTCTCGGAACTAACCTATTAACAAGATGCCGAAGAGCCAGTTGCTTTTCTGCTGTTTTTGGTTTCAGAAATCCTAGTAAAGAAATATTCTCGGAATTGGACGAAACTTTCGCCTGTGGTCCTATTTTTGCACGAAGCTTCCAAGACCGAAGACCTAACGAAGTGGGGCCACGAGGCAGCCAGGGGGTGGCCGGCGCGGCCTTGGCCGCGCGGCCCCCCCTGGGCCCTCGTGTGGCCCCCGCGTTGACCTTCCGCCTACTTAAAGCTCCCGTCGCAAACCCCAGTACCGAGAGCCACGATACGGAAACCTTACAGAGACGCGCCGCCGCGAATCCCATCTCGGGGATTCGGAGATCGCCTCCGCACCCTGCCGGAGAGGGGATTCATCTCCGGAGGACTCTTCATCGTCATGATCGCCTCCGGAGTGATGAGTGAGTAGTTCACCCTGGACCATGGGTCCATAGCAGTAGCTAGATGGTCGTCTTCTCCTTGTTGTGCTTCATTGTTAGATCTTGTGAGCTGCCTAACATGATCAAGATCATCTATCTGTAATTCTATATGTTGTGTTTGTCGGGATCCGATGGATAGAGAGTACTATGATTATGGTGATTATCAATCTATTGTTCATGTGTTGTTTATGATCTTGCATGCTCTCCGTTATTAGTAGAGGCTCTGGCCAAGTTTTTACTCTTAACTCCAAGAGGGAGTAATTATGCTCGATAGTGGGTTCATGCCTTCATTGATACCTGGGACAGTGACAGAAAGTTCTAAGGTTGTGATGTGCTGTTGCCACTAGGGATAAAACATTGATGCTATGTCTAAGGATGTAGTTATTGATTACATTACGCACAATACTTAATGCAATTGTCTGTTGCTTTGCAACTTAATACTGGAGGGGGTTCGGACGATAACCTGAAGGTGGACTTTTTAGGCATAGATGCAGTTGGATGGCGGTCTATGTACTTTGTCGTAATGCCCAATTAAATCTCACTATATTTACCATGTCATGTATATGCATTATTATGCCTTTCTCTATTTGTCAATTGCCCGACTGTAATTTGTTCACCCAACATGCTTTTATCTTATGGGAGAGACACCTCTAGTGAACTGTGGACCCCGGTCCTATTCTTTACATAGCATACAATCTACTTGTTTTACTGTTTTCTTTGCAAACATCTTCCACTCGATACGTTTAATCCTTTGTTACAGCAAGCCGGTGAGATTGACAACCTCACTGCTTCGTTGGGGCAAAGTACTTTGTTGTGTTGTGCAGGTTCCTAGTTGGCGCGGAATCCCTGGTGTTGCGCCGCATCACATTTCGCGACCATCAACCTTCAACGTGCTTCTTGGCTCCTACTGGTTCGATTAAACCTTGGTTTCATACTGAGGGAAACTTGCTTCTATACGCATCATACCTTCCACTTGGGGTTCCCAACGGACGTGTGCATCTACGCGTATCACAAGACCAACGTCACGCTGAGCGATTTCAACGGCCAAGCGTCAGAAGCCAAGGGTGTTCTGAACGTGGACTTAACTGTCGGCCGAAAGACCATCCCTACATCCTTCTTCATCGTCGACAGCAAGAGCACTTACGCTGTCCTGCTAGGAAGGGATTGGATCCATGCTAACTGTTGCATTCCATCCACAATGCATCAGTGCATCATACAATGGGATGGAGATGAAGTGGAGGTTGTTCATGCAGATGATTCGACCGACATCTCTTTGGCTGCCATGAACATCTGGGAAGCAAACGACCAAGAGCCGCTCTCTGGAATCAATCTGGACGGCTGTGAGCGCATCGAAGCTTCAAAAAATGGGGTGAGGCTGGTCTTATCCACTGGCCTGGCAGAATAACAAGATCCAGGTCTATGGACGTACGTGGCAAGGCTGATCCCTGCGATCGGCCCCAAAAAATAAGAAGCAAGGATCTCACCTCAAGCATGCCACGTCGCTATAGCAGAGAACCAAGAAGTTGTAAACCCTCGTTAAACATTGCAATGGAAAAGGAGGCCGATTCTAGCGATCGGCCACAATTAGTCTCAACATGCCTTCTGCCTGTGTTCATCATTGATTTAGCAGGCGATGGAAAGCTGTGGGTTTACAGCAGCTGATGGACTAGAAGAGATTGACATTGGTCCCTGGGATAAGCCACGACCAACATTTATCAGCAAATAGTTGGATCAACAACTGCAAGGGAAGCCGATTCCCAGCAATCGGCTAAAATTATTCTCACCACACGTGGTCACTGCTGTGCTATTTAGCATGGTGAGTTGTGAGACAAGCTTGAATTGGCTGAAAAGCCAATATCTTCAATCACTTGAAGGATTCGGCTCGGGGGGCATGCACACAGAGAAGGTTCAAGGCCACGAAGTATGTACCCAGGAGGAGCCGATTCATGAAATCGATCGGCTAATAAAAAATCGAAAATACAAATTTTTTTTAAGCATAGCCGATGCTTGGACATCGACTTGAGAACCTCTTTGATGAGCCAACCGCACCCTTGACTGAAGGCAAGACAATGTTACTCGAGCTTCAATTGCAGTCAATGACATGGGGCTGGATGTTCTTCACCTCTTCAGAGTTTTCGACCAATGTTTCAATGAGGGAAGAAAGCAGGGCTTTGAGGCGTTGGAGCTTGGATTTGGTTCATCACATGCTGTGGAGGGGCCGGCTCGATATTCAGGGTCGAACGACACGACAACAAGCCTGAGAGATTACAACAAGGGCAGCACAAGCATGCAGATCAGAGAAAGGGTGAGCCAATCGGAGCAGTAAATCACCAGAATTGAGCTAGGAGGAGTTGGAGAGCCATTACATGTGAAGGTTCTTGGTTCAAGAAAGGGGTTTGCTGGTCCTTCCGAGCCCTCTTGGTGCATCGACTCCTTGTGCGTAAGCTTTCCTGTCCTGTTTTGATGGGAGTTGGAGGCTGACCTTGTTTTGGGAGCCGATGGTGGCACATCTGGCTGGTTTTACGTGGTGGTGTCCCCAGAGGTGCTCAAGCTCGAGCCTCGTTGGCTGAATTGCGTCTCCTTGCTGATATCTTCGGTAGGGGATTACAAGAGCAGGATTAATTAGCTAATAGCCTAGAAGGATGTTGCTCTTCAAATTTTTCGTGGTAGCCACCTATTTCACTGCTGTTCTCGCCTGACTGAGGCTCGGGGGGCAGCTGGCCCTGAAGATCCTTTGCTCTTGGGAGCCGATTTTGGTTGAAATCGGCTAACTCTGCACCACAATCTTTGTAAACAGTGGTGAATTATTGCAGAAGGGAACCACCGGAGCTGGTGGGAGGAGTTTGAAGAGGGAGCCATCATCATTGATAGGCTCTGGGCCAGCTTGTTGCTGCAAAGAAAAAGAGCATCACAAGGAAAGTTGTGGGCAAATGGTACCTGTTATGCAGAAGTATCAGCTTCAACATCAAGGTTTTCAGCAACGGTCCTAGAGCTCTCCTGAAGGCATTGATTCAGGAATTTTGCCGTTAAATCGAACATCACACTCAGGTGTTTTGGAGACCAAAAATCTGGAATTCGCGCGCTGCGAGTTGGACCTGTTCGATTTGAAATTTGGAGTCTGAATTGAAGCAAGGGTTGCAGGTTACCGTTTGAGAGATTACTGAGTTGACCTGTCTTGCAATTTATGGTGAAGGGCTGATGCGTTGCCATCGGCTCATTGAGCATCGACCAAGTTGACAATCGGCAAAATCAGTTGAGGGGAAATCGGCTAAATTAGCATAAAGGAAATCGGCAAGACCAAAGGAAGTTCTTCATGGCAAAGGAAATTCTTCATTGATAATAAGATTTCTTACATAAAAGAGCTGATTGCTCTCAAAAGGAAGAACTAGGGGACACATTGTCCCATCTACTACTACGGGTCCTATGCTAGAGATCCTATCTACGGGCCGTCGCTGCTCGTCATCGGCTGCCGCTGCCGCTGTCGGCGCTACTCATCGCGCCGCCGGCCGCCGCCAGACCCTCGTTGTCCTCGTCCTCCGCCGCCGCGCCGTCGGTCGCCGAGGTGCCCGGCCAGGGGCGTGCGCTTGGCCGGCGGCTCGTCGGAGGAGGTGTCGTCCTCCTCTTCTTCCTCCTTCGCCTCCTCGGAGGAGGTGAAGTCGCCCAGGAGAAGCGATCGTCATCGCCTCCGATTCCCCGACGGCGAAAACGGAGGTCGCTCTCCCCGTCGGTCGAGGACTTGTCGTCCTCAGACCAGACGGAGAAGTCATGGCTAGACTCGTCCCCGTCTTATATGGCGCGGCGAATGTAGGCCGCGTGGGCCTCCATCGGGTCCCACTCCAGCGTCGGCTCCCGGAGGGGGGAGGATTGGACGGAAAGGCCCGACAAAGAAGAGGAGGAAGAAGAGGAAGACATGGTGGCGGAGGAGGGCTTTTGGAGTGCTAATGCGAAGGGGACGAAGAAGGGAACTGCAAGATGTGGCTAAATAAAAGGGGATATAGTGGAGATTTAAATGCTTAAGCAGTTTTCGAGGATGTGGTGCCACAACTGTCAAATCGTGCAGGGAAGTTGAGAAGGCAAGGTATCATGATGAAGAATCTGCGACGGTTCTCTCTGCCACGACATGACCCCTCGAAGGAAAACAGAGTGGTTTTGAAATTATCATTACCAAAACCAGGGGGCATGTGTTATCACCAGATTTTGGCCAAATCAGGAGGTGGGCCGTAAGTGAAGATGGGCTTGAAGGACATACACGTGGAGCGTCTTTGAAGCGGCCTTGCACGAAGAGTTTGGGCTTAATTGCCCATGTATCTGTAACATAGTAGATCACATCTTAGTTTAGAATTAAAAGATAGAGTTTAACTCGTGCACGGTTAGGTGCACGCCCGAATTAGAAAGTCCCTTGGACTATAAATATGTATCTAGGGTTATCGAAAAGGAGGACAATCACGTTCACAACAAACACAAATCAGGCGTATCGCCACCCTTCTTTCGAGGGTTTCTCCGGGTAAGCATCATGCTGCCTAGATCGCATCTAGCGATCTAGGCAGCACACGTTTATTCGTTTACCTTGTGCTCGTGCTGAAGCGTTGTTGATGGCGAGTAGCACTATTTATCGTAGATGTTTTGGGGCTTGCATGGATGCTTTTCTTATGCATATCTGCTTAGCTATGCCGTCCCTCGATATCTAGCTGCCCTTACACCTATCCAGGTGCAAGGGCAGCGTCTTGCTTGTTCGTTGTTTAGTAGATCCGATCCGTTATAGTTGCTCCTTGATTCCTCAAGGATTGGTTTAATATCTGTATGGTTAGGCCTTACAAACGGGTTGAACGATCCGGTAGTGCGTTAGGTATGGTTTGTTAGTCCTAAGAGGGATGTTCCGGGAATTAACTTAATGTTGGTTTTTAGGCCTCTTTTAGGGTTAGTTTTCCATTATCTTTCGTGTCTATTAGGCTCAACTACGCGTAGGATGTTCCGATCATACGGTGAAAACCCTAAACTGTCGTAGATTGGTTTAGCTTTACATTGATCAAGGAGCCCGATGTCATCGTTAACCCGACGCAAACCATGGGGCGATCGGCTCTTTGAGCCGATCCACGGGCAACTTGAGAGCCGATCGGGCTCGTATTTAATGTTTACGTGTCTGCCATGCAGAAACTAATCGAAGCAATCCAACACCTTCCGACCAGGTATAGGTCGGTGGCACCTTGCAACCGCTAGGACGTGTGCCGGAACATTTGCGGAACGACGTCGAGGGACCAGGGCCCCCTGCAGTCTTAGAAGCCTCCCGGCTCTTCGTGTTGCTTAACCACTGCTCGCCGGTGGGTTTTGGCAGGCAACACCATCTAGCAATTATCAAGTTCAATAGAGCATCTCCAATAAAAACGCTATTTTAGCACGCGCTAAAAATCGTTTGCAGCATCAATTTTAGGTATAGAGCTCACGCTAAAAAAGATTCGCTCCACCGGCCGCTATATTTTACAGCGCACTCGCGGCCGCTCAAACACGAAGCACAACCTAGCGTATATGCAAATACGAAGATCAAACAAAGACAATAAAATCAATAAAAAAGAACATCAAATAGTAGATAGGACTTTATATAATTGTTCGAGCAAGCACACTTTTTAGAATACGATAATTAAAACTACTACATATATAAATAACGCTTCGAGACAACGACGACACCGGCCGCTCTGACTAATCGGAGTCCCGATGACCCCGACTCCGATGACGACAGGTCGTTCCAGCGCGGATCGTCGGGGGGAATCGTTGGATTCTCCAGCTGCGTGAGGATGAACGCGCGGCGCTCCACCTTGGATTCTCCAGGTGCTAGTCGATTATAATATTTTTTCAGAAATTGAAGATTCCTCTTAAGAAAAAAAATATTTGTATTGTATCTTCGTAGAGGAGTAATCCCACGGAAGACGACTTTGTTAAACGTAATTGGTATGAAAGTATAAAGTGTGTATTTTGTCATCACGATGAGAACAATCGAACACTTATTATTCTAATATAAATTTGCTAGATCTATATGGTCAACCGTCCAAGTAGATTCTATTTGTATCCCTAATGTATTTGGCAACTGACTACGAGCGATTATCCTTATTTGGTCGCTCTGTCTATGTACAAATGACAAGATTTTTAATGATATAAATTCTTCTCTCATGCATTGTATCTATCGGTGCATAACTTTATTCTGTTGGTCATGTCTACAACGTGTGAAGAATCGAGACCTATTTGTAGAGGTGTCTACCAGATTGGAGAACACGCCAAGTGATATTTTTATCTAACATGGATGACAACGTGATCTACGAATTAGCTATCTTCTTAGGTGGCTTTACAGCTTCTTTAGGATTACTTGTATTGCGTCTTTTTATATTTTACCTTTTGTGGGACTTGTGCGGCCATGTGGGTCTTACTTATGCAGCGGTCCCGTGTACTAATTAAACATTTTAATTAATAAAACACTCTTTATAAAGAAAACTGGTGCATTTTACAAATACAAAAACATATGTCGTGTACATTTTTAGCATGTAGCATGGCCGGCCCATTCCCTGGTCTCGTCTGCATACATGACGCTCAGTACGTCTCCAAAGTCGGTCTAGTACGGGTCGGTAGCACGTGGCGATGGCATTCGTACCATCGATCAAGCGTAACATGGACAGCAGTTAACAACCAACAATATAATGTTAATGAATCTCTGCAAGAGCTACGACGAGCTGGCGACGAACGGAACGAGGAGACACTGGACTTGTAAGTTGTACCCAGCAGCTCGTTAGAGAATATAATCTTCGGTCAATCTTTCCGATCGAACGCGGATAGCTTGACCTCCTCAAAACCCATGCTCGCAAGACCGCAAGACCTGCTGAATCACTGGGGATGCATATGCTTGATCAGGCTAATACTGCATTAATAGTTTAATTAGTGAGCAACTGGTAGTTGACTAATACGTACATGATCTCCGGACAAAGCAATAATACAAGCCAGCCAAGGAAAGGTCTGCGAAAATATGAACAAGCGTACTTATTTAGTACTTCAGTCAGCTGCAAAGCTAGTATACTTTTACCCTGATCTGTCGCTGATCTGGTCTTGCTTATGATGTGTCTTTGGCGTTCCCTTTCGATCGCATGCGTTCTAGGTCTGCAGGTTATAGTTGGTCCCGAAAGAAGAAATTCAAAGTTTTCTACGGATTCATTTATGCTAGCTCTTGGTCGGCCTCTAGCTTGCTCGCTGATCTTCCTGGTCGCTTGAATCTTTTTTCGAGGGACCTTCTCTGTTGAATCTGACGGTTCAAAGACTCATATTTGCGGAAGCAATTTAATATTCAATTTGTAGGAATCTTGATTTGCAGCAGTGTAGCACATGTCCTGGAAATGTACCCGAAATTTTCCGCAAGATTGGCCGTAATTTCTTCAGCATTATCGTCTATCAAGTGTAGGCAATGCTCCCATATGTATAATAGACAACATTTAGCTTGTATAAGTGTATATACTGTCACCGTCAGAGAGTCATATATGTATTACCTTCCACTAATTCATGGTCGTCGCGAAAAAGCATGCCAAATTGCTGCCACGCACTACGGCGACGTACGTACGTAGGTTGTTTCGTTGATTTCTTTTTCGTCAACTTGATGAATTTCAACAAGCTCACCTCTGTCTAGAACTATTTTGAAAACTCAAGTTTTCATACTCTCTTCTTTTCCTGTCAACGGTATTATTGGTACTGTACGTGCGTAGTGTGTCTATGCGTGCCAGGATAAATAAGAAATCTGGACTATTCCACTTTCACATTCCGGCCCAACGGATATACTGTTACTATCCGTGACCATTATATGTAGCGCATTATTCAACTACATTAAGGCAGTGGCATCATCACTAATGTCATTTATAACTTAACAAAATTAATATCCTAGTATTTCCGAGAGGCAGCTTTGTGAACAGCTCTGAGCTGCAGGTACTTTGCAACTCCACGTGCTGATGCATATGCCTACAATTCTCCTAGCTACTCTTCAATTACTCAGAAAGTTCGTATGTACACATATATTTCGAATTAACCACTTAAATTACTAGTTTTCCAGGTATGTTTGTGATAGCATCATTCATCCGCCTAAAATACATTTTCAAGCAGGCAACACATTACACATATCTTAATTTACACGCATCTAGCTACTCATTCCATGTATGTGGGAAAGTATCATGCAAAGTAGTTTGCTTTTCGAGGTAAATGTACGGAATTATCACCTGTGCCATACTCCTATAGATATACTATACAATCAATACATCAAATTAACACTCCTAAATATAAATAAAGGATTATATATGCGACTATGTATATACGTCCTAATCCCCAGTTCCCCACCTAACCCTCGCATGTAGTATATTGAGTAACGAGTTAACGACTACATCGAAAGAGTCATAACGCGGACAATGCATGTGGCCGATATACATATTGGTTTATGCAAGTATCGACAATGATTAGGTACTTAATCAGTGTACTAATTATATATACAGTCCACGCAGAGGTCAAAGGCTCAAATCAAAGACATGGTCTTCAGAGGAAGTTCAGATACAACATACACTTGCTATGTGCGCTAAGCTGCTGATGATCAACCTAAGATATTGCTGGTTTTCATATTCCTGGTTTTCTTATGCCCGGTTTGCTTCAGAGCATGCATGTTCAAGGTCAGCCATACCCAGTCTTGCTTCCTGGTTCAGTTAATGGTGGACATACATACATGATACAGGCACACTCTCTGAATACAATGATCCAGCCTTGGTTTGGTTTACTCGATCTCGATCGTATACACTATTTATCAAGGCGATTAACTAGACGATTGATGCTTATCATTATGGGTGGGGGAGGAAGATACATGTAACTGTCACGCTCTGAAAATAGTGTGAAAAGCTAATAGACTACTATTTTTTTCCCTCAAAGAGTCAGAAGATAAAGAAATTATAGGGTTTTAAACAAGTGAAGCCTACTGAACTGACTTGGAGTATCTAGCAACATTTAATCGTCGTATATATAATCGGTTTTGCTATGTCTCAGTCAACTGAGATTTTCTTAAGTCTAAGTCAATTACAAAAATATGCTTTGAGTTGCACTTTTCTGTTAAAAAAGTGCAATTGCACTTTTCTGATAGAAATGTGCAACTAATTAAATTGCACTTTTCTTTAAACTGTAGTTGCACTTTTCTGAGTTGACTGAGACTTAAGAAAATCTCAATCAACTTAGACATAGGCACACCCATATATAATACGAATTCTTTACCCCTAGAGGAGCTACAGTCTACAGGACTATCACCATCATACCTTACAAGATACTCGGTGTATTATCTACATTGTCAAGTATTCCCTTTTTACGGAGTTTGTTTCTATTGATACCTAGCAAATGCCTTATATACGAGTGTCTGTGGTTTTACACTTGGCAAAACACTAAAGGCTGGGCATAAACGTTTTTTTTCCAGTATTGCCTTGTAGTGGTTTGTTCTTTCAAATTAGATACTGTATTTGAAGTCTGCAAGTCTGAAGCTTCTAGCACTACTGCTCTATCTAGTTTTTGGACATGGATGTAATCGAAGTTTTTATTGCAAATACACAATTACAAATAATAAATAAACTTTTTTCAAAAAATCAGTATATATTTGATAGTGTAGTCGTAAATGTTACATCTCCTAAACACCGTTTCACCGATGTGTGAAATACCGCCTTTGTGTGGACCGTGTAAAGTTATTCTATGGATCGTATAGACATACGGTTTCACTAGTTCTCAGTCGACTGAGAACTAGTCGACTGAGAATTAACTTAGTTCTCAGTTGACTTCTAAACCATAGAATTGCACCGTGATTCATGCTAGTATATGTTGCACCTGAGATTTTTGTAGTTGCGACTGAGGTTGCAACTAAGAAAATAAATGTACGGACTGTTGGATTGCCTCGTGATTTGTGCTAGGCATGGGTGGAAATTGCCTTGGACAGTTGGATTTCTTCATGATTCGTGCTACTAATGAGGTGCAACATATGTTGCAATTGAGTTTCGACTAATATGGGTCACGCCCATAGACATGTATGTATGGAGACGAATGCCATGAATTAAAAAGATATTACTAATAGTATGCTTTATCAGGAAGAGTATATATTTTCCTTCTAACATATCTATAGGTACAAATATCCCCTGAATTAATAGTGCAATGTACGTGAATATATACGTGCAGAAACATGCATGCATGTATTGCTTTGGTCTGGTGCTTGCATACTGCCCGTACGTGAGAGGGAAAGAATAGTCCGCATACGGCCGGTGACACGACGCCACAGGCCATGGCAACCAAAGGACAGACGGTAGGTCGCGAGGGGACAAGAGGGAGATATAGCCATATAGGCATATGTACGCACGTAGCCAGAAAAGTGCAGGCAGCGCCGAGATCGGTCGATGCCCGGGCCCCTCCCGTTTGTTCCCTAGCTTTCAGTTTTCTCCGGTCTGAAGAAGTTTCTCCCCGTCGAGATGATCAGCGGGACGAGATCGAGGGGGCCAGCCTTGACAAGGTCATCCTTCGTGCGTTCCCGTGTGTCCAAGAACGAAACGACTCGACGTGCATGCATGATGAACCCATGTGCTCGTGCTCTCAAGAAAATTTCATTGCTAAAATTATGTGGTAGCCCCTGGCCCTGGCCGATCGATCCACCCAAAAGGACATGACTAAATCAATTACTACAATGTATCAGATGTACATACATACGCGTCTCGATCTCAAACAAATAAAACAGATGTGCACATACGCGGTACGTTTAATTAGCACAGTATACGTGTTATTAAGGGTAATATTATTAGCAAAACAAAACCTGACGGCCGTGTTGCCGAGTCAGTGCAAAACAAAATGAGACGGGTGTATCCACGACTATATATGAATTAAAATAGCCTAAAACGTGAGGGTAGTGTTGAACTATATCTAAAAGTGAGGGGGGGTTAAAATATATTGCCCCTTCATAAGTTCAGGCTATGGTTGAATGGTTAGAAGGTCAGTGGCACCTCCAGCCTATTAGAGTTTAAATCATAGGTTTGACATTTTGGTGTCTCATAAAGACGGAATATTCTTTAGGAGGGAGACGATGTTTCTGTCGATAGCGAGATAACTATGGTGATTTTGTAAATTTCATGACCCGCCAAATAAGTTTCTTGGACTCAGTCTTTCGGAGGTGTTCATATGGGTAGAGTGTGCATGCATGCTTTCATAGAAGTGAGTGTATCTACATTGTGAGCGTCTGCGCCTGTACTGTGTTTTGAAAGAAAAATACTATTGGATAAGTTAGCAGATTCAACGTTGTTGATGGAATAATTGTTTTTACGGTTTCTCTATTTCTCAACTAGCTGAGAACTAAGCCAATGCTTACTTAATTCCTATGCCGTTCAATTGCATCATGATTTGTATATATAAGTTGCAAGTTGGATTGCAACAAAGTTTTTTTAGTTGCAACTCAGGACGCAACTAAAAAAGTTTATAGTTACAATTAAGAAAATGTTCCAGACTATTAGATTTGCTTCATGATTCGTGCTAGTGATAAATAATGACATGAATTGTAACTAAGATTTGATAACATGACGAGAACTAAGTTAATTCTTAGTCAGATTGAAAACTAGCCACACCCTTAACGGGCCATGGCGCCATGCTACCTACCTAGCTGGTCGTGCAGTTTTCTAGTTTTCTTGTGCATTTTTTTCTCTAGCTATGTTTCCGTCCATGTTCTCTAAGACACGGTGGAAGACTCACACACACCAGCTAACTTAGCTCCCCTAACCCCTATAAATACCACTGCCGCAGCTCCCCTTCAAAGCACACAACAAAAGCTTAACTGCCGCTCTCTCGCCCTAGCTCTCTCGCTTACACCGAGCAAGCATTCCAGCAGCAAACTAGCTAGCCTCCAACGCCGGCCGCCACTCCATCCATCACCTCGCTCCGACACACAGCTAGCTCCACCGCACCCTCGCTCCACCTAGCCGCCTTTCGTTCGACGGCCATGGCGAACCGTGCCACGAGGGAGGTCGTGCCGGCGTCGTCGAGGGTGGCGATCATCGGCGGCGGGATCAGCGGGCTGGCCTCGGCGAAGCAGATGGCCGCTTACGACCCCGTGGTGTTCGAGGCCACGCCTTCCATCGGCGGTGTCTGGAAGCACTGCGTCTACCGCAGCACGCGCCTCCAGACGCCGCGCCCGGACTACGAGTTCTCCGACTACTCGTGGCCCAACCGCGACGACCCGACGTTCCCGACCCACACCGAGATCGTCGACTACCTGGAGGGGTACGCCGACGAGTTCGACCTCTGGCGCTACATCGCGTTCGGGTCCAAGGTGGTGGACATCAAGTACCTCGGCGGCCCCCAGGCCGGGTTCACGGAGCTCTGGAGCGGCACAGGCAAGGCGCCGCTCCAGGGAAGGCCCATGTGGGAGGTCGGGGTCGCCACCGGCGGCGTCGTCCAGGTACGGCCATCACTTCTTATGAATCAGCTGTCTCATGTTCGCGCGCGTGTGCGTACTTATTCTGACGATCAACCTCGTCGTCGGTCGTGCTAATTTGCAGTATTACAAGTTTGAGTTCATCGTGATGTGCGCGGGGAAGTACGGCGACGTGCCGCGGATGCCGATCTTCCCGGCGGGGAAGGGGCCGGAGGTGTTCAAGGGGCAGGTGATGCACTCGCTGGACTACTGCAAGCTGAGCGAGGAGGAGAGCGTGGAGCTGATGCGAGGGAAGAAGGTTGTGGTAGTCGGGTACAAGAAGAGCGCCATTGATCTAGCCAATGAATGCGCTCAGGCAAACCAAGGTACGTTCTACGTAGAGGAAACATGCTCCTAGAGTGCTGCTCGTAAATTCGATTAAAATATGGGGAAATCAACATACTTAGGAACTATGCATGAAACTAGCAACGAACGCAGATAATTAAGCTGTGGTGCGCCTGTGAGGCTCATATACGAGGAAACTAATTAAGAGACCTCGTAAACTAATCCTAGAAAAAGAACGACATGAAAGTTCACACAAAACTTAATTACCCAATAAAAAAAGAGGGATCGAGCAATCATTCGACAAGGTGGTTGTAAGAATATCGCATACCATATTTGGTAACGATTTGCGGAATCGGATACCCTGTTCCATAAAAGGTCACTCTTGTCTTGACCCGTCGTACACTTCACCTAGAAAGACGCCTACAGTGTAGCCAGCCTATGGAGTAGCTAGAGCCCTTAGGTCTCTCGCATTTAAAAGTTCAAAGTACACTAGACACAATACGTACGCATCGTACCACTTTGACTTCTCAACCTCCACACACGGACAGCATCTACATATATACAAGTAGACTACTACACCACTTGGGGGTCAAGGAAAAGTCTTCCTGAACGCACACGCATCACTCCAATACAAGTGTTTGCAGGTTTGACTAGTATATCCAGCAACAAAGATTATCTGCCGTTCTAAACAACCCTTCCAAACTAGTATAGCTAGATTGTTCTTCACATACATGCAGGCTGCAGCTGCTGACCGACTGGTCGGTAGCTAGCTAGCGACCATGGTGTCCTTCCTCCATCGCTAGCTTGAGTATACATCTCAAATGTTCCTCTAACAGATAACATAATCAGTGCCGGTACCGACCGAAATTGACCCGGCTCGCCGCTCGATTTAGATATCGTTTCCGGAATTAGTAGCAGGATCCACTGGCCGCGTCGATATCCGGTCGCGCAAACAAGAACCAGATTCAGATGTTGTAATATTAGTATTACTAACAATTGGTTTGTGTGTTCTGTTTGTTTGCAGGTGAGGGAGGTCAGGCGTGCACGATGCTAGTGCGGACGCTGCACTGGGTGGTGCCTTCTTACTCCATCTGGGGACTGCCATTCTTCATCTTCTTCTCCACACGCTTCTCCCAGCTCATCTACGAGCGCCCCAACCAAGGCTTCTTCAGATTCCTCCTCTGCCTCCTCTTGAGCCCACTGGTACGTTCTACACGTATGTGTGATCATGAGTAGACACTAGACAGTGTGAAACTTGTACATGAAATGTACACTTATAGGAAACTTACGTATGAACGTGCACCGTGGACAAGCACGTGCGCATGCACGAGACGTACCAACTTGCCTGCTGAGTATATTGCTCACCGTCAAGAATATTATCGCATGCACAACTTTGTCCGCCGATTGCGTTCGTTCTGACAGCAACGTGCGTGCTGAGCTGATTGATATTTTTGATGGAGCAGAGGACGGCGGTTTCCAAGTTCATCGAGTCGTACCTGTCGTGGAAGCTTCCGCTGGGCAAGTACGGGCTGACGCCGGACCACCCCTTCGTGGAGGACTACGCCAGCTGCCAGATGGCCATCCTCCCCGACGGCTTCTTCGACATGGCTGACCGCGGCCTCGTCCGCTTCCAGCGGGCCTCCGGCGGCTGGAGCTTCTGCGAGGACGGCGTCGTCCTCGCCGACGGCACCAAGGTGGAGGCCGACCTCGTCTTCCTCGCCACCGGCTTTGAGGGCAAGGACAAGCTCCGCGCCGTCCTCCCCGACCCCTTCCGCAGCCTCGTTGTCAACAAGTCCTCCATGATGCCCCTCTACCGGTACGTCGTCGTCTACCCTGCCGACCCCTCTAGCTAGTTTTGCAGGTCTACCGCAGGGCGGCGGCTGATGATCGTCGACTCATTGTGTTTGTCTGTGCAGCGGCACCATCCACCCGCTGATCCCCAACATGGCCTTCGTGGGCTACGTGGAGAGCGTCTCCAACCTGCACACGTCGGAGCTGCGCTGCCGGTGGCTCTCGGGGCTGCTGGAGGGGCGGTTCGAGCTGCCGAGCGTCAGGGCCATGACGGCGCACGTCGAGGACGAGGTGGAGGCAATGCGCCGCACCACGCGCTTCTACCGCCGCCACTGCATCTCCACCTACAGCATCCACGACAGCGACGGGATGTGCGCCGACCTCGGCGCCGCCACGCGCCGCAAGGCCAACTGGATCGCCGAGCTCTTCGCGCCTTACAACAACAAGGACTACCAGGAAGACCAGTAATTAACACCTATATACAGCATATCTAATCGATCTCCAGTAGTATACGTAAAACGTACATTTACTCGTGCCGATCAATACACGGCCGAGTATGTACGCGCATAGCAGTATAATCCATTCTTTCAGTCAAAATATTCCGTTGGTATAGTAGTAATAGGATATCATCTATAGTAGTATACATCTACGTGTGATTGGCTCGTATAATTATATAATAAGAAGATTCGTTATTCTTGTAATACTACTAGTATACAAATGTAAGTTAGGGATGGGTGGTGACTAATAATCAAGGACTTGGTCGTGATTCAAGTGTCATGTGAACTGATGAGCGTTCGATCGGTTAAGGACTGGAGACCGCGAGGTCTCTCGCCCGCGACCGCAAGATCTCTGCAAGAGGAATCAAAACTGGAGCGGGACCATGCGGGTCGAGGAGCATGTAGACCGTAGCTAGGTCGGTGTGTACGTACGTATGTACTTCTTGGAACAAAGAATAGTCGTACTAATTAAGTGGTACACTGTGTGTCATTCAGTCCCCTGTAATTCTTTTACTTTTGTGAATGTAACTGTTCATTTTTAAGCATGCAATAAAATTCTTCATTTCGTTCGCCCTTAACCTTATTATTATGGTGTTTTGTATTGTTTTCTAGGGAGATATACTACTCTTGCTGATGCACCCGTGGAAAAGAAAATTTATTGTATAGAGTATAGCACTAGCACACCTTTATTTTTATTTTTATTTTTTGAAAAGGGGAACGGAGCCCCGGCCTCTGCATCGAGTGATGCGTACAACCCTTTTGTTCATACCGCGAAATCCAATGGTCGGACAAGTTCAACCCGGAAAAGAAAGCCCGAGGCCCTATGCCTCGCGACAGTAACTCCATAAGACAACCCTTTAACCTTATGGTACAAGACATAAACGAAATGAAAAATACACAACTCCTAGACTAAGTCTTCAAGAAGGAAACACCACACGTGCCCCGACGATGACGAGTCCAACCTTAGGTCGGTCTTGGGATTTTCAACCCTAAAGCGAGCTTCGATTCACCTCCTTCAGCAAAGAAACGATGTAGAAACGCGTCAACATAGCCTGATCAAGATCTTGTGTTTCGACTGGAGAGCATACTCTCCCTTGAAGTCCCCTCTACAATCATATCATGTCCGGATACTGAAACCTCGAAACCTGGATGTCTTCTCGAGGAGATATTGGTAAACGGATGCATCCCATACCGGCTAGCCTTCCGTCACTACCGCACCACCATCCATCCAACATCAAAAGGAATGACATGTCGCTTCCATAATAGCCATCGTGCATAGCACCTGTTGGTAGTAGGCATGACTTGACGTCTAGCCGCCGTGCGTAGCACCTTTCCGGTGATAAGCATGACTTGGTGCATCAACATGAGTCGCCGTGCGCACTGATGGTGCTTATCGTAACGCAGACTTTACATTGTTGGGGTACCCCAAGAGGAAGGTATGATAAACACAGCAACAAGTTTTCTCTCAGTAAGAACCAAGGTTAAATCGACCAGTAGGAGAAAGGCGTAACTTCTGAAGGTGTTGATAGCTGACTATTGGCAGGGCGCACTACCGGCGTCAGCAACAACGTGAAACCTGCACCCAACACAACCAAAGTACTTTGCCCCAACTTACAGGGAGGTTGTCAATCTCACTGGTTTTGCTGAACACAAAGAATTAAATGTATATAGTGGAAAGAGATGTTTGCAGTAATTAAAGGAAACGGTGCTTGTGAAAAGTAAATAGAACAGGATTGCAGTAGATGAATTTATCAGTGTAAAGGAAAGGTCCGAGATCCACAGTTCACTAGAGGTGTCTCTCCATAAAGATAAATAACATGATGGGTGAACAAATTACAGCTGGGCAATTGAAAAAATAAAGACCATACATGACAAGATGATTACTATGAGATTCGTTTGGGCATTACAACATAATACATAGACCGTAATCCAACTGCGTTTATGACTAATAATCCACCTTCCAGTTATCGTCCGAACCCCTTCTAGTATTAAGTTGCAAGCAACAGATTATCGCATTAAGCAATGTGTGTAAAGTAAACAATAGAATTACCTTTGGATAAAACATTGTTGTTTTCTCCCTAGAAGCAACACCACATCTACAATCTTGAAAGTTACTATCACTCTTCCAGAAAACTAGAGGCATGAACCTACTATCGCGCATAAATACTCCCTTTTGGAGTCACAAGTATTTACTTGACAGAGTATCTACTAGCAACGGAGAGCATGCAAGATCACAAATAACATATGACAAGAATATATAATCGATCTCAACATAGTATTCAATATGCATCGGACCCCATCAAATACAACATGTAGCATTATATAAGGATGATCTTGATCATGTAGGGCAGCTCACAAGATCTAAACATGAGGCACAAATTGGAGAAGTCAACCATCTAGCTACTGCTATGGACCCATAGTCCAGGGATGAACTACTCACGCATCACTTCGGAGGCGGGCATGGCGATGTAGATGCCTCTGGTGATGGTTTCCCCCTCCGGCAGGGTGCCGGGAAGAGCTTCAGAACTCTCCCGAGCTAGGGTTTGTGATGGCGGATGATGGCGTGTAACTCACACGTTCGTTGGGAACCCCAAGAGGAAGGTATGATGCGCACAGTAGCAAGTTTTCCCTCAGAAAGAAACCAAGGTTTAATCGAACCGTAGGAGCCAAGAAGCACGTTGAAGGTTGATGGTCGCGAAATGTGATGCGGCGCAACACCGGGATTCCGCGCCAACGGAACTGCACAACACAACCAAATACTTTGTCCCAACGAAACAGTGAGGTTGTCAATCTCACCCTTTGTAACAAAGGATTAAGCGTATCGAGTGGAAGATGATTGTTTGCAAGAAAACAAAAACACAATTGCAGTAGATTGTATGCTATGTAAAGAATAGGACCGGGGTCCACAGTTCACTAGAGGTGTCTCTCCCATAAGATAAAAGCATGTTGGGTGAACAAATTACAGTCGGGCAATTGACAAATAGAGAAGGGCATAACAATGCATATACATGATATGATAAATATAGTGAGATTTAATTGGGCATTACGACAAAGTACATAGACCGCCATCCAACTGCATCTATGCCTAAAAAGTCCACCTTCGGTTATCATCCGAACCCCATTCGGTATTAAGTTGCTAAGCAACAGACAATTGCATTAAGTATGGTGCGTAATGTAATCGACAACTACATCCTTAGACATAGAATCAATGTTTTATCCCTAGTGGCAACAGCACATCACAACCTTAGAACTTTCTGTCACTGTCCCAGGTGTCAATGAAGGCATGAACCCACTATCGAGCATAAATACTCCCTCTTGGAGTTAAGAGCAAAAACTTGGCCGAGCCTCTACTAATAACGGAGAGCATGCAAGATCATAAACAACACATAAACAATAGATTGATAATCACCATAACATAGTATTCTCTATCCATCGGATCCCGACAAACACAACATATAGTATTACAGATAGATGATCTTGATCATGTTAGGCAGCTCACAAGATCCAACAATGAAGCACAACAAGGAGAAGACGACCATCTAGCTACGCTATGGACCCATGGTCCAGGGTGAACTACTCACTCATCACTCCGGAGGCGATCATGGCGATGAAGAGTCCTCCGGAGATGAATCCCCTCTCCGGCAGGTGCCGGAGGCAATCTCCTGAATCCCCCGAGATGGGCGGCGGCGGCGTCTCGGAAGGTTTTCCGTATCGTGGCTCTCGTCGGGGTTTCGCGACGGAGGCTTTAAGTAGGCGAAAGGGTAGGTCAAGAGGCGGCGCGAGGCCCACACCACAGGCCGGCGCGGCCAGGGCCCGGCCGCGCCGCCCTATGGTGTGGCCACCTCGTGGCCCCACTTCGACCCCCTTCGGTCTTCGGAAGCTTCGTGCAAAAATAGGCGGGCGAAGATTTCGTCCAATTCCGAGAATATTTCCTTACTAGGATTTCTGAAACCAAAAACAGCAAAACAGCAACGGCTCTTCGGCATCTTGTTAATAGGTTAGTTCCAGAAAATGCATAAATATGACATATAATGTGCATAAAACATGTAGGTATCATCAATAAAGTAGCATGGAACATAAGAAATTATCGATACGTTGGAGACGTATCAGCATCCCCAAGCTTAGTTCTGTCCCGAGCAGGTAAAACGATAACAAAGATAATTTCTGAAGTGACATGCCATCATAATCTTGATCATACTATTTGTAAACATATGTAATGAATGCAGCGATCAAAACAAAGGTAATGACATGAGTAAACAAGTGAATCATAAAGCAAAGACTTTTCATGAATAGTACTTCAAGACAAGCATCAATAAGTCTTGCATAAGAGTTAACTCATAAAGCAATAAATCAAAGTAAAGGTGTTGAAGCAACACATAGGAAGATTAAGTTTCAGCGGTTGCTTTCAACTTATAACATGTATATCTCATGGATATTGTCAACATAAAGTAATATAACAAGTGCAATATGCAAGTATGTAGGAATCAATGCACAGTTCACACAAGTGTTTGCTTCTTAGGTGGAGGGAGATAGGTAAACTGACTCAACAATAAAAGTAAAAGAATGGTCCTTCAAAGAGGAAAGCATCGATTGCTGTATTTGTGCTAGAGCTTTTATTTTGAAAACATGAAACAATTTTGTCAACGGTAGTAATAAAGCATATGAGTTATGTAAATTATATCTTACAAGTTGCAAGCCTCATGCATAGTGTACTAATAGTGTCCGCACCTCGTCCTACTTAGCTTGGACTACCGGATCTTTGCATGCCATGTTTCAACCAAGTGTCACAAAGGGGTACCTCCATGCCGCCTGTACAGGTCTAAGGAGAAAGCTCGCATTTTGGATTTCTCGCTTTTGATTATTCTCAACTTAGACATCCATACCGGGACAACATGGACAACAGATAATGGACTCCTCTTAAATGCATAAGCATGTAGCAATGATTATTATTCTCATATGAGATTGAGGATATATGTCCAAAACTGAAACTTCCACCATGGTTCATGGCTTTAGTTAGCGGCCCAATGTTCTTCTCTAACAATTTTGCATGCTCCAACCACTAAAATGATAGATCCTTCAGACAAGACGGACATGCATAGCAACTCACACGATATTCAACAATAGTTGATGGCGTTCCCCAGAAGCATGGTTATCGCACAACAAGCAACTTAATAAAATATAAAGTGCATAAGTACATATTCAATACTACGATAGTTTTTAAGGCTATTTTGTCCCATGAGCTATATATTGCAAAGGTGAATGATGGAATTTTAAAGGTAGCACTCAAGCAATTTACTTTGGAATGGCGGAGAAATACCATGTAGTAGGTAGGTATGGTGGACACAAATGGCATAGTAGTTGGCTCAAGGATTTTGGATGCATGAGAAGTATTCCCTCTCGATACAAGGTTTAGGCTAGCAAGGTTATTTGAAGCAAACTCAAGGATGAACAGGTGCAGCAAAACTCACATAAAAGACATATTGTAAACATTATAAGACTCTACACCGTCTTCCTTGTTGTTCAAAACTCAATACTAGATATTATCTAGACCTTAGAGAGACCAAATATGCAAATCAAATTTTAGCAAGCTCTATGTATTTCTTCATTAATGGGTGCAAAGTATATGATGCAAGAGCTTAAACATGAGCACAACAATTGCCAAGTATCACATTATCCAAGACATTTTAGAATTACTTCATGTAGCATTTTCCAATTCCAACCATATAACAATTTAACGAAGAAGAAACTTCGCCATGAACATTATGAGTAAAGCCTAAGGACATATTTGTCCATATGCAACAGCGGAGCGTGTCTCTCCCACAAAGTGAATGCTAGGATCCATTTTATTCAAACAAAAACAAAAACAAAAACAAACCGACGCTCCAAGTAAAGAACACAAGATGTGATTGAATAAAAATATAGTTTCAGAGGAACCTGATGATGTTGTCGATGAAGAAGGGGATTGGGCATCCCCAAGCTTAGACGCTTGAGTCTTCTTAAAATATGCAGGGTGAACCACGGGGACATCCCCAAGCTTAGAGCTTTCACTCCTCTTGATCATAGTATATCATACTCCTCTCTTGACCCTTGAAAACTTCCTTCACACCAAACTTCAAGCGAACTCATTAGAGGGTTAGTGCACAATTAATAATTCACACATTCAGAGGTGACACAAACATTCTTTACACTGGACATTGCATAAAGCTACTGGACATTAATGGATCAAAGAAATGAATCCAACATAGCAAAAGAGGCAATGCGAAATAAAAGGCAGAATCTGTCAAAAAGAACGTCCGTAAAGACGAATTAAAGGCACGACTTGCTCAAATGGAAAAACTCAAAACTAATGAAAGTTGCGTACATATCTGAGGATCACGCTCGTAAATTGGCAGATTTTTTCGAATCTTCTACAGAGGCCTGTGCCCAGATTCGTGACAGACAGCAATGCTGTTTCTGCGCAGCGATCCCAAATATAACATCAACTTTGACATAGAAACTTTACTTGGCACAAAAACATGATAAGGAGAGGTTGCTACAGTAGTAAACAACTTCCAAGACTCAACAAAACAAAAAATTGATGTAGTAAAAACATGGGTTGTCTCCCATAAGCGCTTTTCTTTAACGCCTTCGCTAGAAAGTGCAAATCAAGTAACATCGAGAGTAGAAGCATCAACATCATAACTTGTTCTAATAATAGAATCAAAAGGCAACTTCATTCTTTCTAGGGAAGTGTTCCATACCTTTCTTGAGAGGAAATTGATATTTAATATTACCTTCCCTCATATCAATAACAGCACCAACGGTTCGAAGAAAAGGTCTTCCCAACACAATAGGACAAGATGCATTGCATTCGATATCCAAGACAACAAAATCAACGGGGACAAGGTTATTATTAACCGTAATGCGCACATTATCAATCCTCCCCAAAGGTTTCTTTTTAACATTATCGGCAAGATTAACATCCAAATAACAATTCTTCAATGGTGGCAAGTCAAGCATATCATAAATCTTTTTAGGCATAACAGAAATACTTGCACCAAGATCACATAAAGAATTACATTCAAAGTCATTGAATTTAATTTTAATGATGGGCTCCCAACCATCTTCTAACTTTCTAGGAATAGAAGTTTCAAGTTTTAGTTTCTCTTCTCTAGCTTTTATGAGAGCATTTGTAATATGTTTTGTAAAGGCTAAATTTATAGCACTAGCATTAGGACTTTTAGCAAGTTTTTGTAAGAACTTTATAACTTCAGAGATGTGGCAATCATCAAAATCTAAATCATTATGAGCTACAGCAATTGGATCATTGTTCCCAAGGTTGGAAAAAATTTCAGCAGTTTTATCACAAGCAGTTTCAGCAGTTTTAGCAATTTCGCAGTTTTGTACGCTTTGCACTAGGAGTAGAAACATTGCCAACACCAATTATTTTACCATTGATAGTAGGAGGTGCAGCAACATGTGAAGAATTAGCATTACTAGTGGTGGTAATAGTCCAAACTTTTGCTATATTATTCTCCTTAGCTAGTTTTTCATTTTCTTCTCTATCCCACCTAGCACGCAATTCAGCCATTAATCTTATATTCTCATTAATTCTAACTTGGATGGCATTTGCTGTAGTAGTAATCTTATTATTAATATGATTATTAGGCATAACTTTCAATTTTAAAAGATTAACATCAGAGGCAAGTCTATCAACTCTAGAAGCAATAATATCAATTTTATCAAGCTTTTCCTCAACAGATTTGTTAAAAGCAGTTTGTGTACTAATAAATTCTCTAAGCATGGTTTCAAGACCAGAGGGTACACTCCTATTATTGTTGTAAGAATTCCCATAAGAATTACCATAACCATTACCATTCGCAGAAGGATATGGCCTATAGTTATTACTAGAGTTGTTCCTATAAGCATTGTTGTTGAAATTATTGTTTTTAATGAAATTCACATCAACATTTTCTTCTTGAGCAACCAATGAAGCTAAAGGAACATTATTTGGATCAACATTAGATCTACCATTCACAAGCATAGACATAATCACATCAATCTTATCATTCAAGGAAGAGGTTTCTTCAACAGAATTTACCTTCTTACCTTGTGGAGCTCTTTCCGTGTGCCATTCAGAGTAATGTATCATCATATCATCAAGAAGTTTTGTAGCCGTCCCCAATGTGATGGACATAAAGGTACCTCAAGCAGCTGAATCCAATAAATTCCGCGAAGAAAAATTTAGTCCTGCATAGAAGGTTTGGATGATCATCCAAGTAGTCAGTCCATGGGTTGGGCAATTCTTTACCAAAGTTTTCATTCTCTCCCATGCTTGAGCAACATGTTCAGTATCTAATTGCTTAAAATTCATTATGCTACTTCTCAAAGATATAATTTTAGCGGGAGGATAATATCTACCAATAAAAGCATCCTTGCATTTAGTTCATGAATCGATACTATTCTTAGGCAAAGATAGCAACCAATCTTTAGCTCTTCCTCTTAATGAGAAAGGAAACACTTTCAATTTAATAATATCACCATCTACATCCTTATACTTTTGCATTTCACAAAGTTCAACAAAATTATTGAGATGGGCATCAGCATCATCAGAACTAACACCAGAAAATTGATCTCTCATGACAAGATTTAGTAAAGCAGGTTTAATTTCAAAGAATTCTGCTGTAGTAGCAGGTGGAGCAATAGGTGTGCATAGGAAATCATTATTATTTGCATTTGTAAAGTCACACAACTTAGTATTTTCAGGGGTATTCATTTTAGCAACGGTAAATAAAACAAACTAGATAAAGTAAATGCAAGTAACTAATTTTTTGTGTGTTTTTGATATAGAGAGCAAGACAATAAATAAAGTAAAACTAGCAACTAATTTTTTTGTGTTTTGTTTAGGTGCAGCAAACAAAGTAGTAAATAAAATAAAGCAAGACAAAAACAAAGTAAAGAGATTGAGAAGTGGAGATTCCCCTGCGTGTTCTCTCAACAACGGCGCCAAAAGAGCTTGATGGCGTGTAACTCACACGTTCGTTGGGAACCCCAAGAGGAAGGTATGATGCGCACGTAGCAAGTTTTCCCTCGAAAGAAACCAAGGTTTAATCGAACCAGAGGAGCCAAGAAGCACGTTGAAGGTTGATGGTCGCGAAATGTGATGCGGCGCAACACCAGGGATTCCGGCGCCAACGTGGAACCTGCACAACACAACCCAAGTACTTTTTCCCAACGAAACAGTGAGGTTGTCAATCTCACCGGCTTGTGTAACAAAGGATTAAGCGTATCGAGTGGAAGATGATTGTTTGCAAGAAAACAGTAAAACACAATTGCAGTAGATTGTATGCTATATATGTAAAGAATAGGACCGGGGTCACAGTTCACTAGAGGTGTCTCTCCCATAAGATAAAAGCATGTTGGGTGAACAAATTACAGTCGGGCAATTGACAAATAGAGAAGGGCATAACAATGCATATACATGATATGATAAATATAGTGAGATTTAATTGGGCATTACGACAAAGTACATAGACCGCCATCCAACTGCATCTATGCCTAAAAAGTCCACCTTCAGGTTATCATCCGAACCCCATTCAGTATTAAGTTGCTAAGCAACAGACAATTGCATTAAGTATGGTGCGTAATGTAATCAACAACTACATCCTTAGACATAGAATCAATGTTTTATCCCTAGTGGCAAAGACATCACAACCTTAGAACTTTCTGTCACTGTCCCAGTGTCAATGAAGGCATGAACCCACTATCAAGCATAAATACTCCCTCTTGGAGTTAAGAGCAAAAACTTGGCCAGAGCCTCTACTAATAACGGAGAGCATGCAAGATCATAAACAACACATAAACAATAGATTGATAATCACCATAACATAGTATTCTCTATCCATCGGATCCCGACAAACACAACATATAGTATTACAGATAGATGATCTTGATCATGTTAGGCAGCTCACAAGATCCAACAATGAAGCACAACAAGGAGAAGACGACCATCTAGCTACTGCTATGGACCCATGGTCCAGGGTGAACTACTCACTCATCACTCCGGAGTCGATCATGGCGATGAAGAGTCCTCCGGGAGATGATCCCCTCTCAGGGTGCCGGAGGCGATCTCCTGAATCCCCCGAGATGGGACGGCGGCGGCGGCTCTGGAAGGTTTTCCGTATCGTGGCTCTCGGACTGGGGTTTTCGCGACGGAGGCTTTAAGTAGGCGAAAGGGTAGGTCGCGGCGCGAGGGGCCCACACCACAGGCCGGCCCGGCCTGGGCCGCCCCTATGGTGTGGCCACCTCGTGGCCCCACTTCGACTCCCCGTCGGTCTTCGGAAGCTTCGTGCAAAAATAGGACCCTGGGCGAAGATTTCGTCCAATTCCGAGAATACTTTACTAGGATTTCTGAAACCAAACAGCAGAAAACAGCAACTGGCTCTTCGGCATCTTGTTAATAGGTTAGTTCCAGAAAATGCATAAATATGACATATAATGTGCATAAAACATGTAGGTATCATCAATAAAGTAGCAAGGAACATAAGAAATTATCGATACGTTGGAGACGTATCAGCGGCCGCGACGGAACTTTTCGTGGATGGAGGCTCGTGTCTTTAGGTTTTTCCCGAGATCGTGAATAAATAGGCGGAAGGGCGAGGTCGGTGGAGGCCAGGGGGCCCACACCACCCCTTGGTGCGGGCCAAGGCTTGGCCACGCGAAGGCATGGCGTGGCCGCCCTGTGGCTCCTCTTCGACCCACCTCTGGACTCTGTCTTCGTTACGGAAAAATATTGACTTCGGCTTTTGTTTCGTCCAATTCCGAGAATATTTCCTGTATAACTTTTCTGAAATACAAAACAACAGAAAACAAGGAATTAGCACTGTGGCATCTTGTTTATAGGTTAATGTCGAAAAACATATAAAATTCAAACAAAGTATGAGCAAAAAATCTATAAATTGTAAAACAAGCATGGAACATCAAAAAATATAGATACGTTTGCGACGTATCAAGCATCTCCAAGATTAACTCCTGCTCGTTCTCGAGTAGGTAAGTGATAACAAAATAATTTTTGAGGTGACATGAAGCCAACACAATCTTGATCAAGTTATTGTAAAGCATTGTAAGCTGGGATCAAAGTACTCTAAATATAGGCATGATCGATATAATTCTAACAATAGAACTTAACAACTATGTTATAACATGAGAAGTAGCTCAAACAAAGTATCATGAATAATTGTGTATTGAAAGCAACTGTTTGTTTATGAGCATAGATAAAATATAGCAAAGTGGTATTCAACATGTCCTTTATGAAGTAGCAAAACATAAATGCTAGGACACCTTCAAAATTCAAAGGGTGACTAGATACAAATAATTTAAGAACAAGCAATAGCATAATCATGAATCAATCAATAGTAATTTGGGAATATGCACATTGCACTAAGAGTGACAACTATGCTCTCTTAATTGGTGCATAAAGAAGAAGATGAAGACTCAAAATAAATGTAAAAGAAAGACTTTTTGCAGAGTAAGCAAGATTAACAAGTTTTATAACCTTTCCAATAAGTATGGTACTCATTAGCTCTTAGCTCTCATTGCCCCTATCATAAGCATCTTGAATGGTTAAAGTTAATCTGATGGCAAATATGAGCTATATGCTTGACAAATCACGAGTTGAAAATCCCGTGCCCCTTGAATACGAGTACCTAAACCTCATGCTACTAAACTAAGTTCCCAAATAAGTTCTTGTCATTGTAAGTATACATGTATCATCGAGAACCGCCAACGGGGTACCTCCTTCCCCATGATATGGAAGTATTCTTGTAGGAGTAATCACATCCAAAATGATAAGACAAACAGACAATGATCATCTCACCAATCTTTTTATTTACTATGGGTATAGCTTTTTATTGAAAATGCTTCATAAAATGCTCACTATGGTTTGCGGTAAATTTCCACCATGAATGATGCATGGCTTAGATTAGCGGCCCATATGTTTCTCTAACATATATGCAAACTTCATGGACTTACAAGTTTCTATTTTATTTCGCACCGCTAGGCATCCATAAACAAAAGAACATGACATCAGCTAAATATGAATAAGTGCAATGTTGAAAGCGTTCCCCATGAAAGCATGGTTTTGCTAACTCCCAACTCGCAATTTGCAAACATATAAACTTCATAAGTTAGTCACAATGATCAAGTTTATTAAGTGCAAGAAAGTAAATGTGCCATCAAGTTCGTGAGAGCTTTACTAACTAATTTTCTCATGCCAAAATTTAATTTAGAAGATAAATAAAAGCATGATGAATATACTTGGAATAGCAATAATGCTAATAGGTAGATATGGTGGACACAATTGGCAAACTTTGGTTATTGGTGGTTGGATGCACGAGTAGAGTTCATACTCAGTCTAGGCGGAGGCTAGCAAAAGACTGGGAGCGACCAACTAAGAGAGAGAATGGCCATAATCATGCATAGCGACAAAACATTATCAATCAAAGCATAAAGTGATATTACAAGTCAAAAACTAAATGATCATAGAGGCTTTAGTTGACTAGTTTGTAGTCATAACATGGTATAAGCATGTGCCAAGTCAACCCAATAAAGCATCAAATCAGAATACCACAATATTATGCTTTTTATGATGAAAACAATACATGATTATTTCAATGGAACATTAAGCACTCTCAGCTATTTGAGACAAGTCATGCTACAACAATAAATACTAAGCATATGACAAGAATAACATCCAAGCCAAAGTCTATGCCACAGTCTAGACAAGCTTCCTTTTGCATCACTATAGTCATGAAACAGTTTACTCGTCTCCAACACCAATCAACTTATTTGAAATAACTCTCAGAGATGAAAATCAATATGGACCAGAGAGCTAATCATACATAAATAAATAATAATAACGAGCTCTGAACAAAATTAAAGTGAAAGAACAAGAGCTAAAAGCAGTACTAGCAAAGTAGAACACTCGCAGAACAATAAGAGCGAAAACTTGAGCGTTCTATGCAATTAAATCAGAGTGTGTCATTCTCCAAAAAAATATGCCGGGATCCAACCATATGCTACAGAAAACAAAAAAAACTAAACTAAAAACAAAAATAAAGATGCTTCAAGAACAACACATAGCGTATAAAGCAATAAAAACATAGTGCATAGAAAGATAACTTGTTGCTTTGTTGATGAAGTGGGGATGCCTTGGGCAACCCAAGCTTTGAAGCTTGTACCTCTTTTATATTTCTTGGGGGGACATGGGCATCCCCAAGCTTGAGCTTTTCTCCATTCTTCATCTCATTACATCATTCTTCTCTCTCTACACTTGAAAACTTCCTTCATACAAAACTTCACACAATTCTTTATTAGCAGCATTAGTGCAATCAAAATAACAAATCCACTTGGATTCAGTTATAACATATATCAAATATCTATTAAAACATTAGATACTATAGAAACCTCTTAAAAAATCTCTTTGCTCAAAAGAACTCAAAAGGAAAGAGATTAAGAGGCAAATGCAAATAGTTGTAGAAACTATCAAAAAAGAAGAGCAGGTAAAGATCGATTTTTTCGAAATTCTTCTGTTGCTCAAGTCGAAAGTGATCAACTAACAAAAGTTAGATAATAACTTGGGTCATATGCACAAAAATTAGCATCTCAAAGTTCCGCTCTAGCTATGAATACAAATTTTTATGGTGACAACACAGAATCTGTTTTCAGGACAACAACTTTCCCAAATCTTACTTTCTTCCTATTAGAGGCTATTTTTGGCAGAAAAACGAAATAAAAATGACAAGGAGATGTTATTACAGTGTTAATAACTTCCAAGACTCAACAGAAGAAAAATTACAGAACTAAAACATGAGTTATCTCCCAAGAGTGCTTTTCTTTAACGCCTTTCAGCTAGGCTCAGTAATTTGAGAAGATGCTCACATAAGAAATATGAATTGAAGCAAAAAAGAGCACCAAGGAGCAAATATGCAACACATTTAAGTCTAACCCACTACCTGTGCATAGGCATATTGTAAGAAAATAAATCAAAGAAGCACATAGTAACAAGCATGGGTAGGTAAAACAAGAGCAACTTGGGATCTCATAATATAAAGAGAGGTGTTTTATTAACATGAAAATTCCAACAACCATATTTTCAGTAGCATCATGAACAAACTCAACAATATAAATATCACATAAAACATTCTTATCATGAGGCATATGAATAAAATAATTATTACTCTCCACATAAGCATAGTCATTCTTATTAATTGTAGTGGGAGCAAATTCAACAAAATAGCTATCATTATTATTCTCATCACCATAATCATCAGATATAGGATACATATTGTAATCATAATTAATTTTCTCCTCAATAGTAGGTGGACTAAAAATATCATATTCATCATTGTAATCATCATACAAAATTTTCTCCTCTAAAGTTGGGGAACTAAAAAATCATTTTCATAAAAGCTAGCTTCCCCAACCTTAGACTTTTCCATAGCATTAGCAATAATGGTGTTCAAAGAATTCATACTAATATCATTGCTATTCGCATGCAAATAAAGTTCCATACGTTTTTTAATTTTGTCTTCAAACACTTCATGTCCTAGCTCAAGATAAATACTATAAATCTCTCTAATTTTGTTGTTGTTTTCCATTAAGCCTAACTAGTGAAAAACAAGAAGCATCAACATGAAAGGTGAGCATGGAATAAACTGAGCAAAACAATAAAAAAAAGTAAAGAGATTGGAGATGAGAGACTCCCCTTGCAGAAATCCTCTTTCTCCCCGGCAACGGCGCCAGAAAACAGTCTTGATGGTGCTTATCGTAACGCAGACTTCACACTATTGGGGAACCCAAGAGGAAGGTATGATGAGAACAACAACAAGTTTTTACTTAGTGAGAAACTAAGGTTTAATCGACCAGTATGAGAAAGGCGTGACTTCTGAAGGTGTTGTTAGCTGACTATTGGCAGGGCGCACTACCAGCGTCAGCAATAACATGGAACCTGCACACAACACAACCAAAGTACTTTGCCCAAACTTACAGTGAGGTTGTCAATCTCACCGGTTTTTCTGAACAAAAAGGATTAAATGCATCGAGTGGAAAGAGATGTTTGTAGTAATTAAAGAGAATAGTGCTTGCTGAAAGTAAACAGAACTGGATTGCAGTAGATAAATTTATTAGTGTAAAGGAAAGGACCGGTGTCCACAGTTCAATAGAAGTGTCTCTCCATAAAGATAAATAACATGCTGGGTGAACAAATTACAGTTGGGCAATTGACAGAATAAAGACCATACATGACAAGATGATTACTATGAGATTCGTTTGGGCATTACAACATAAATCGTAATCCAACTGAGTCTATGACTAATAATCCGTCTTCCGGTTATCATTCAAACCCCTTCTAGTATTAAGTTGCAAGCAACAGATTATCGCATTAAGTAATGTGTGTAAAGTAAGCAATAGAATTACCCTTGGATAAAACATTGTTGTTTACTTCCTAGTTGCAACTCAGCACATCTACAATCTTAGAAGTTATTGTCACTCTTCCAGAAAACTAGAGGCATAAACCTACTATCAAGCATAAAGACTCCCTCTTGGAGTCACAAGCATTTACTTGGCCAGAGTATCTACTAGCAACAGAGAGCATGCAAGATTGATGAGCGCAGATTGCACACCGTTGAGGAAACCCCAAGAGGAAGGTATGATGAGCACATCAGCAAGTTATCCCTCAGTAAGAAACCAAGATTTAATCGACCAGTAGGAGAAAGACGTGACTTCTGAAGGTGTTGTGGCCGACTATTGCAGCACCGCGTCAAGCAACAACGTGGAACCTGCACACAACACAACCAAAATACTTTGCCCCAACTTACGTGAGGTTGTCAATCTCACGGTTTTGAACACAAAGAATTAAACATATCGAGTGGAAAGAGATGTTTGCAGTAATTAAAGAGAACAGCTTGCGTAAGTAAACAGAGCAGATTGTGGATGAATTTATCGGGTAAAGGAAAGGACCGGGGTCCACAGTTCACTAGAGGTGTGTCTCCATAAAGATAAATAACATGCTGGGTGAACAAATTACAGTTGGGCAATTGACAGAATACCGACCATACATGACAAGATGATTACTATGAGATTTGTTTGGGTATTACAACATAATACATAGACCATAATCCAACTGCGTCTATGACTAATAATCCACCTTCCGGTTATCGTCCGCAGCCCTTCTCGTATTAAGTTGAATGCAACAGATTATCGCATTAAGCAATGTGTGTCAAGTAAACCATAGAATTACCCTCGGATAAAACTTTGTTATTTTCTCCCTAGTAGCAACAACACATCTACAATCTTAAAAGTTATTGTCACTCTTCCAGAAAACTAGAGGCATGAACCTACTATCGAGCATAAATACCCCCTCTTGGAGTCACAAGAATCTACTTGGCCAGAGTATCTACTAGCAACGGAGAGCATGCAAGATCACAAATAACATATGACAAGAATATATAATCGATCTCAACATAGTATTCAATATTCATCGGATCCCAGCAAACACAACATGTAGTTATACATAAGGATGATCTTGATCATGTAGGACAGCTCACAAGATTTAAACATGAGGCACAAATTGGAGAAGACAACCATCTAGCTACTGCTATGGACCCATAGTCCAGAGATGGACTACTCATGCATCACTTCGGAGGCGGTCATGGTGATGTGGATGCCTCTGGCGATGATTTCCCCCTCCGGCAGGGTGCCGGGAAGAGCTTCAGAACCCTCCCGAGCTAGGGTCTGCAATAACGGCCGCCACGGAACTTTTCGTGGATGGAGGCTCGGGTATTTAGGGTTTTCCCGAGATCGTGAATAAATAAACGAAATGACAAGGTCGGTGGAGGCCAGGAGGCCCACACCACCCCTAGGCGCGGGCCCATGCTAGGCCACGCCTAGGTGTGGTCTGGCCGCCCTGCACCACTTCTTCAACTCCCTTTCAGACTTTGTCTTCGTTACGGAAAAATATTGACTTTGGTTTTTGTTTTGTCCAATTCCGAGAATATTTCCTGTACAACTTTTCTGAAATACAAAACAGCAGAAAACAGGGAACTTGCACTGTAGCATCATGTTAATAGGATAGTGCCGGAAAATGTATAAAAGTGCAACGAAGTATGAGCAAAACATATATAAATTGGTGTAAAACAAGCATGGAGCATCAAAAATTATAGATACATTTGCGACGTATCACACATCAACTGATGAACTGGATTGATCCCAAAAGTCGTCGCGTCGTCCATACAACCATGAAGGATTCTGATGTCGAAGAACTAGGGCCGCTGCCCCTATTTCCAAACTGTCACCGCTAAACCGCCACCGCTTGACTGGTTGTCGGCTACCGCGCTGCCTCGCGGCATGAGACAACGACAATCACCACCACCCCGTTGTAGATCGTAGCAAACCCGCTCCGAAGGCCCGTCGGTCTGAAGAATTTTCCGCAGTGGCCTCGACACCACCACAGAAGTTGCCTAGTGGTCACCGCCAGCCCCACCTCGGTGCCAGGTGACCACCGCAGCCAAGCATCATAGCGCCACCTACAGCAACGAAGGAAAATCACTGATCTGCCTAGGGCAAGGCCCAGGTCAAACCCTGATCTATGCTAGAGGGACCTCCCGTCCAGGCTAGATGCGCACACCTCCGCCTTCAGGGATCTGCTGGGCCGCTTCACCAATAATCGTTAGCATCAAATACCGCCACCACAAGGAAGAAGGATCACTACCATCCGTGAGGAATACATGTTGCCGCAGTCTCCGCATGGGACTTTCCCGGTGGTTACCTTGGGCGATAAGAGGGAGGGGGAGATGGTGGAGGCGCCGGTATCCCCATGTACACCACTATATATATACACAAGTAATCAAATGATTTATTTTGGTTTTTCGCAAATCACGTAGATTGTTTCAAATTTGAAGCCTATATATTTAGCCAGACCTAGTCAAACCGGTTAGATTATTTGGATGCTTCAAGTACATACTACGCAACACTTAAACTAAGAGTTGACTGCAAGCAATTCATTTAGTTGATGTGTATTAATACTAGTCTATTATACTATCCACATCATGTCCTGCCAAAAATTATAACTACCATTGTGCCAGTACAAAACAAACATTAGCTAAGCTAGTAGCTAAGATCAGATAAACTACCACTAGCCAGCTCTCCCTTTCGAGTTGTTGCCACATACAAAGTCAGATCGATGTTCATTGATTAATTGACTAAGTTGGTGCTTGTAGTTCATCGGCAGGTTTCATGAATGTACGTACGTACGCAAAGACTTGATCGATGGAAGCAAGTTCTTTCGTTAATTGATTATTAGTTCGTGCAGGTAAAAACAAGAGACGCAACTCCAGTTTGCAAGTTGCTCTTGCATGTTGCGAGTCAACTGGTCAAAACCGTGGGCACGTATGTTGCACATATGCAGCACGGTTTTGACCACCAAAACCACCTAGAGCTAGCTAGCTACTCCTATAAGGCTATAACAGATGATTGTTTAGAAATTTCAGTTTGGGTACCCAGAAAGGGCTAAAAAAAAAAGAACACGATCGACGTCCTAAGCTACGATTTTAATTTGAGGATCCGTCAACAATCCACTGATTTAGATGTTTTATATCCAAGTATGGTGATAACAATCTGGTCTAATATTGATTATACTTACTACCGCGTGAATCTCAGGACGGAAATATCACGTCTCAGAGGATGTCATAAGGAAAAATTATATCAAGATATAGCATCGGTTTAGCATCGCTATAGCAAATTTGGAGAGTTCACGCTATGACATAATCCCGAAATTGCGTGATATTGCGCCGCTAAACCACACTAACATTTGGAGAAGATCAACGCTAAATCTAATACCGCACTATTTTTTACGTCAATCAAATTGATGAATATCACCAATTTGATTTTCATCCAAAGCGAGTGTACTCTCATGTGGAGCTCCAAAATGGTTCTTGTAATAGTTAATTGTGTATTTTTTTCAAACAAGCGGGACCTTCTATTCTACCTTCATTTTGGTGAAGTCCAACAATGCGCTTCTTTCTATATCGCCAGTTTGCGAGCATACGGGAATATTTACCCCCTTCTAAGATAAATTGATCCTTAGACTTTTGATACCATTTGATCTTCATCATATAAAAGTTTAGTTATCTGTTCATTTGATTGGTTCTTAACCTCAATCTCATGTTTGGATAACACTACTTTCAGCTACCTTAAGCTCATAAATTATGAGATAACCTTTCATCTCTTTATTGTAATCCCCAGCTGTGTCTAGAGCCCATCCAAAAGGAATTATTGCAATTTGTGACTTTCAATTCCAATGTTGGATCGATGTGTTCCCTTTTACAGGTTTATCCAGGATCGCGAAGTTGATCAAATTTTAATTGGCGATGATTAACAGTAAAAGCTTATGCATTCAAGTTAAGCACCAAAGCATGATATTTTAAAAATAAAGGATACTCTATTACCTAAAAGGTTTAAGCATTACACCATGTCTCCGCATAACTAGGATGCACATAGCCGCTCAAGATGTGCACCACTAGACACCTCCATAAATACGTCACGATTCCCACATGTTGTAGAGACGACATGAACGAAGCAAAGATGTGCACCGGTAGACAATGTTCAAGAAATTGTTAATCTTAACTTATTGGTCAGCCTCAAAATGGAGATTAATTGCTTATCGGCCGATTAATCAATTTTATCGGTCGCCCATTTATTGGCTTAATTTTTTGTAAATCCTATTTTTCCAGCACTAAATTTTCTACAATATGCTATGTAAAGATAATATTGGAGCATTGAGCAGAAGTATTACCTTGATTATTTGCATTTGAGTCAATACAAATGGAAAATTTAAGCTAATGCATAATTCTACAAGATCATAGGACGAAAATGTCGACTGTCATACCGAATATCAACAAAATTTCACTAAAAATCGGCCGAAATATCAGTCACCATAGTGAAAATCGGGCGAAATATCGTCTCTCAGACAAAAAAATTGGCCGAGATATCGGTGTCACAATAAACTAGCCAATATGCTAAAATCTTATCGGTTACCACCTGATTCCACTCCAAGAGCACAGACGGCTAACCACATAGATCTAACGAATTTCCACTCCAAGAGTAATATGTGTTTAATAGTTTGATTATGTTGAAAGACTACACACTTTGTACTTCCGTGTTAGTTGCGTTTTACAAGGTTGTCTTAGGTGACTTTTATCTTTACGAAATCTTCAATTTCAATTTCTTTTATCATCAACTAGCATCTCTGGCTGGATTAGTGCTCTATACATGGACCCTACATAGAATTTACCACTCTTGTATAGATTCCACCGAAGTTTGTCAACCCCTTATGTTAGGAGGACCAAATCCAAACGTTGTAGAAAATCATTCCATGATGCAACTCTAGCGCCAACTAGATCTCTTCTGAACATAACATTTCGCGGCGATATATCCAACACCTTAGCGATTATAATTTTCCTTGTAAGGACAATATTGTATAGAGATGGAAATTGTTCCATTACCTAGCCACTTCTCCTAGAACATAACTTTATGAGCCATCCTTCATTGTGAATGAACCGTATGGGAAGAAGTTTTGTGTTCATCTCCATTAGGCCATCCCGGGAACACGAGTGTCCAGGTTTCAAGTAAACTTGGGATAATGCACATGATCCTATGTATTTTATTTTAAAAAGAGTTTGCCACACTCCATTTTCAGTAAGAAGCTTGAAAAGGCATTTACCCAAGAAGAGTTGTATTCTTGACCTCGCGGTCATCAATCCCTAGTTCTCCCTGATCATTATATTGGCAAACAACACTCCATTTAGTTGGCGATATTTTTTTTCACTATCAAGTTGCCAAAAGAATCTTAATCAGAAATAATCCAATCTCTACAAAACTCCTTTGGATACATGGAACAAAGAAATCATATAAATCATATAAGTACCATATTACTTAGTACCGAATTGATGAGAGCAAGTATTCCACAAAGAGAGAGTAATTTATTTCCAAATACTTAATATCTTTCATAGTCTCTCTCGACGTGTTTCCATTCAACGTTTGTGAGTCTCAGGTAGTTTATCAGAATACCCATATAGCTAATAGGAAACCCACCTTGCCCACAACCAAAAATGTCAGCATATAGGGTGGCCTCGTCTTGGGCCTCACCAAAGCAAAACTATTCACTTTGGTGAAAATATATTTTGAGTCCTCAAAGTTGCTCGAAATCTAATAATATTAATTGGTATCTTCGTATTACCAGGCAGAAAACCCCGTCAACTAAATGTGATTACACCTTCAACTTGGTCATCATCGGGAAACTATAGAAGATCTAGATATTTTTGGCTTTTTATGTGGCATTTGCCTCTCTTTTGAGGAGAGGCTTTTTACGGTAGGGATAAGAAAATATTAGCCATCCAATTAACAGGTCTAATTTAATCAATACTAGTCATTTCGAAGAGTAGTATTTTTCCACCCAAGTATTAATTTGGCAGGTGCACATCTAATAAAGAAAAACTTTCCTTTGCTTAACATTTCTTATAATAGATTTTTTTTAGGAAAACTTCTAATACATTCTTTATTTCATTCCTTTATAAACAATCTGTGCATGTGCTCACAGAATTTGGATCTCATTACATTTCATATAGATAAAAAACGTATATCGCCAGTGGGAGTGGAGAAAGTATAAATGGAGTGCCCAAATCTCAACCGAGAACTTGGTCAATTATAAAAAAAATGTTCATTTGTGTTTAAAAAATAATAAGAATGATAATAACTTTTCAACGTAGTGAAATAATGTAGCGCTTGCTTTCATAGTAATTCTTTGCATAGATAGATTCGATGGTTTTGGGTGAGTGGCAATCTCAAATTAGCAAAACAATGTTTAAAATAGGTAAAAACTTCATTACAATAAGATGCATTTCTATCTAAATGGCAGTGGTGAGAGCATCTCCACCGATACCCTCCAAATAGGCGCCGACAGGGGCGTCGGCACTGCCGGATGAGGGACGTCGGCACTGCATCCTCCATTTGGGGTGCTGCTCCCACACCGGCGCCCCCAAACGGCAGCCCCCCGAAAAACCATATGTAACGAAATATTTAAGTCATACGAATTTAGACTAGTTTTACACAAAACTGACTCGAATTTTAACTAATTTTTTTAGAAAATAAACTAGCGGCGCCCCTGGAAGGTGCTGTAGTCGAGGTTGTCCGCGTCGTCGCCGTCGCTGCCATCGTCGTCATCGTAGAAGTCAAAGGACCAGGCGTCCTCCTCCTACTTTGGCGTCGTCGGCTCAGAAAGGCCGGTGAGGTCGACGAAGTTCTTGCTGTGGTCCATGGTGGACCACACCGCCGCCTGTCGCGGGTCAAGCGTGATCTGCCGGTAGTCCTCGTCAACGGAGCGGCCGACGATAAGGTGCTGCCTCGGGAAGTCCTCCGGGTCATCGCCGCCACGGAAGGCCGCCTGCACTTCCGCCTCCATCTCCCACCACCTCTTCTTCGCCGGCGGTGGTTGTGGCGAGCCTGTAACGTCCTCCTCCTTGCGGTGGCGGCGTTGAACCGACCCGGCGTCCTCCGAGATGGAACCGAAGTTGTGCACCTCGGGCCGTCTTGGATGACGACGCCGCCCGTAGGAGGGGCGTGCGGGGCCGAGCGCGTGCGGCCACCAGCGGTCGACTATCCGGTGCGCGAGTTGCCTGATGTCGCCGTCCTTGCCGGCGGCCTCCGTAGCGGCGGGCGCCTCCAGCGCCATGCATTGCACCTACGGGTAGAAGAGGGGCCAGCGGGCGCGGTCGACGCCGTGGATGCGCGGCCTTAAGCCGTACTCCGCCAGCGTCGCGTCGACATCGCGTCCTTGCCACCAGGCCCGCCGGCCAACGCGGTTGAAGCGCTCGGCCGAGAGGCCGACCGAGCATGTGAGCTTGATGTCACGATCCTCTTGGAAGCGCCGCGACCATGCCAGGCTATTCTGCGCGTTCGTCGGCTGGCTTCGCTCCGCCGGCGTCATGTGTGTCCGCCGCTCGGCGATTAGGGTGCACGTCTCCAGTCCAGGTGGCTGCGCAGGCAGAACGGCGTAGCTGGCATTGGAGATATGCCACCCGTGCGGCACCTTGAACTGCACCGGCACCGGGATCCGCTGCCAGTAGAGGACGTTGGAACCACCTCGGTTGACACCGATGACCGTCCAATGCGCGTTGTTTTTAATGCTGAGGTCGATATAGTTGAATGTCTCGCGCTTCAACCATGCAATGTTTATAGATAAGGGCGCGGCCACCGCTCTCAGGTCATTTCATGATTCTTTGAGGGCGAGCGCGAGCCCAGGGCTGTAGTAGGGTTCGGCGGCAGCACACAAAAGTGGTTGCCTATGGGCGTCCGCCAACGACAAAGGGTGGGGTGCCAGGGACAAGTAAGCATAGCCGATGACGACAAACGCGACGCCTTCCTCCTCAAATATATACCATCGTGTCGGTGCATGCGGTGGCGAGAGCAGTGACAGAGGCAGATGCTCTCTGTCGCCCTAGATATGTCGAGGATGTGCCACGAAACACCCCACTATAGTTTGGGACCCTCATGGTTGTTGTTCTTTGGGAGTTCGGACTGCCGCCATGTCGTACAAGCTCTAGAGCCCATGTAGGAAGAAGAGGGACTACCAGTGCTCCTATTTTTGGCATCCCACAAAGGGCGGCATGTAATACACCACACATATCCATGTCCGTGAGTGCCTCCTCTTAGTGGTGGTAGAGTGTCATACCTCATCGACCGTCAAATTGCGGGCCAAAGCCGTTCGCTGCCATGCCACCGCCGGGGCGATGTTTTCCTTTACCACCTAGAGACATCGCCGGCCTCGCTAGCGTTTGATTTGAGTTGGTTGAGGTTCTAGGCTACGAACTTTGGGAATGTGAGCGAGAGCGGGCCTCATCAGACTGTATTTAAACACCTAAGGTATGTGAGGCGGTGGCAATGCGCATTCACGCCCCAGCATAGGAAAGCCGCACCGATGACAAGATGCCTTGCCTACCACCGCCTGGAAAACCGTCGCCGCATTAATAAAAGTTGACCGACTATTGGCCGATATAAAATTACGCTGACCAACTCCGTACCAACGATATAGCTGGCCCGCATGTCGGTAAACGACGTGGCATTGGCATCGGCTTATTTTCGGTGCTCCCGCTACAGTAGATTGGGTTGTGGTTGGTATGTTCTTAGGACAGATTAAGAACAAATATTCCATATCAAGATAAAAAAATTACCCACCAAAATTGCCAAAATTTTGGTACTTACAGAAAACATTTTGGATTTGGTACTTTTCATTCGAATAGAATCTAAATTACATGAAATTTCCTCAAATTTTTAAAGTAAGTATGATTAATTTCAGTTGCAGCCGACTGAAAACAAATTCATGTGTGAAAAACAAAATCAATTGTAATGGAAGATTATGTGTGCATCATTGGCTGAACTGATGCTCGACACGGAAAATAACCTTGCACCCCAAATGTGGTCCACGTGCTAGCCTGCTAGGGGTGAGTCAGTTAAAATCTAGTGAATAAAAAAAATACTGCGTGTCACTTGCATGCTTGGCAAGTAGGAATGGATTATCAAATTCTAACGTGACATAATTTGCAGTAAAGATGGTAACAAATCCATCCAAATCCGTGTCATGATTTTCTTACTATGTAAGTTATCCAAAATACTACTAGTCCATATGACTAGTAAATTGTACCGTAAAAGATCCCTTTAAGGAGGAAGCTTTAGATTTCTGGCTATATGCTTTCAGATCATAAACATAATTGAGCCCCGCCTCATTTAAGCCAACCTCGAATACGTCACCAACTACATACGAGAGAAGGTGACCATCAGTTTTTTTTTTTTGAAATAACCAATATATTAAGCTAGCAAGCCGCCTCACTAAAAACCTTCTAGTCCCCTTCGGTACCCTGGTAAGGAAAAGAGTGCGTCTGGTACTTGCTGCTTCACAAATTCAGTACAGTTACATCGTTTAACACATCTGTCAAAACAGATGAAGGTGGATCACTATCCCAAACAGAAAACCTATTAGCCTCGAAACTCAATCTAGCTTGATTATGCGCTGCCTTGTTTGCTTCTCTGGGACAATGCTGAAATGAGATTCTTCCAATTCTTCGTGCCATTTGAAAGCAATCTGCCAGGATAGCCGAGTAAGGGCTCCATAACTCAATTTCTCCGTTGCATGCTGTAATTAAATCCAAATTGTCTGACTCCACAACCACAGGGGAACATCCAATATTCTCCAGTAACATCATGCCATTCTTCAAAGCCATTGCTTCCGCCGAGGCTGGGCTCAAAATATTCACCAAAGGCCAAGTCCCGCCACCTATAGCTTCACCATGAGAATTCCTGATCACAGCTGCTGTTGCACCCGATCCATTTGGAAAGAAGCAGGCGTCTATGTTAAGTTTGTACTGGCCCGCCAACGGTTTACTCCACGCTATAATATTCGGCGTTGCTCTCTGTTCTGCTAAAGAGAAGTTCATTGTTAGAGCTTTTATTGAAAACGCAGAGCTAATAGCTGAAGCTACTCTTTCCCCCTGCACTCCTTCTCGGCGCTGCCACCAAATATACCAGGCCGCCACCGCCACCGTCTCCTTCACGCTCAGAGCACCAAGAACTGGAGGATGGACTAAATCTGATCGAAGAATTTCTTCTAGGACTACACTCCCAGATTTATCAATTTTTGACCATTTCATGATAAATTCCTTCAAGCCCAACGCTGTGCCCAGACTTCATTTGCTCGTTTACATGTGAATATTAGATGCATAATATCCTCAGCTCCCGACTTACATATCGGACATTGGGCTGGCACTTTTATATGGCGGTTAGCTAGAATAGACATTTCAGGGATCAAACCGTGCAAAGCTCTCCATATGAATATTCTGACTTTGGATGGGACTTGTAGTTTCCAAACAATTCCCCATACTGGATTACTTGACGATGAGCTTTGACCCGTATTGCTTCTGATTTTAATGCCGAACTGATGTTCCCATTCCGAGTAATATACCAAACGTACCGAGAAACAAAAGTTACTAGTCTTATGCCAGGCCACAAAATCCTCACCTAACTCTTGGCTGATAGGAATCTGTAAAATTCTTCTAAATTATCCCTGAGTAATTGTTTATCCCAAAGACCTGAAACTAGGTCAATTAGATCATCAACTGTACGTAATAAACAATTTCCACGGACAGTCTCAATCTTACGTGTCACACTCCCAGGGACCCAATGATCTCTCCATTTATTTATCCTACTGCCATTCCCCACTCGCCAGATATGCCCTCTCTTAAAAGTTTGTATACCACTAACAATGCTCTGCCAGGTAAAAGAGGAACCTTTCTTAGGTGCCGCAGCCAACAGATTGCCATCTGGATAATATTTAGCTTGCAATATGGAAGCACAAAGACTGGTTGGATTATTCAGAAGTCTCCATACTTGTTTTGCCAACATTGCCAAATTGAATGAATGAAGATCTCAAAACCCCATACCTCCATCAATTTTTGGGATACACATTCTCCACCATGCTCTCCAATGCATCTTCTTATGGTCATCTGTATCACCCCACCAGAAGGCTGACATAGCATCAGTAATAGACTTGCAAATATTTTTTGGTATCTTGAAAACCCCCATAGCAAACACTGAAATGGATTGTATTACAGCTTTCAATAAAATTTCTTTTGCACCCATCGACATTGTTTTCTCCTTCCACCCATTTAACCGGGCTATCACTCTTTCCAGCAAATACATGAAATTATCACTCTTATCCATCCCCACCATAGCAGGCAGTCCCAAATATCTATCAGATAAAGCCTCTGTCAAAATATTCAGCTCGGTAGAAATATCGGCTTTAAGTTGAACATCAACATTGGGGCTAAAATAAATACTACACTTCCCATCACTCACCAATTGCCCTGAGTTTGCACAATATTGATCAAGTACTTGTCTCAACGAGGTTGCATTAACTATGTTTGCCTTCATAAGGATCAAGGAATCATCAGCAAATAAAAGATGTGACACTGATGGTGCATTTCTGCACACCTTAACCCCTTCAATACCACGAACCTCCTCTTGATGAGCTAGTAAACTTGATAAACCCTCCGCACAAATCAGAAAAAGGTAGGGAGAGAGAGGATCCCCCTGCCTTAGGCCCCTGGTTGGAATAAACCCTTCTGTTTCTTGATCATTATATCTAACTTTGTACTTCACAGATTTCACACATGACATTAGCAGCTCGACCACCTCTGAATGAAAACCCAATTGAACTAACATTCTTTCAAGGAAAATCCACTCTACCCGATCATAGGCCTTATGCATATCCAATTTCACAGCACAATATCCCACATTTCCTTTCTTCTTATTCTTCATAGTATGTAAACTTTCATAGGCCACCAGAATATTGTCTGTGATCATTCTTCCAGGAACAAAAGCACTTTGTACAGGTGAAATAACCTCATCTAAAATATGCTTTATACAATAAGCTATCATCTTGGAGATTACCTTATAGAGAACATTGCATAGGCTAATTGGTCTATATTGGGAAATTGATTCTGGATTTTCAACTTTTGGAATCAGCACAATAACTGTATCATTCCAACCTTCAGGTATTACCTTATCATTAATAGCTTGCAACACCTCCTGTGTCAAAGCTTCACCCAATATATGCCAACATTTTTTGAAAAATATTGCATGTAAACTGTCTGTGCCAGGAGCTTTCATATCCCCAATAGAGAACAAGGCCTTCCGGACATCATCAGCTGTGTATGGTCGGAGAAGGGTATCATTCATAGCAGTTGTCACCCGGGGGAAAACTTTCTGTAAAAGTGATGGGTCAGTATCATATACTTCAGTAGAAAACAGCCCTGAGAAATAATCAGAGATCATAGGATTAAGATATGCCGTCCCTTCCATCCAAATTCCATTCTCATCCTTCAACCTTTTAACTTTATTTCTCTGTCTACGCTCCTTTGCAAAATTATGGAAATATGATGTGTTTTTGTCCCCAAATTGGAGCCAGTTAACCCGGCTCCGTTGGGCCCAATGAATTTCTTCCTGAAACAATAGTTTTTCAATCTCCATCGCTAACTCCTTCTGGCGAGAGACATTTTCATCAGTGAGGGCGCTTCTCGCCACAGTTTCGAGCTCCCGTTGTGCTGATTTTATACGTTTACTGGTGCTTTTAAGGACAGTACGATCCCACCTATGCAGCTGGTCATGGACACAAGCCAGTCTCCCCGCCAAGTCCATGCCATTCAAATGTTGTGTTGACTCCCAGGCCCCTTCTACCACCTCCTTAAACCGGCCTTCTTTCAACCATCTGGCTTCAAATCTCAGAATCCTCGGCCCAAATGTATCCTGAGTAATCTGCTCCTCTAGAGACAAGAGTAAAGGTCGATGATCTGATCGGCTGTACGGTAGATTCTCTACACTAGCTCCTGTAAACTTATTTTTCCAAGCTTCATTAACCAGTACCCGATCAAGCCTTTCTCGGATTTTGCCCCTATGCCAAGTAAATTTGTCACCAATGTAACCGAGATCATGGAGATTGCAGTCTGTAAGTGCCTCTCTAAATGCTTGCATAAACCTGATTGGTCTAGGGTTACCCCCCTCTTTCTCAAAAGGATAAAGAATTTCATTCAAATCACCCATCACAACCCAAGGCATAGTGCTCTGAGCATGCAAATCACGTAAACTCGCTGCCATGTCTTGTATTTGTCCTGCCATTTTGGCTCTCCATATAAACCTGTAAAACGCCAAATATTTTCCAGACCACTGCCTATAGTAACATCAATATAATTTTCCATCTTGCACCGAAGATCAACTGCAATCTCCTTCTTCCAAAGTAACAGGAGACCACCACTCCTACCGTCGCTTGTAACAACGATTTTATGATCCATGTTTAATTTTCTACGTAAACACTCTGCTGGCCAAGTATCTAAATGAGTTTCAGAAAGAAAAAGAACATCCGCACCTCTGCGCTTTTGAAGATTCGCAAGCGCAATAACTGCCGCAGCCCCTCCTAGGCCGTGGCAGTTAAGGCCTAGTATTTTCATTGCTCCTGGCGGTCACCCTCGAAGGGCGCCGCCAATATATTCACATTTGTTTCAGGTGTTTCGTCATCTCCATTCGGTCGAACCTTCTTTTTATTCATATTCTTCTGGAGAGTAGTGTTTCCAACATCGTTTCTCCCTCCTTCAAAATGTCCTACCATGGCTAACACTCCGGCACCCGATGTAGAATCATCCACTGTATTTGCCGCTGCTCCTACCTCTCTTACAAAATTCTCAGCTATCCTCTTTCTAATAAAAGGATTGTGCAACATATACCCTTCATACTCCATGTCTGATGGAACAATTTCATCTCCCAAACCCCCCTCCTTTGCATACGGGTTCGAGCCTCTTCCCATACCACGACCCCAAGGTCCACCATCTCTACCTCCTCCACCTCTGCCACGACCAGAATTTCTGCCACGGCCTCTACCTCTACCGCCATCCGCAAGTATGAAATCTCCCCACTCAAGTTTTGATATTTCATGTTCCCCCGTGCCACACTCCTCGTACCAGTGACCGATCATGCCACAACAGCCACAAAAAATAGGCATCTTCTCATACTTCAACTGAAAAAATTCTTTCTTACCATCCCTTGTTACTGATGCAAACCTGCTTATCTTTTTGTTCACATCTAGCTTCACCTTTATACGGACAAAGCTTCCAACAAATCCTGATGGCAATTTAAGTTGAACCTCTGTCACCTCTCCCACATTACGGCACATCCCTTTAATAATCGGAACCTTCAGATAATTGTCAGGGAGTGAATGGACTTGCGCCCACACCCCTATTCTGTCAAGCTTTACTGCTCTCGGATTAGTGAATCCATCGTATTCCTCAATGATTAATGCCTGGTCTCTAAACAGCCACGGACCTTGATGCATGGATTTATTCCAATCTGCTAGGCAGTTAAATTGTATAGTAAAAAGATTTGCATCCACTCTCCTCCAGGTTACCTCCTTTGCCGGATTCCATGATGATCTCATGTCAGCAAATAATGCACTCTGGCTAAACCCTATTTTTGATGTATGAACTCTAGCTATTGCCAGCCACTTTGCTTTAAAATTAGGTTCGTCTGCTTCTTCTTCCCACACAAAATCCTCGATCTCATCTTCATGGAGATGCAGCCTACCGAGCAGATCCTCCACCTCTTCCTTCTTTCTGCCCGACGATCCACTGGACTCCCCTTCGTCTTCAGGCTTCCCCGATTTCCCAGGCCCTTCGTCTTCCTTCCTCTCCTCCGGTTTCTCAGCCGAAGCCATCTCCTACAGCCGTATCTCACTCACGGCAGTGGGAACGACGATCCGATCAGCGGAACCACGATCGATAACAACGAAACTCTGGGATCGTCGGGGCGCCGCCAGAGGAAAGAGAACCCCTAGTTTTTTCGCTAGGGGAAAGAGAAACCGTAAGGTGACCATCAGTTGTGGCATGCACCTCCTCATTACTAATTACTTATATTAATCCCTCTCTCTACCATTCTACACTACCACGTGAAGTTTCATCGTATCTAGCTTGAGCCACAAAAGAAAAACAGTATGTACGGGACTTGGTCTGTAGGAGGCGACTGCGGGAGGCGGCCAAGAAGAACCATCTAGAGTTTTGTTCCCTCGCGGGCTATGTCGTTGGTACGCACGTCCTCCGATGGCTGGGCTATGTCGTTGGTGCGCACGTCCTTCGATGGTTTTGAAGGTGTGGCGGACCACGGCCTCTTCCCTAGGAGAGTGTTCGTTTTTTATTAGGTTGTTTTCAGTGTATTCTTTGGGATGGTGAGGCGGCGTCTCTATTTTGAAGTCAGAAAAGGTCCTCTCCGTCCTATCCTCACTCTAGTGGTGCGTATAGCATCGGCGGAGGGTACGGGGAGTGTGCCCAGCGGATCTCCTCAGTTTCGGTCGGTTTTCGTGTTCATTCGTGTGGTTTCAGGTTAGTTCATTCCGATCTATGGTTTAGTTTCTTCCGATCTGCGGTTGTCATCTTTGGCGACGGTTGGTTCTCCCGTGCATTGGTCCTTTGGGACCTTAGCACGGCGTCTTTGCGTTTGTCTACTACAACAAGCTCTACTACGATAAGATTTGCCCGCCTACGATGATGGAGAGGCGAGGACGGCGGCGCGCCTTTAGTAGATATATTTGATGTACTACCTCTAACCATAAAAGATGTCTTAACTTTTTCAAAATTAGATAGATCTATATCCTAAATCGTGTATAGATAATCTAAAGTTTAACTAAGTTGGTATATCCTTTTATGGAGGGAGGAAGCAGAAAACACAAGATTTTTAAATGATTTTTCTGCACCTTCCGAGTCAAGGTTTCAATCCTCCATGCGACTCATAGCCTCAAATAACCTTTATATACCAAACGATGTTTTCTTGAGATCGATGGGACATAGCTTGTAGTATGAAACTTCTTGTAGCTTGCATGAATCTCTTTTGGAAAATGTACGCGAGATGGTAAAACACATGCTCAATTTGATACAACCAAATATGGCACCCTCATCTAAATTTCCATTCCCTTTCCAAGTGCCACCAAACGCGCCGTCATGTGCATTGCATACGTCAAGATTCAACACGTGAATGTTTTTCCTCTCAAGCTAAGCCATTCCTTTTCAACCTAATGACTAGCTAATTTCGTACGAGACTGTAAAATGGTTGTACGAGACGTACGGTCCTCTGCTGGTTGCTTTGATTTTTGTTCGCCCGACCATACCGTACGTATGTGGGCCCTGTATGTCCGGTCAGTCTGGCACCCGACATACGTCCATTTGTGTTTTTCCCCGTTGAAATCTTGGGTTCGTTTTTACCGGCACGTGGATAACCAAAAGGGGGAGACTTGTATAGGATCTATCAATTGGGTGAGATCATAGGATCAACTCACATAAAACATATTTTTATCATGTGAAAAAATCTGACTCCGTTATTCCGATTTAGTACAACTTTGTACTAAATTCGAGTCAATTAAAAAAGAACGGAGGGAGTACAACATACCTATGGATTGTATCTACAACTCCAAAAAAATTCAGCTCAAAATTTGCTCTACACTTGAAGAAACAAAAAAGATAAATCCAACTATGAATAGTGTTAGATCTGATTGAATAGTAGTTTACACTATTCACACCTAAATTTGTCTTTTTTGGTTCTCTAAGTATATGACGAATTTGAAGCTGCAAATTTTTATTCTAGCATATGTAACATAGTTGTGCGTTGTCATTTTTTTCCATAATATTTGAACATGTTTTGTCTCTTCAAAAAAATTGATCTCATAGATCCTACCTAAAAGCTGATCCTACCCAAGTCTTCCCCTAACCAAAAGTAGTAAAGCTTCAACACGCAGTTCGGGCTTTGGTTTACGCGCTCGTACGGACGTATTTTGGACTGGCATTGCACCGAGGTAGCGCCGTTAGTCAGCGAGTTAGTTCATTTTTTTAAAAAAAGTTTCAACCAATCTATTACGGAGTATTAATCTTTAGTAGCACAATAAAAAAGTTATAAATAAATTTTTAGACCGCGTAGCGACGAGACACTAGTGCGAGCGAAAGGGTGTCATAATCCTCGTCCCTCCATCACCGGAGCCACGTAAACCTTGTTGTAGTAGTTTGTTGCTAGACAAACGAAAACAAAAGATCAAGACACCAGAGCAGCAATTATGACACATATGTGACCCGTAGATTGGAAGACTCACACCAAAAACCACATCAATGAATATGATAGCCGACTCAAGCGCACGAGATTTGTGGGACACACAACTCCACAAACCCTCAGTCGGCGTTTGACACACCACCTGAGCAAGGATATAGCAGAGAGAACCTTATTATGACTTCAAGATGTATTTGATGTCTCACCATCTCAAAAAACACACTAAAATAACCTAAAATAAAAGGCCTCTCGTCGTCAAGGGGTCGTGGTCCACCTCGACTTCAAGACACAAAGTATACCAGAAGCAGAGCAAACCGCAGGCGTCGCGGGAGGGGGAAGGAAACATAAATGGGTTCTATCAATGACCTCACGACTATTTATCTTCCACCTCATGTACCGGTTGGGTGGGGGAGCTCCTACTCACCGCCCTAAGCCGCGAGAAGGGGCCGCATCGCGATTCTGTTCGGCATGGGTTAAGTGGGCCAGGCCCATACCTGTTCGGTAGTGTCATTCGTCTACTTTTTTTGGCACACCAGACTGGAATTTCTAAAAAAATATTTAAATCTAAAATATGTTTGAAATTTTAAAAAATTAATTCAAAATTGAAGAAAAAATCAAATTAAAAATTGTTCACATACAAAAAAAAGTTCAGATGTTGAAATTTAAGAAAAAAGAATCAAATCTGAAAAAATTTCAAACATAAAAAATTCCAAAGTTGAAAGTTTCAAATATGAAAAATGTTCATACTTGGAAAAAACTTCAAAGTGAAAATGTTAAAATTCGAAAAATATTCAAATCTGAAAAATGTTCAAACTTAAAAAGGTTCAAATCTGAAAAAAATGTTCAAACTTTAAAAAGGGTCGAAAGTATTTGAATGGAAAAAAACTGAAAACGGAGAACAACGCACAAAACACGAAGAAAAACCCAGGAAACCCCGGTCGTTGGCAGAATCCACAGCTAAATAATGGGCTGGCTTTTCTCTTTCGAACGGTGCAGAATTGTTTTGTTTCGCGGCTGTAGCTGGGCTGTGGCCAACTAGATCGATCAAACTCCGTCGGGCCATTTCTCCAGTCGGCAAAACCTATACACCGACCAGGTCGGTGGCTACCAGCCACCGCACACCCCCTGGTCGGGTATGGGCCAGGCCCATTTGTGTCTGTTGTCTGTAGTAGTTCGATTTTCCTTTTTTTTTCTGGTTTCTTTTTCTGTTTTTCTTTTCTATTTTCTGTTTTCGGTTTTGCTTATATTTTTTCAGATTCGAAAATTTTAATTTTAAAAAATTGTTCAAATTGAGAAAATGTATAAATTCAAAAATGTTTAAATTTGAAAACCGTTCAAATTTGAAAACCATTCAAATTTGGAATCTGTTCAAGATATTTTCAAATGCGAAAATATAAAAAATGTTTAAATTAAGAAATGTTCAAATTTTAAAACCGTTCAAATCTAAAAACCGTTCAAATTTGAAAATTGTTTAAATTTAAAAAAAGTTCAAATTTGAAATCTGTTCAAAATATTTCAAATGCGAAAATATTGAAATTCGACAAATATTCAGATTCTAAATTTGTTCAAATTTTCAGAAAGTTTAGATTCAAATTTTATTCATATTCAACAAAACATAAATGAAATAGTAGAAAAAAGAAAGAAAGAAAGGAGAGAAAAGTTACTGGGCCGGCCCAGTCCCTCCCGCTTGGGGTGTGCGGACGATCAGCCTAATGGGCCGAGCACATATACGGCCTGGGCGGGTGTGCGGTGGGTTGCTGCCACCGACCAGCTCGGTGAATAGGAGCCCCCCTCCAGTCCGCCCCGTTCCCGCTCCGCCTAGGCCTTGCAGTTGCACGGGCCGTTGCAGAACTCCATTAAGCATTTAAGCTCCGGTATCGCGCGCCTTGCATGGGCCGTCGCCGTGCAAGCTCTCGCGCCCCACTTCTCCGGGCGACTACGATTACGATGGCAGGGAAAATGGATAGCTCCTTGTTTATCGTTATCCTCTTCTCCCCGAAGCTTCCATGTCCATATCTTCGTCGACCGGCGCCGCCGTCGTGACAGGTGACAGCCGCCCGCGAAGCCAGGCGCTGGCGGCGACTTGACTCAGGTGCCTTGAACGTGCTTCTGCTCCGGTCTCCAGTACTACATACCTCTGTTTAATGCACGCCGTGAGACGCGTACGCCCGTACACGCATACATCAGGTCGCCGTACGTAGTCCACGGGAAGAACAAATCCCGATCGATCGAGTCATTCGTTGCTGTCGCTAACTTGAGATTTCTAGCCGCAAGCAGTCGGACCTGCATGCGAGCCGGTAATGGCAAGACTTATCCGAACACAATCCCCGTTTATGCGTTCTTGCTTCCAGATGTCGCAACAGTTACTGCACGCCCAGCGTCGTTCTCCTGAAATATATCTCCAGATCTCACTCACATGCTTGATGCTTATCCCCCGTCCGTTGAAGGAAAATGTGTATAACACCTGCCGTCTTGTTTCCTCCTTTGTTAGAACAATTGGTATGCCGTTTCTTACCATTAGTGGAGTGTTATACAGGCTAGTTGCAAACTTCAGTTTCCGCCATGCGTCCCCCAAACGACCTCTGGAAACATAGCCGGATCAGTCATCGAGTAGCTTGGAGGTGAAGTTGGCCATTATAACTTTGTTGTGCAGCCGCAGGTCTCGAATCCCAAGCCCCCTTGCACTTTGGCATCGTCACAATATCCCACGCCACAAGACAATGGCCACCTAATATTTTGTCCTTGTTTTTCCATAGGAAGGCTCGTCTCAGCTTGTCTACTGCTTCAATACTTCCTTGGTCCCATTCAATACAGGCCATGAAGAAATTTGGGAATGCAGAGAGGACAGAATTGACCATTTGGATTCGACCACCTGATGACATAAGCCTGGGCATCCAACCTGGCAAACGTCTTTGAATCTTGTCGACTACAGGTTGCAGAAGCTGTCTCAAAATCTTACTGCAGACAACGGTAGGCCCAAGTAGGTTCTCAAAAAAAAAGTAGGTGCACGGCAGGGATGCGGTCGTACACCCCAGAATGGATGCAACATTGTTGGCGTTTCTTGTGTCATATGCATAGGAACAAAAGTGCTTTTCTGAAAATTTATTTGCAGCTCCGTGAAATCTGAAAAGGCATCCATGATCTTCTTCCGTCGTAGTAGCAGTCAGTCACGTCGAATCGATGTCGCATGAACCACATCTATCTCCCACTCCTCTTGCGACATCAATCTGGCTTTGTCTTCGCCGCCGAAGCCTTGTGTGGCTTGTTGAAGGGCGCCTTCGCACCCTTTGGACCCGCATGCTTCGTCACCTTCGGCTCGGCCTGCTTCATCTTCGACGGCCGCTTGGGGGCTTTCCGCGGCAGCGGCGAGGTCTGGGTAGGAAAGTGTATCAATCGGTGGGAGAAATGAAACGAGAATAGGAATTGTAAGAGATATGAAACAGTCGCCGTGTCAATGATAGGGTTGGCCCGCCATGCGTCACATCTATCACCGTGTTGCGTCTGGCACGCCCGCAAGGAGCCTTTTGAGCGGGGTAGCCTCGTGGCATCGGACCAAAAAGACCTTTGGGGCACGGCGTTGGGCGTTGTTTTTCTTTTTTTGCTCGGTGCTCCCCAAAGGCTTTTAGGGAACGGTTTGGGGGACGCGATTGGAGATACTCTTATCATAGTATATTCTACAACTGGCTAGGAAAATCAAGTTAAAATAACCGGTTTTAAGGCCATCTCAAGCCAAACACTTATAAACTGTTAAAGGAGTAAAAATTTGGTTTTACTCCTCTAAACTGCATCCAAGTGAACCCCAAAACAGTATTAAGGAGTTAAAAAATTACTCCTTGGTCACTCAGTCCCATATTTATACTGATCAACTGAGCGCCCGGGTATAATTTTCTCCCCCTCCACAACCATTCCAACTCTACCTAGAATCCGCGCGGAGCCCCCCACCGCAACCCTAGCCCCACTATGGCACTATAGATGGCCGGATCCTTCATACGTCGATCCCCTCCGTCGATTCAGAGCAAGAATCGAAGCCGCACACAACCATCACGAGGCGGCACGACCCGGTCTAGCGGCGGCTCCTCCCATGATAGTCCGTCACGGTCCAGCAACCAGCCATGATCGCCGTTGCAGCAGTAGTACCGAGACATGCGCCATTGTGCAAGGAGGCGTGGGTGGCGGAGATCACCGACTGCAGTGGACACAAAATAATATGGATCGGCACCTTCCATTCGGCGGAGCAAGCGGCAAAGGTGTACAACATTGAGTCAGTACACCTCCACGGTGCAGATGTGAAGGCGAACTTCCTGCTTGGCATCCTCGATTGGCAGGATGATGCTTCGGCTTACCGTCGCCTGGTCGACGGGTGCGAGGTGCGGGAGGATCGGGAGTCCCATGAGCGCGTCGAGGCGGAGTGTGCCACAGAGGAGTGCATGGGAATGCTCTGCTCTTATTATCTAGTGCGTCGAGGAGGAGCACCAAGCCTTCTAGCACTACAAGGCAGGGTACACCGATGAAGCTAGGCCATCTGATTCACCGATCATCGACCTTAGCTCTGACCAATGACTCGACGAAGATAGCGATAGATGAGACCTTCAGTAGAAGCAATGAAGGATTTTACTTTAGATTTAGGGCAATATAGTTAATCTAGTAGTTTAATCAAGTTCGATAATAGTTTGAGTCAAACTTGTATGAATTTGTTTCAAATTGGTATGAATATAAGTTTAAAGAGTTAAGTATAAAGGGTCGGATACAAACCCTACTCTTTAGAGGGATCAACTAGAGATGCCTCAATACCCTTCTAGGCTTCTAGCACAACCCGCTGAGCAGAATGAACATATTCAGAATGACCATACTCCAACAGTAAGTATGCACTAAACCTAGCGGTGGATAGTCTGGGCCACGCCAGGACTAGACTTTTGAGCCCAAAGATCAGATCGAGCTCAAACTTCATGTATGGGCACGCGAAATCAAAGGGCAAAACCTATACACCGATCAGGCCCATTTGTGGCTGTTTAGCCTCGTTTTTTCTTTTTTCTTTTTTATCTTTTCTGGTTTCTTTTTTCTATTTTATTTTCTTTTTTTTATTTTCGGTTTTGTTTATATTTTTTTAGATTCGAAAATTTTGATTTTTAAAAATTGTTCAAATTGAGAAAATGTTTAAATTAAAAAATATTCAAATTTGAAAACTGTTTAAATTTGAAAACCGTTCAAATTCGAAAACTGTTCAAATTTGAAAATTTGAAAATTGTTCACATATGAAAATCGTTCAAATCGAAAAATCGTTCAAATTCGAATTTTGTTCATATTCAAAAAACGTTCAATTTTGAAAATTATTCGAGTTAAAAAATTGTTCAAATTTCGAATTTTGAAAAATATTCAAATCCAAAAAATGTTCAAATTTAAAAACTGTTTTAATTTCAGAAAACTATTCAAATTTTATGAAAAAAAAATTCTCGAAAAAAGTTTTTAAAAGTGTTAGATTTTAAAAAACGAAAATATAAACAAAAGAAAAAACAAAAGAAGGAAGAAAAAGGAAAAAAAACTCACCTGATGCAATGGGCCGCGGCCCACTAAATTACTGGATCGTGGGGGGTATGCGGTGCCTTCCATCCACCGACCAGGTCGGTGGCGAGGAGCTCCCAATCAAAGACGTGGCCCGAGGCTCGTTAAGGCTTTTCAACTACTTAGGGCCTATTTGTTTGGGCTTTTTTTTAGCTTTTCACTGGAAAAAGCCACCAAATCGAAACAAACGGGTGGCTTTGAATAGTAGTTTTCCAAAAGGGTAGCACTTAGTGTCGGTCGCCCGATGTGGCCTAAAAAAATTGGTTGATGTCCCGACCGTCGGATCGCGGTCTATCGGCCAAAATAGCAGCAGCAAATGTTTTGCATTTTAGCACCTCAAGTTTTGAGAAATTGACCCACCGTCCCACCTTCTTCAGCTAAACCATAGCGTGTATACCCTGCTGCTCCTAACTATCCCGGTATTTACATAAAAATTCCACCATGGTGATTTATTACTAGAACAAAGAGTTTTACAACAAAAACCTCTCACCCTGTGTACAAATTTTTCGATATTACAACAAAAACGGCACATCATTTAAAAAAAAGTAATGTTACACAAAGAGGTTAAACAACAATATTTTGCAATGGATTGATTTACAACAAAAATCATTAGCTATTTTAACAAAAAATGGAAACATTTACAACAAAATAAAAATGAATATGTGTTTGTAGCAATGAAAAGATGGTTAACAATATTTTATTGTGCTACATATTGATTGACAACAAAAATTTACCAAGTATTTCAACAATAAAGCACAGGTGATTACAACAAAGATCACAAACTTGTGGCAAACGTTAGGTAAACATTGCAACATCTTTGATATGATTTCGCTACAAATTTATCCGCAATTGTTACAAAATTAGCGAGCGTATGCTACATTGAAAAAAGGTGTCCATGACTAAAACAGTTACACCAAAAATCAGAAATGATTACAACAAAAAAGTCATGTGTTTACAACATCTTAATAAATGCATATTTTCGTAACATATCACTTAGAAAAATCTTACAAATTATGTTGTGTGATTTTATAACAAATTTTTATCTAATTTTTACAATCTGGAAACATCACTGTAGATTTTTTTTAAAAAAAGACGACACTCTTCGGTGTTGGGCCGAAAAAGTAGGCTCATATAGGACCGTGCGGGAGCAAGCGAGGACGACCGATCGCTGGCGCGTGATCGGTCACCGGATTTGAAGCGTTTTCCTTTTCAAAAGCCAAAGCACCTAATAGGCAAAGAAAAGGAAGCATCGTATTGAGGTGCTTTCCGGGGCTTCCTGCAGCTTCGCCCCGTTATTTTCATTTATCCATTTCGTTCATGGTATTTACGGAAGATTGCCATTGGCTGGGCTGGATCGTTTTTCCCTTACTCTCTCCTGCCCAAAATCTAAAGGTATAATTGCTGCACCCCCATGGGGGTCTCACAGCGCTCCTAGCTTCTGAGTCGTCGGATCTTCAGTATTTGGCCAATCTCGTCCGTTGGTTGTGGGTTCAGAGCAAGGCTGCTGGTTGGCTCTCACGGCGTGTGGGCGTTTTCCCGTTGATCCTCCTGCTAGATAAAGCCATGCAACGGCGATGTGTTACCCGCCTGAGACTGCTCGTGGGTCCCATCTTTAGCCGGGTCCGCTCGTCATTCACTGTGGGTGGGATTTGGTCTGGTCAGTAGTGGCATCAGCCCCTGGAAAATATCTCCATCTGTAGGGGTAGAGTAGAACTTTCCTAGCCACCATCCCCCAATTATGTCGCGCAGACCAACTCCCCAATCCCTGCCTCTTCCCATGTCCAATCCCCTCCTCCTTCCAGATCCCACAGCCGCCACCTTCCTTCTCCTCCACCCCTCTCCCCTCCTCTTGCCTTCACCATCTTCATCAATGGCTCTCTCATCATCAAGCTCGACAGTCGGCTGGGGACCGGTTCCTCCAGCCACGTCTGTCTTCATCGTGCAGCGGCAAGATGAGGACGGCGACGGCGGCGGACGGAGGCGCGAGCACGAAGGATCGGCGCCGGCACGGTCGCCGGCGGAGGCCCAGCACATGGCAGACCTGGGCTGGCTGCACACATGCCCTTCTCCGATCTGTGTCCTCAGGGCCATCCACGAGCAGATCCTGGGAATCCACCTCAAGGCACGTCTTTCTCTGTTCCCCCTTCACATCTCACTGCTGCCTCCATTGCTGAGGTACAAGGTGTTTGATTTCGGTGATGATTCACACATATCTCCGACTTTTTTTTGTCTGGGTTCTCTCTGGTGATTGATCTTAGAATGAAAATATGGTTGATGTTTTGTCTGGCTTGCTGCTAATTTTTGCAGTTTCGACATGGATCTGAGGACATGGTCTGAGTATGGAGAGAAGTCCTAAGAAGGGGTTTGTAGGAGGGAGTCAACCATGAACTGAAGGATGATTTTGATGGACACTATTATTTGATGAAATATAGGTTCTCTCTGGCTTCTCTTTAATTTCCTTTTCTCCATATCTTTCTATGCACCTTATTCATCGTAATTTTGATCCACAGTCATATATATGTTAGGAAAGATGTATCCAGTGATATGTTCCAAGTAAAAAAGCCTATACTTGCAAGGAATTATTTTACCAAGATGATTTAGCATGTCAAAATTGGGTTGTGCTCGTGACAAAGCCATCTCCGTGTACATTTTGTGTTTTGAGTACATCTAGAACAGATGCACCACTTTAATAATCAAGGGTGAGATTAGTGACGGTAGAAAGGGAGATGAGTTTGTTCTATTAAGTTTTTGTTCATTCTATTTTGATATAACGATTACAAGAAGTTTATTCCGAAAAGCTAAATTATATTATTATGACTGTTGATGGTTACTTTCCTCGCAGCAAAAATTCTCATCAGCTTCTTTATTCGTTGAAACTCGACCAAGGTCAGAGGGACGAATTCAATGCCCACTGCTATTTGATATAACACATGTACTGGATGTTCTTTTTTCGCTTTGTTTGTCCTTATATTTCTGATGTTTTCCCTTGATGTATTCTTTGTTCTCTGATTGCTTACTAGAAGATGGATGGAAGCACACGGAGGCCGCAGCCTATTGCAACCCCATGACAGCAACTTGAGTTCATCGCCAAGGTAACTTTTGTCCCCGGCATTGAGTTTTTTTAGAAAATTTGCAGCCGCAGACCTATAGCAATTATGATTGTGCATTCTATAACTGTGTATTTCAAAATGTAGTAGTTGTAGCAGACAATGCTAAAAGGTCAAGTATGATTCGAAAGTTCTCTGATTCACAGGTACAGAGATTCACCTTGTTGATGCCTTCACAATTGGAGTAGCCTTCTAGGAAGTAAATAAGATATTCTATGCTTTCTGGAGTGAAATAACCGGCACATTCAACGTTGAGCATCAGGTACATGGCTGAATTCTGTAAGTATACTCGGAGTTACAAACGTCACATATCAGATTTTGTTAGACTCTGTGTGGAGCCAGGCCACCTGTATTTTTTCGTGGCCAAACTGAATACATCATGGGATGTGTCTCAGGGAGCCTGAATTCAGTTTTCTAGCTAGCTTAGATTTCAGTCATATATTTTATGATCTCACTTGAGGATCTACTCTGTGTAGTGGTTGGTTGAGTTTCTGATGCCTCACAGCTATTAAATTTTAAAAATAATTGACTATGGAGTTCTTGGAAGTGGTTGTCCATTGTTCTATGCAGAAAAAATTGTTCGAATTTCTACTGGTTAATTAATTTTGTGAGGATTAGCAATACAACTAACCCTTGATGGTACAACATAGTTTTCCTGGAAAGAGTTGGACTACTCATGTGTATGGTGCGAGTTCATGAACAATCAATGGCTATACCATGTTTGGACTGTGGGAGTATGCATGCAAGTATCATTTTTTTTTGTTTAATTTATTCATAAGTGTGTTTTCCTGGAAAAAGTTGGACTACTCATTTGTATGGTGAGAGTTCATGAACAATCAATGGCTGTAGCATGTTTGCGCTGTGGGAGTATGCATGCAAGTATTATTTTTTTGTTTAATTTATTCATAAGTTCTACTTCTGCAACCTGTCCATAACAAATTATGTAGTGGCCACCATAGTACTAATTGAGCAACTGATTCTTGCAACAGATGCTATCAATATTTATGTTGATGCCAGATTCAGTAAAATGCCTAACTCATGGAGCTATCATCTGAGGACACGGGTAGCACACGGTTTCGGATTCTCTATTGTTTCTATATAGTCCATGACCTCAATTGAGGTTCGTCTCCAAGCATTCGCTTTTTCTTTACCCTATCTCTTTGATTGGCGGAGAAACATTCGTGGATATGTTGATTAACTATATGTGTGCATCATGTGAAAGAAAAAGCTAGACATCAGCCAACCTCGGTGAATACACTTTGTTCGACATAAAACAGGTGAGAATGGTTCCCAAATTATTTCCTGGATTTTTTTAGATAGTACACCTCGATGCAATGTGCTTAGATCTACATGTTTTGTGGTAGGAGCATAAAAGAGAGACATGGTTGAGCTCACCATGCTCTCTAGATAGAATCATCACAAAGGTCACAGAAGCTGCTAGGACATTTTGGTTGGACTTTTAAAAGAAACTCTAGAACGTATATTTATATTGCTTACTATCCAAAATAGTTACTGTACACATGTGCATACTCTTACAAATAAACCATTTTTGGTAATTCTGCTATGCATGCCATTTTTGTCAGGAAAGAAAGCCCATCTTATGGACTGTTGCATCTATGAAAAAAGTATGGGAATTTATTGGAGTTACTGTACACATGTGCTATACTTCCGTGGGGCAACCTTATGAATCAAGCAGTGCGGTGATGATATTAACATGTTTTTATGGACGTGAGAGGGAGAATTCTCTTCATACCTAATCATTTATTTCTTCATAAGTGCATTCTTTTAGGTGATTCTAATTATTTAAGTGTGCTGGTATCCACTATTTTGCATTTTGGAACAGTTGAGCTAATGAAAGCACAGTCATCATGTATTGTTTAAGCGTGAGAATTAAATCATCGTATTAACAATCGAAGTGACGATGTCGGGTTTTTTCTATACTCAAATAGTTTAGTATTGTCTATTTGAGCATCAGATCTGGTGGTGATATAGTTAAATTATCTGATACACTCTTACACATAACATTGCTGCTGGTGCATTATTTAGGCCAGGAAAGTTTTCAGCATTTGTTTCTCTTCTAATGATCATTTGGTACTGTGGTCTTCTGAGCTTTGAACTCGTATGCTTCTGTTGATTGTGGTAGGTTCAAATGCATCGTTGTTAAGTTAGGCATGTCTCCCATCTATAGCCTGTGCATGTACATGCCCTGTTCTATTCTATTCTTGCATGTGCATTTATCTCCATCTAGGTATAATTATTTTTCGAGTGATGCCAATCTATAAAAGTTACAAGTTATCCTTATCTGCCCATGGTTAGATTTTCCAAACCTAGCATGTTTGTGTAATTAGTGAAGAAATATCTTTTTTTTACTCCTACCCGTGAATCCTTTGCTGTGTTTTCATTTTCATCTGGTTATAGATCCTAATAAAAATTTGCACATAGGCTATCGAGTTAGACTTGTCATGCGAAAGGTGGGTAGCACACAACAAGCTGTCTTCAAGTTGCAGGTATGGCAACTTGTGATGTGATTAGCCCTAATGGTCAACTTCGTTTCTAGGTTTGTTGTTTTTCCTTTTTGCTAATTTATGGTGGCAGCTTGATTTCTTCCTTTCTCCTTTTGTCTAAATATTTTGATGGTATCCTTTCTTTGGGGTGATTTTGTTTGCCGATTCACGGCTCACTCTCCCATATTTCCAGTACAGTTAATTTGTATATATGTCATTTAGATCTTGGAGGCAATGGTTTAACTTGTAATTTCCTTCCCTGCGAGTGATATGCTTATTCATTTGAAATTCTTGTTTCAAGTGCTTGCAATTTTTTTACCATGTATGCAATCTGTATGAACTGAATCTGTATTACTACTGTGTAGGAAGAAATTTTGAACATTGAACATGTATGCACCTGGATGAACCAAACCTCTATTGCTATTGTGTAGGTAGAAATTTTGAACAATAAACATTGATTCCGTTGAGCATTCACACCCTGCTATGATCTGACAAGAAGGGGTTTACTGGTATTCCAGAATGTTTTCTACCATGTTTTATTCTAGAATGTAGATCGTGGTTTGGAACAACTTCCATCTCAAAGTTAAGGCGCACACACAATGCTTCTCAACTACAGAAACCATTGTTGAATTAAGAGACTGGCCGGTATAGGAATACAAGCAAAATTCTACATTGATTTTTTTGTTTATATAGTTCTCTCTGAAGTAGTGTTAGAAAATGTGCCTACCTTAATTTCATGTCATTTTTCCTATTAATCATGTTATTATTGAGAATATTAATTATTGCTGACTCGGAGTTTCGTCCCATCCTAATTGAGATGCATGAAATTCATTGGTGTTCTATTTCATTTGCATAGGATGATCTAGCACGTCGATATTATGTGATTCCAGACTCCAAGAGTTGTTTGGCTGCGAGAGTGTTCCGACTTGAGATCAACACTTCATCTAAAGGACATAGCATATCTTCATTCACTGGCTAGATTCTCAATGTGTACCTCTTTCCAGTTTCTGCTACTAAATTTACTACATGTGGTAGTGCTAATAAACACCTCTAGATTTTTCGATGGTACATAGATATTTGTTCTACTCGCATTAATTCCCTTTGTTCTGCCAATTATTGTACATGCAGATTTTGGATTACAGTGCTGCCAAATAGGCCTAACTTCACACATTATGGTGTTCTTGGCAAAATGGCTAGCATAGCATGTGTAGCTCTCTTCCTGGTATTCTAGATTATGGACTGTGTGGAACAAGGTCATATTATTTGTCGTAGCCAGTAAGTTGCTCTAATAATTAATTACAAGAAGTGGTTTCGTTTCAATGGATACTAAGCATCATGTATCTATATTAGGCTATATGGACCGTTCGTATGAAAATGTTTTATACGTATTTGATACATGCGAGAGAAATGTTGCTGAAAAAATAGAGAACTTATATTCGTCCTAAAGTAGTTTGTATGGATAAGTAGACAGTGCATAAATCTGACTTATTGACTTTAGTTCCAAATCATTGAAAGTAATAGTAAAAATGTCATGTTTTGAAGAAATAAATTACAGCAGCTCACTAATAAGTGTTTTGAGTCTGAGAAGCAAAGTTAAATGTATATAATTTCCATGTATTGCAATCTGAATATTTGAAGCTTATGTTCATTCGAATAGGTTTCATCTTTCATGGTATGCTAGCTAATAGAAATTTACTTTTTCTGATATGATGCATTGTTAACTTAGTTGGCAATTCATAACTATGAAGCTTCAGCTACGTATTCCGAACAAGGTGATGTTGAAGCTTGGACATACCAGCGTCGAGAAGCATGTATAAACCAGGAAACCAAAGAATTAGCCTAGAAGTATGCATTTTGTCCAGAACAAGTAGTGCACCTGCAATAGAAAATATTAGCCACTTATCTACCACTGCCACAAGTATCTATGTGAGCTCCAAGAAAAAACACTTAGTTACTATGGAGCACTGCTGAAGTACTGTAATATCGACAATCGCTCTGTAATTGTAAGAAGGTCCTTTCTTGGTTTGCTATCATGGCTACTATGCAGGGATAATAGTGTTTTCATATACTGTTGAGTTTCATGCTACAATATGTGCTTTGAATCGACACATGAATATATAGATCTAGCCTGACTTGCTCATTCTTAGAAGTGCATATCAGTACAGTTAACTGGTGCTTACTATCACCCTATGATGCAGACTTGAATGGACTTACATGTATGTTCCTTTTTACATGCAGACTTAGTGCTGATAATCAAATGTGCATATCCGAGTTTGAGTTAAACATCTGAATGACTGCATTCTTCTCTATATTGACAAGGACTATCGTTTTCGGTCATTGTATAACATGTATAATCCAATGGAAGACTGAATTCCTAGGGGCATTTACAACGCAAGTGCTTAGAACAGGCACCAAGGCTAAAGTCCCAGTCGTTATCCCTGATTCCCGTCAGACCCAAGGAATTTGGCTTTGCATGAGCAATTTGACCACAGAGGATGCTATGTTGGACACAATATTTTTCGTTCCATCCGGGTCAAAAAAAAAAAAAATTTCTCGTTCCATCCGGATTGTCTCAACTAACTCGACAAAATCAATTGGTGTTGCAGTTAAATCCTTTCAAGACATAGCTAAAAGGAGTGACCATTAACCATCCCGTTTTTAATTTCGGGAATAGATACTATTTTGGCTAAAAAAAGATACCAAAATACATCTTAGAAATAGCCCAACAAGCATGGACTTAATGCCGGGTAGAAGTTAGACTAAAAGTTGAGTCTGATGGAATTGAGACTGATGGAAGGGTATGCCAGTGATTAATAGCTCATTTAGAGACCCAGATTCATGTGAAAAGAAGTCAGATAACAATCTGGTTCAGATAAACACATATTTAAGATAAATACATTTTGGATTTCCGAGTAGATGTATGCTACATAAAAGCAGCGAATGATAGGTTGCCCCACTTTCAACCAAACTTAGTTTGGTGCATCAACCACTTGAGCATCACTAACCACTAAATAGTACCTTGACAACAGCTGCAACACTTCCTTCTCCAAGCACCAATCAGCAGATGTTATTGCATTTCAACAGAAACATGACTAACCACTGAATAGTACCTGCATGTATATCAAGAATGAACAAAAATGCAACGGAAGGTGAAGTAAAGAAAGCTAAAAGTGGTGAAATGGCCACACAAAAGGTCTTGCCCATGGAAGCAAATAATCCCATTATCTGAGACGACTCGCATACCATCAATGATGAACCAGCCTGGTTAGGTATCATCTCAGCTAAACCTATGCGTGCGATGACACCATCATCCTCAAACTGGCTTCGGTAGTTTAGCTATCAACAAACACGACACATCCCTCAGAGGTGTTCACACATAGTTAGAACATATTCACACTGAATCACTGACAGTTAGCAAAATGCATGTCCGGAAACCACAATTGATGGTACAAAGAAAATCTAGACACCCTACATGAAAGCCGATTAGAAAATCCCCAGCCTATTACTCGCTCCATATCTTCCCTCCGCACAGTGGAGCATGATACATACCCGCTTATCTCTTTCCCAATCTATACAAACATAATCTAAAAACAACGAAAAGATAATTGTTGAAGAGTGACAAAATCAAAACTGAAGAATGAATCTAAAACAAATGACGCATATTTAGAGCGTAATAGAGAAAAATAATATGAATGAATGGACGAGATATTGATAAACTCAGCAAATTCAGCTAAAAATGATAAAATCCACAAATTATATTTAATGAGACATAAAAAGCTCACTGTCGATGAAGGCAAATTTCAGGTCTGCTACTCTTTTGCTCGGTTCCCCTTTCTTCTCCCACTAAAAAAAAGTTGAGATTAGTCACTAGGAAAATTTTAGTGAAGAAGTGAGCAAATTAAAATGAAGAAATAAGCAAAATGAATTGGAGAAGAAAAAATATTTCAAATGAGATTGAGAGCTCACCATGGCTGCAGGGGAGTGCTGCTCTGCTGCTCCAACGCTTTGTTCCTCTTTCTTCGCCAACTTCTCTCTCCCACTAAAAGCACAGACTAAAGAAACCAAGCGGAAGACCAGTCCAAGAAAATGTCAGGAATCAACAACTGACTCTGAAGAAAAGTGAACAAGATTGAGAATGGATCAAGACTGATATGAAAAACTGAAGATAATAAATCACTGAACTAAACAACCTAAGAATCTGAAGAAAGAAAGACTCAGATGGAAACTGAGAAAGAGATACTGTAACTAAAAAGCTAACGAACCATGAAGACTAACTAAACGCTGAGGAAGAATGGGTGATTGAAGTTAAGGATCCATCCAAACTCCCCAGTTTCCTCAACGCCCCCGCTCTGCGCTGCTCACACGCATCACACCTACCCTTGTTCGTCTATCTCATGAAAATCAGGGATCCAAACTCCCCAACCCGGACACACCATGCAGAACATAGAGCAAGTCCAAAATCCCCCCACCACCGCATAATCAGGAAGCACAATAAACAGGATCAGACCCCGTCCGGAGCACGAGATACACTCGACACAACATCAGATGAAGATAGGAAATCACCGCCGGAGGAAAATCTCCTAGGACGACACCGGCGCCAGACCCCTCCGGACGAGCCGCATCCCGCCCCCTCCACCCATCCTGCCACCCCGCCCGCTCGCCCCGCCGGTCACTGGACCTGTCTCTCCCTATGTCGGAGCTCTTGGACACACTCCGACAAGACTCACCTCCCAGATAAACAAGACGCGTGGCGAGTAAGAGGACACACAAAAGCAAACGGGTACAACAGAAACTCGAACAGACGATATCAAGATGCGCAAAACCTTGCAACGATCCAACGGACAACTAACATATTACATAGGTGTTTATCATTTTGGAACGTGCCGACGCGTATGTATAAGTTGTAGTGGTCCCCATTACATCATTTTTTTGTCGTTATCTTTTTTTTTTGAGTTTGACGCCACAAACACACACGTAAACACCTTGAACGCACGACGCACACCCTACCCCTATGAACACCTCCGGGATCCAGATATCGAGGTTGAAATCATCGCATGACGCACGTCACCTATCACTGAAAGCATAGCGCCGGTTAAATCCTGAAATAAATCCAGGTAAATGCAAACACCCATGTCAAGTCTAGGACTTGAACCTGAGTGGGCTGGTTCCGCCACAAGGGACCTAACCACCAAAGCCAAGCTTTGTTTGCCATTACATCATATTATTACGCCTAAGATCTAATATTATTAAGCTCGAATCTAATCAGTTCGACTTATTCGAAATTTCAATACGAAAACTGCATACAAAGGTGCATTCAAAATCTACGAAATGTAATATCATATTAGGAGCTATTTTTATCATCGTTATACGAAATAAAGGTGGACATGAACTTCACGGGATCGTGCGCCAAGGCGCACATTTAAATCTAGTATCTCTGATTTCCATCCCTTGGAGCGTCACTAGCGGCCACGCACGCAGTAGGCCGCCGGCGGCGACCTTCCGCCGACCTACCTCCGTATCAGGCCGATTCCAACCATCCTCGACCCATTCTCGCCGCTCCCACCGCTCCTTCCCTCCCAGACATACCCTGTCGCCACCTTGCGATGCCCGCTGTTTATCTGTGCGCCGCACGCCGTCATGTAGCCGGAGATGACGACGACGACCAAGTCGAGCTCGCAGCCTGCGAACTCCGCATCTCCCCGTAGCATGCGAGCAACAACGCTCCAAGCTTATCATCGCATCGCATGTTCCTTGCTATTGTCTTGTCCGTCCATGCGCCTCCTCTTATTTATCATTTGTTTGTACGAGCGTACCCTGTATATCTGTATATGATATATGATGATATATGATACTCGCTGAGACATTTGCACCATTTGTTCATACAACTCTTTTCTTAGAAATGGATGCCGTTAAACTATGCTGGTACATTATTTTCTGGATGGACATAGCACACAATTTTGAATTATTTTGTGTGTGTATATTTATGTTGAATATATGTGAAAGTAAATCGGCACAAATACATGTTCTCGAAACTTTAGGTATTTCAAACAATCATTTCTTCAGGGCCAAGTTGCCAAACGGTGAAATTTGAAACAACAGCTTCTCCTACGCAACAGCTTTTCCCACACAACAGCTTTCTCTCTACAGCCAGTCAGCCACAGCCCAAACAAGCAGACCCTTAGGATGGGTCTACCACTGTAATATAAGCTTGATTGTTGGGTTGGGCCTGAGCATGGGTTTCATCTACGGGCTTTTTGTGGGCTGGCCCGAAGTATGGCCACGTATATTATCCTCGTCTTCCTATGCAAAACTATCTAGATAAAAGCACCAGTATTCCATGTTAGGGTAAACCTCAAGCATATCACACATGATACATTTACAGAGACATGTACACATGATTCAACAATTATACATTTACAAACACATATTATACAACAATTTTGATAATATGTACAATTTTCATTTTACAAGCCCACTACATAAACTAAAAATATAACTTTTTGATTAAGAACATGGTCGATCAACCAAAAAATCTAACTACAACAACTAAGAACCTTCGATACGACGCCACCGCAAGGGCCTACCGATGGTCACCTGCTATAGTTGATACCCCCTGCAATTTGATTATGAATAACAAGATCGGTCAAGATGACCAAAAGAGTGTTGTTGGTCGATCCTTAGGGCATATTTAGTATACATATACACGAGTTAGTAACTTAGTATACAATAGCACGATCGCCCAAGCTCTAATTGCAATAGCTCAATTTACGCTCACATAAACTTGCAAACTTTGAATGTCCATCATATAGTTCAAATCAACAAAGTATGAAAATCGATAGTTCAACGAAGAGATTTTGCATGTTACATGCATATACTATCTAGATATGTAAATGTTATATAAATATAGTACTATTAGCACACACACATGCTACACAACAACGATACATATGTGCATTTGCGAGGAAGTATGAAAATAGGAAAAGGAAGTATGAAAATAGGAAATAGAATGCTAATACCTTACTGTAAAATACTAAAATGCATATGTTACAGGAATGAAGAAGTCGTGTAGCACATCACCTTTGGCGGTTTGAAGCATTGATATGGTCACCAAGCTCCATTGTCCATGTTTCCATCTAGTAGTAACCAATTAACTTATACGGAATTAGAAAAAAAAACTAATAGTAAGACCTAGTGCACCTTGAGTTGGTTTATTTTGATGCAAAAATAACTGGGTAGATATATGTGGTAACCTCCAAGTGCAGGGAATCACCGTAGTATAACTCGATAAGTATTTGAGTGTGGAACCCATGAGGAGCTGAAGATAAACTATCTATTCTCTAAAGCCCTATAACTGACTTATATGGCCTTCTATGCAAAGCTAGGATGTATAGTATGTGTAAAGTGGAGTAAGAGGAAGTAACTCAAGGAAGTAAGTGTTCTGGCAAATTGTTATTTCATTTGTGTGGTTTTCACAATTAGTGAAGCCTAGTATATAGTATTTTTAGTGTTTCTTCTAGAGAGGAGCCATAGATAAATGCAGCCATAAACGTGAGCAAATACAACACTAGTGATTGATCCCAAGGCCAATCAAAAACAAACAAGGGAATTATTAAGACATAAAGTCCAACCACCGTTGTAAGTTTAAATATCTCATAGTTATACCCTCCGTTGATTAACCATGAATTAATATAACATAAATCTAAGAATTGGGACATGGTTTTTGTCGAGCTCCAGCTGTCCCTCCTCCTATCATCATGCAACAGTGACAACCTCATGCATTACCCCACATATGTGTGAAATAATATATCATTAGAAGAGATCATCATAGAAGATAGCAAATACTTCTATGCAACCATCAAAAAACTATCTCACAATTGCAAAGAACAAGTCACTAGTCAAACAAAGACATAGAGGTGCAATACATCTTGAGAAACGATAGATTGCCTCACACATCATGTTTTCCTAGAGATTACAAGGGGTAGATGAAGATGGTGCAGAGGGTGTTGACGAAGAAGAATATGATGACCACATCGGAGGGGGTGGAGTCCACCGTAGGTGATTCCGGCAATGTCCCCCCTTCCGATCTCCGCCGGCGGTGGCATCCTGACTGTTTGTTTATATGTTTTGTCGTACGCCCCGTAGCATCGAGGAAACCCTAGGGGTCATATATATAGAGTTTTTAGGTCAAATGAAATCTGTGGGCGCAAGATTGAGGCGAATCGGATGGTCGAGGGGCAAACGACACCAGGTGGTGCGCCCATAGGGGGAGGGCGCGCCACTGGGTATATTATACAGCCCCTTGATCGCCCGGTGTCCCACTTTAGCTCATTTTCCTTGTCTCGAAATTTCTGAAGTGTAGCCCCTGACCTTGCTATTTTTGACCTTGCTATTTTTCGAGTCCCATAGCTCCGGGAAAGTCAAAAATACTAATAGAAGGTGTTTTCTGCTAGACAGAGTTAGAACAAGAAGAGAGGGATTGTTTAGAAAATCCCTGAAAATAATATAAAACATAAAAATAACATTATATAAGATGCAAATATGGGATAATATGTGACAATAAATTACAAAGTTCATGTATGAATTTTACATGCATCAATATGCTTGTGTACAAAAAAGATAAGCCGTCTTAACTTCGTAGAATTCCATCGTACATCCTTTTCATTATAATTTTCCTTTAGCGATAAGAATATTCATCACCATCATAACACCAGCCTTACATAAGGTTACGCGTGTTGGTCGACTTTGTTCTATTCCGTTGCAATGCACGGGCATCTTTCCTAGTAAAACATAAAAATAACATTATATAAGATGCAAATATGGGATAATATGTGACAGTAAATTACAAAGTTCATGTATGAACTTTACATGCATCAATATGCTTGTGTACAAAAAAGATAAGCCGTCTTAACTCCGTAGAATGTCCATCGTACATCCTTTTCATTATAATTTTCCTTTAGCTATAACAATATTCATCACCATCATAACACCAGCCTTACGTAATGAAGACCATATCTGACGGTCCCTGACATCATGGAGCCACAGCCCCGCCATCATCAGAATCTATGATCGTCGTTTAGGCCCGTTGCAACCGCCTTCTCCGCAAACTCCACTGTATAGGAGGAAGGAGAGGGTGTGGTAGGTACATGAGAAAAAACTATTATAAACACAACAATCAAAAGAGCGAAGAGCGAACAAAACACAGAGAGGGAACACAAGATTCTCGCCAACCAAGAGAAGAAAAATCACGGATGCTAACCGGCAAAACTTCAGTACATCGACAAGTTTTTACACAACTGAAAGAGCAAAATCTATACATCGTGTTTTGTGTGTTTGATAACAACGCTAGAATGAATTTCACCGTGTGCATAGTTTGCTTTTGATAGATTTGCAGGTGCGCGGTGCCCTCGCTGAACGCATCAGGATAAGAAGACTCAAGCGTAGCTTATAAATTTTCTGGTTTTGTGTATGTCGCGAGGTGACGTGGTTGGAGAGGGAAAGAGGGAAAGCAATTTCCGCCTGACCGGTACTACCGGTACCAAAAATGGTAGTACCGTTATCCCTATTGGTACCGGTCAGCAGTACCGCTCAGGGCTTTGCACTGAGAAAAAACTCACAGTATGGGTTACGGTACCTCGACGGTACCTCGACCGGAAGTACCGCTCCCAAGCGGTATTTCCGTCAAGGTACCGCTTTGGTACCGTAACTTCAAGTTACGGAACTACCGCCCTGGTACCGCTCTGGTACCGGGAGGGAGTCCGGGGCTCGCAGAGGCCCTGCCGGTACCTCAGCGGTACCGGCAGCGGTAGTACCGCTTTGAGCCCACGTGGAAGATCTGCGAGCCGATTTCGAATCCAGAGCGGTACTACCGCTTCCCAAAGCGGTACTACCGGTCGTGCGGAAACTGCACATAAGGTTGGATTTGGAGGGACCTATAAAAGGGCCCCTTCCTCCCCAGCTCGTTTCAACTCTTCTCTCTCTCCTCCATTGTTACTGAGCTCAAAACCTTGAGGATCTCCCTCCCTACCCAACCAATCTTGCCCAAACTTTGAGAAGTGGTGGAGGAGACCCCGATCTATAGTTCTACCAAGAGATATTTCACCAATATCATCTAGTACTTAGTGGATCTTGGAGTTAGGGTTCCTATGGTGGGATCTTGGATGAAGAGCTCCTATGGAGGCTAGCTTGGAGTTGTGCTAGCCCCATAGGGTGTTGGTCGCCTCCGGTGTTTGTGGAGCTCTCCCCAACCTTGTGAAGGAACCGCCGCCTCGACCGGCTACTTAGTGGAGAAGGGGAAGATCCTTCGTGGGGCTTTCTCGAGGAACAAGGTGAGGCATGTGTGGCTGTTGAGCCTTCGTGGTTCACACCTGCTCAACGCAGACGTACTCCCTTTTGTAGGGGAATTGCGGGAAACAAACCTCGCCTCGTCTCCGCTACCCCGGTTGTCCCGCTCCCTCTCTCTTACTATCTTGGTAGGTTCCTTTACTCGTTGCATCGCTAGGATCATACTAGGATCACCTCTATCATCAAAGTTGCCACCTTTACTTCCGCATCGCGCCTAAAATTGAATAGGCTATAACCCCCCCCCTCCTCTTGTTCGCTAACGATCCATTCAATTGGTATCAGAGCAAGGTTTTCTTGCTCGGGCTTTACCACCTAAGAAATGGACGAACAGGAGGCGCTTGGGAATGGGTCCCTTCTCGGTGTGCAACCACCTCCACCATCAAACACCGATAGCACAACGGCTACGTTGGATGACCTCAAGAAATTGGAGTTATCCATCGTAAGCCAAATGAAGGCTATGATGATGGAGTTGGTTGCTCCAAAACCAAACCCTGCCATAGATCCTAAGGTAAGTGCTGAGGCTCCCCTACCAAAAGCTAATCCATTTCCTCTTGTTGGCTTTGTCGCTCAATCGACTAAAGTCCCTCAAGAGGAGGAGCTTGGGGAAGTTGGCACTTCATCAAAAGAGAAGGATGAACCGGTTTTTGCGGAACATTTAAGGGGTAATAATGCGGTGCCACCACCAAGTGATTACAACATAAATGTTCCAATTCCAATGCCTCATATTTTGTCTCATGGTTCACTACCGCTACTTGAATCCAATAGTTTCAAAAATTGGCAATTCTTAATGCGTTCTCATGTGCGCAGCGCTTCCACCGAGCTATGGCGCATCATTGAGGAAGGTTACTCACCACGAGACCCAAGAAACTTGAAAAGAAGAGGAGTGGTGGATGACAAACTCAATGCCACCGCCATCAACATGATCCACATGGTCGTCACTCCCAAGGACCGTGCTCACATCCGCTCGCTCAAGACCGCCAAAGAAGCATGGGATAAACTCGACAAGCTCTTCCTCTGAAATGAGAGCATTCAAAGCTATCGTTTCGATGAAGTGAACAACATGGCCGACAACTTCGTCATGACTGAAGGAGAATCTCCCGAAGAGATGTAACGACACCTCATCGCTCTTGTCGTGCAAATGCAAGATCTTGGAGCAACTTTTGTGGATGACCATTGGATCAAAAGAAAATTCTACAACGCTCTCCTCCCTTATGAGCAAGTCATGTTGATGGCCATCTGCCAAAATGCCTCCTTCCGCGCTATGGCATCTGATGAAGTCCTCAGCGAAGTCATCGCTTTGGACATCTCAAAGAAGAATGCGGAGGATCTTGTCGCACGTGCTCACAACACCCGCAAGCCCAACCTCGCATTGAAGATGAGGGAACATGAAGCTAGTGAAAGTGATGAGGATCCCATGGAGTGGGGTCCGGATGATCTCAAGACCAACTATCAGGAACACATGGCTCTCACCGCCAAGGGCTTTTGGCATGAAAACAAGACTAGAAGATCAAGACCAAGAGGAAGCTCAAGATACTCTCCTCGTGACTCTCCAAGAAATTTATCCAAGAGCCCAAGGGAAGGGCAAAGGGGGAGAATGTGCTAAAATTGCAGCGACAAAAGTCACTTTGTCGTGGATTGTATCTATGAGAGAAGGGAAGACAATGGTGGAAGGCTCGTCCGCGAGGACAAGTTCAAATCCCTCTCCAAAGGATTCTCCACGTTCTCCTCCAAGCCCGATGACGCCAAGGTCTCCTTCACCAAGAAGCCTAGAGCTTTCATCATTCGTGAGGAGTATTCCTCCGATGAAGGTGAAGAATGTGAAGACAAGAGCTCGAACAAGGAGAAGAGGGAGTGTCCTCCATCGCCATCTCCACTCCCTCCAACTCCCTCTTCGACTCTCCTAATGAGAACCTCGTCGCCAAAAACTCTTGTTGCCTTATGGCAAAGGTATCGTCAGAGGTAGCATCCCCTTCCAAACCTACATCTTCATCTAATGCGTTATCTATGGATGATGTCACTAGTCTTACCATTAAGCGTGAGATTGTGGGTTTTGATGCTTTTTTCACTAACATGCAAAGGGATACCAAGACCCATGTTGAGGCTTTGATGCCTCAACTTGGTGCGGCTCAAGACCTTATAGAGGAAAAAAGAGAGGCTTGAGAGGGAGGCGGCAAATAAGATTGCCTGTCTCACTCAAGCTCATGAGGAGGAGAAAAACTTGCGCATGTCTCTTGAAACAAGTGTTATTACCCTTGAAGTCTCTAACGATGCTATCATCTCCCAACTCACCAAGGATCGAGATAATGCTCTTGCCTTGGTGGGTGAGCTCAAGAAGGAGAAGCTTTCTCTTGAGGATGACCACGATAAGTTACTTGAGGAATGGCAACCCTTACCAAGGACTACAAATCCTTGGAGAGTAAATTTGCAATTCTCTCTAAGTCAAGTGATCATCCTCAAGGGGAAGCTTACAAGGAGAAAGAAGTTGAAGTGCCTAACTCTTGTTGTGACGAGCTTGTAGATCAAGTTGCCTCCTTGAAGAGGCATAATGAATTGCTCTTGGAGGTCAATTCCCTTCAAGAAGAAGCCTTGGATGAGTATTATCTCTTGAGCAAGGAGAAGGTACCGCGTTGCAATCATGAAGAAGAGATCGCGGCTCTAGAGAAGACCAAGGCCAAGCTCTTGGAGTTGAATGGCTTGCAAGAGGAGTCCTTGATGGAGTGCCTCCGCATGAGCAAAGAGAAGGTCACTTTTGCGATCATGGGGAAGAGATTGCCACCTTGAAGAAGAACAAGGCCAAACTCATGGAGATCGATTCCATGCAAGAGTAAGCCTTGAAGGAGTACATTCCCTTGAGCAAGGACTGTGTTTGTTGCAATCATGAAGGTGACATCGCCACTTTGGAGATCCTAAAGCACTTACTCTTGAAGATGAACTCCACTCCAAGAAGATGCATTGAAAGAGCATTTCCAGGTGAACAAGGAGAAGAAGGTCCAAGTGTTTGATATCACTCACCCTCACCCGGAACCTGAAGATGAAGTCAATCGTTTGAAGGCCAAGATTGATAGACTCCAAATCCAAGCCCAATACTTGGAAGGAGTCATTGAAGCTAAAGATGGAGCCAATGAGGGCTCCAGCAATGAAGGAGGTGTGGATACCAAGCCAAAGAGAAAGAGAAGAAGAAGGACCAAGAAGAAGAAGAACAACGAGAACATGGGTATCTCCCGTGAGGGAGGTGACTCTAGCCCAAGGAGGGGTGGAGTTCCCGATCCCACACAAGGGGCTATGTTGGTGCTAACAGCCCTTCTCATGTTCTCTTTGTTGAGTACTATGGTCGTATTCATGCTCGCTTTGTTGATCCTTATGAGGAAAATGTTGATTGGACTATTTGGGTTCCCAAACCCCTTGTTACTAACATGATAGGACCCATTGAGAAATAGGTACCTAAATCCAAGACTTGATTCCTTGTAGGACTATGCTTCCGGTGATGCTAAATGGGTGGTTGATAGTGGAGCCACTAGTCATATGACTGTAAGCAAGGAAATTGTTGTCGACCTTGAGCCGTCACATTCTACCATATCATATGGCGACAACACAAGCTCAAAGGTATTGGGTCTTGGCAATGTGGTGGTAACACCCGACATCTCACTTGTGAATGTCCTCCTTGTCGAGACCCTTGGTTACAATTTACTTTCCGTTCATCAAATTGCACGCATGGGTCTTTGTACCTTTTTCGATGAACATATGGTGGTCCTCTTGTGGAGCAAGACACTCCGCGTGGCCTTTGTTTGATATGTGGAGAGCGGGTTGTATGTTGTTGATTTCTCTGAAAAGACAACTTCATCCGCTCTTTGCCTATTCGCTAAAGGTGACAAGGATTGGTTATGGCATCGCCGACTAGCCCATGTCAACATGAGGACTTTGCAAAGTCTCCACAAGGGGGGGGGGCACATTGTCGGACGAAAAGAAGATGTTTCCTTTTGCAAAGATCGTGTTTGTAGGGCTTGTGTTCAAGGAAAGATGCATGGAGCTCCATACAAGGCCAAGACAACCATATCTACCACAAGATGCTTGGAGCTTCTCCATGTTGATCTCTTTGGTCTGCCGTCTCATGGAAGTCTTGGATGAAAGAAGTATTGCCTCGTCATTGTCGATGACTATTCAAGATATTGTTGGGTATTCTTCTTCAAGTACAAGAGTGAGACTCAACGGACCATGATGGAGTTTGCCAACCAAGTTCAACGCAAGTACGACACCACAATCCTCGCAATAAGGAGCGACAATGGAACGGAGTTCAAGAAGTACACCTTGGATGACTTTCTCGGCGAAGAAGGCATTAAACATCAATACTCCTCGCCATATACTCCCCAACAAAATGGGGTCGCCGAAAGGAAGAATCAAACCTTGATTGAAGCCGCTCGAACTATGATGATGGAGTACAAGTCCAACTATAATTTTTGGGAGGAAGCTATCTCAACCACTTGCCATGTGATACGTCTCCGACGTATCGATAATTTCTTATGTTCCATGCTACATTATTGATGATATCTACATGTTTTATACACATTATATGTCGTATTTACGCATTTTCTGGAACTAACCTATTAACAAGATGCCGAAGAGCCAGTTGTTGTTTTCTGCTGTTTTTGGTTTCAGAAATCCTAGTAAGGAAATATTCTCGGAATTGGACGAAATCAACGCCCAGGGTCCTATTTTTGCACGAAGCTTCCGAAGACCGAGGGGAAAGGAAGTGGGGCCACGAGGTGCCCACACTAGGGCGGCGCGGCCAGCCCTTGGCCGCGCGGCCCTGGTGTGTGGGGCCCGTGTGGCCCCGCGTTGCCCTTCCGCCTACTTAAAGTCTTCGTCGCGAAACCCTCTGACCGAGAGCCACGATACGGAAAACCTTCCGGAGACGCCGCCGCCGTGAATCCCATCTCGGGATTCAGGAGATCGCCTCCGGCACCCTGCCGGAGAGGGGAATCATCTCCGGAGGACTCTTCATCGCCATGATCGCCTCCGGAGTGATGAGTGAGTATTTCACCCTAGACTATGGGTCCATAGCAGTAGCTAGATGGTCGTCTTCTCCTTATGTGCTTCATTGTTGGATCTTGTGAGCTGCCTAACATGATCAAGATCATCTATCCGTAATACTATATGTTGTGTTTGTCGGGATCCGATGGATAGAGAATACTATGTTATGGTGATTATCAATCTATTATTTATGTGTTGTTTATGATCTTGCATGCTCTCCGTTATTAGTAGAGGCTCTGGCCAAGTTTTTGCTCTTAACTCCAAGAGGGAGTATTTATGCTCGATAGTGGGTTCATGCCTCCATTGATATCTGGGACAGTGACAGAAAGTTCTAAGGTTGTGGATGTGCTGTTGCCACTAGGGATAAAACATTGATGCTATGTCTAAGGATGTAGTTGTTGATTACATTACGCACCATACTTAATGCAATTGTGTTGCTTGCAACTTAATACTGGAAGGGGTTCGGATGATAACCTGAAGGTGGACTTTTTAGGCATAGATGCATGTTGGATGGCGGTCTATGTACTTTGTCGTAATGCCCAATTAAATCTCACTATATTTATCATATCATGTATATGCATTGTTATGCCCTTCTCTATTTGTCAATTGCCCGACTGTAATTTGTTCACCCAACATGCTTTTATCTTATGGGAGAGACACCTATAGTGAACTGTGGACCCCGGTCCTATTCTTTACATCGCATACAATCTACTGCAATACTTGCTTTACTGTTTTCTTCGCAAACAATCATCTTCCACACAATACGGTTAATCCTTTGTTACAGAAAACCGGTGAGATTGACAACCTCACTGTTTCGTTGGGGCAAAGTACTTTGGTTGTGTTGTGGGTTCCACGTTGGCGCGGAATCCCTGGTGTTGCGCCGCATCACATTTCGCCACCACCAACCTTCAACGTGCTTCTTGGCTCCTCCCGGTTCGATTAAACCTTGGTTTCTTTCGAGGGAAAACTTGCCACCGTGCGCATCATACCTTCCTCTTAGGGTTCCCAACGGACGTGTACATCTACGCGCATCAAGCCTTTTTCGGCGCCGTTGCGGGGAGATCAAGACACGCTGCAAGGGGAGTCTCCACTTCCCAATCTCTTTACTTTGTTTTTGTCTTGCTTTATTTTATTTACTACTTTGTTTGCTGCACTTAAACAAAACACAAAAAAATTAGTTGCTAGTTTTACTTTATTTACTGTCTTGCTCTCTATATCAAAAACACAAAAAATTAGTTACTTGCATTTACTTTATCTAGTTTGTTTTATTTACCATTGCTAAAATGAATACCCCTGAAAATACTAAGTTGTGTGACTTCACAAACACAAATAATAATGATTTCCTATGCACACCTATTGCTCCACCTGCTACTACAGCAGAATTCTTTGAAATTAAACTTGCTTTACTGAACCTGGTTATGAGAGATCAATTTTCTGGTGTTAGTTCTGATGATGCTGCTGCCCATCTTAATAATTTTGTTGAACTTTGTGAAATGCAAAAATATAAGGATGTAGATGGTGATATTATTAAATTGAAATTGTTTCCTTTCTTAGAAGAGCTAAAGATTGGTTGCTATCTTTGCCTAAGAATAGTATTGATTCATGGACTAAATGTAAGGATGCTTTTATTGGTAGATATTATCCTCCCGCTAAAATTATATCTTTGAGAAGTAGCATAATGAATTTTAAGCAATTAGATATTGAACATGTTGCTCAAGCATGGGAGAGAATGAAAACTTTGGTAAAGAATTGCCCAACCCATGGACTGACTACTTGGATGATCATCCAAACCTTCTATGCAGGACTAAATTTTTCTTCGCGGAATTTATTGGATTCAGCTGCTGGAGGTACCTTTATGTCCATCACTTTGGGGCGGCTACAAAGCTTCTTGATGATATGATGATAAATTACTCTGAATGGCACACGGAAAGAGCTCCACAAGGTAAGAAGGTAAATTTGAAGAAACCTCTTCCTTGAGTGATAAGATTGATGTGATTATGTCTATGCTTGTGAATGGTAGATCTAATGTTGATCCAATAATGTTCCTTTAGCTTCATTGGTTGCTCAAGAAGAAAATGTTGATGTGAATTTCATTAAAAATAACAATTTCAACAACAATGCTTATAGGAACAACTCTGGTAATAACTATAGGCCATATCCTTCCGCTAATGGTAATGGTTATGGTAATTCTTATGGGAATTCTTACAACAATAATAGGAGTGTACCCCTGGTCTTGAAGCCATGCTTAAAGAATTTATTAGTACACAAACTGCTTTTAACAAATCTGTTGAGGAAAAGCTTGATAAAATTGATATTATTGCTTCTAGAGTTGATAGACTTGCCTCTGATGTTGATCTATTAAAATTGAAAGTTATGCCTAATAATGATATTGATAATAAGATTACTACTACAGCAAATGCCATCCAAGTTAGAATTAATGAGAATATAAGATTAATGGCTGAATTGCGTGCTAGGTGGGATAGAGAAGAAAATGAAAAACTAGCTAAAGAGAATAATATAGCTAAAGTTTGGACTATTACCACCATTAGTAATGATAATGATTCACATGTTGCTGCACCTCCTACTATCAATGGTAAAATAATTGGTGTTGGCAATGTTTCTACTCCTCTGAAATTGCTAAAACTGCTGAAACTGCTTGTGATAAAACTGCTGAAATTTTTTCCAATCTTGGGGACAATGATCCCATTGCTGTAGCTCATAATGATTTAGATTTTTATGATTGCCACATCTCTGAAGTTATAAAGTTCTTACAAAAACTTGCTAAAAGTCCTAATGCTAGTGTAAATTTGGCCTTTACAAAACATATTACGAATGCTCTCATAAAAGCTAGAGAAGAGAAACTAAAACTTGAAACTTCTATTCCTAGAAAGTTAGAAGATGGTTGGGAGCCCATCATTAAAATGAAATTCAATGACTTTGAATGTAATGCTTTATGTGATCTTGGTGCAAGTATTTCTGTTATGTCTAAAAAGATTTATGATATGCTTGACTTGCCACCATTGAAGAATTGTTATTTGGATGTTAATCTTGCCGATAATGTTAAAAATAAACCTTTGGGGAGGATTGATAATGTGCGCATTACGGTTAACAATAACCTTGTCCCCGTTGATTTTGTTGTCTTGGATATTGAAAGCAATGCATCTTGTCCTATTGTGTTGGGAAGACCTTTTCTTCGAACCGTCGGTGCTGTTATTGATATGAGGGAAGGTAATATTAGATATCAATTTCCTCTCAAGAAAGGTATGGAACACTTCCCTAGAAAGAGAATGAAGTTGCCTTTTGATTCTATTATTAGAACGAGTTATGATGTTGATGCTTCTACTCTTCATGTTACTTGATTTGCACTTTCTGCGCCTAGCTGAAAGGCGTTAAAGAAAAGCGCTTATGGGAGACAACCCATGTTTTTACTACAGTACTTTGTTTTATATTTGAGTCTTGGAAGTTATTTACTACTGTAGCAACCTCTCCTTATCATGTTTTTGTGCCAAGTAAAGTTTCTATGTTAAAGTTGATGTTATATTTGGGATCGTGCGCAGAAACAGCATTGCTGTCTGTCACGAATTCTGGCATAAGTCTCTGTAGAAAATTCAAAAAATCTGCAAAATTACGAGCGTGATCCTCAGATATTTACGCAACTTTCATTAGTTTTGAGTTTTTCCATTTGAGCAAGTCTAGTGCCCCTTTCAGGTTCGTCTTTACGGACTGTTCTGTTTTTGACAGATTCTGCCTTTTATTTCGCATTGCCGTATTTGCTATGTTGGATGAATTTCTTTGATCCATTAATGTCCAGTAGCTTTGTGCAATGTCCAGAAGTGTTAAGAATGATTGTGTCACCTCTGAATATGTGAATTTTAATTGTGCACTAACCCTCTAATGAGTTTGCTTGAAGTTTGGTGTGAAGGAAGTTTTCAAGGGTCAAGAGAGGAGTATGATATACTATGATCAAGAGGAGTGAAAGCTCTAAGCTTGGGGATGCCCCGTGGTTCATCCCTGCATATTTTAAGAAGACTCAAGCGTCTAAGCTTGGGGATGCCCAAGGCATCCCCTTCTTCATCGACAACATCATCAGGTTCCTCCCTGAAACTATATTTTTATTCAGTCACATCCTGTGTTCTTTACTTGGAGCGTCGGTTTGTTTTGTTTTTGTTTTTGTTTGAATAAAATGGATCCTAGCATTCTCTGTATGGGAGAGAGACACGCTCCGCTGTTGCATATGGACAAATATGTCCTTAGGCTTTACTCATAATGTTCAAGGCGAAGGTTGAAACTTCTTCGTTAAATTGTTATATGGTTGGAATCGGGAAACGCTACATGTAGTAATTCTAAAATGTCTTGGATAATGTGATACTTTGCAATTGTTGTGCTCATGTTTAAGCTCTTGCATCATATACTTTGCACCCATTAATGAAGAAATACATAGAGCTTGCTAAAATTTGGTTTGCATATTTGGTCTCTCTAAGGTCTAGATAATTTCTAGTATTGAGTTTTGAACAACAAGGAAGACGGTGTAGAGTCTTATAATGTTTACAATATGTCTTTTATGTGAGTTTTGCTGCACCGGTTCATCCTTGAGTTTTCTTCAAATAACCTTGCTAGCCTAAACCTTGTATCGAGAGGGAATACTTCTCATGCATCCAAAATCCTTGAGCCAACCACTATGCCATTTGTGTCCACCATACCTACCTACTACATGGTATTTCTGCCATTCCAAAGTAAATTGCTTGAGTGCTACCTTTAAAATTCCATCATTCGCCTTTGCAATATATAGCTCATGGGACAAAATAGCCTTAAAAACTATTGTGGTATTGAATATGTACTTATGCACTTTATCTCTTATTAAGTTGCTTGTTGTGCGATAACCATGCTTCTGGGGACGCCATCAACTATCCTTTGTTGAATATCATGTGAGTTGCTATGCATGTCCGTCTTGTCTGAAGTAAGAGAGATCTACCACCTTAATGGTTGGAGCATGCATATTGTTAGAGAAGAACATTGGGGCCGCTAACTAAAGCCATGAATCATGGTGGAAGTTTCAGTTTTGGACATATATCCTCAATCTCATATGAGAATAATAATTGTTGCCACATGCTTATGCATTAAAGAGGAGTCCATTATCTGTTGTCCATGTTGTCCCGGTATGGATGTCTAAGTTGAGAATAATCAAAAGCGAGAAATCCAAAATGCGAGCTTTCTCCTTAGACCTTTGGCGGCATGGAGGTACCCCTTTGTGACACTTGGTTGAAACATGTGTATTGCGATGATCCGGTAGTCCAAGCTGATTAGGACAAGGTGCGGGCACTATTAGTACACTATGCATGAGGCTTGCAACTTGTAAGATATAATTTACATAACTCATATGCTTTATTACTACCGTTGACAAAATTGTTTCATGTTTTCAAAATAAAAGCTCTAGCACAAATATAGCAATCGATGCTTTCCTCTGCGAAGGACCTTTCTTTTACTTTTATGTTGAGTCAGTTTACCTATCTCTCTCTACCTTAAGAAGCAAACACTTGTGTGAACTGTGCATTGATTCCTACATACTTGCATATTGCACTTGTTATATTACTTTATATTGACACTATCCATGAGATATACATGTTATAAGTTGAAAGCAACCGCTGAAACTTAATCTTCCTTTGTGTTGCTTCAATACCTTTACTTTGATTTATTGCTTTATGAGTTAACTCTTATGCAAGACTTATTGATGCTTGTCTTGAAGTACTATTCATGAAAAGTCTTTGCTTTATGATTCAGTTGTTTACTCATGTCATTACCATTGTTTTGATCGCTGCATTCATTACATATGTTTACAATAGTATGATCAAGATTATGATGGCATGTCACTCCAGAAATTATCCTTGTTATCGTTTACCTGCTCGGGACGAGCAGAACTAAGCTTGGGGATGCTGATACGTCTCCGACGTATCGATAATTTCTTATGTTCCATGCTACATTATTGATGATATCTACATGTTTTATACACATTATATGTCGTATTTACGCATTTTCGGAACTAACCTATTAACAAGATGCCGAAGAGCCAGTTCTGTTTTCTCTGTTTTTGGTTTCGAAATCCTAGTAAGGAAATATTCTCGGAATTGGACGAAATCAACGCCGGGTCCTATTTTTGCACGAAGCCAGAAGACCGAAGGGGAAAGGAAGTGGGGCCACGAGGCGCCGCCACACTAGGGCAGCGCGCCCAGCCCTTGGCCGCGCGGCCCTGGTGTGTGGGGCCTCGTGTGGCCCCTTCTTCCGCCTACTTAAAGTCTTCGTCGCGAACCCCCTGTACCGAGAGCCACGATACGGAAAACCTTCCGGAGACGCCGCCGCCGCAATCCCATCTCGGGGATTCGGAGATCGCCTCTGGCACCCTGTCGGAGAAGGGAATCATCTCCCGGAGGAATCTTCATCGCCATGATCGCCTCCGGAGTGATGAGTGAGTAGTTCACCCCTGGACTATGGGTCCATAGCAGTAGCTAGATGGTCGTCTTCTCCTTATGTGCTTCATTGTTGGATCTTGTGAGCTGCCTAACATGATCAAGATCATCTATCTGTAATACTATATGTTGTGTTTGTCGGGATCCGATGGATAGAGAATACTATGTTATGGTGATTATCAATCTATTACTTATGTGTTGTTTATGATCTTGCATGCTCTCCGTTATTAGTAGAGGCTCTAGCCAAGTTTTTGCTCTTAACTCCAAGAGGGAGTATTTATGCTCGATAGTGGGTTCATGCTATATCTGGCCATGGGCAGCCCGGCCCGACGGCCCGGCCCGAGCCCGGCCCGAAAAACTCGGGCCTGGGCCAGAAATGTTGGCCCGACTGCCGGGCCGGGCCAGGCCTAGGCAGCCCGAAAATGCACTTTAACACTACGGCCCGGCCCGCGACCCGACGGCCCGACGGGCTTGGTGGGATTTTGGTCGGGCCGGGCTTGGGCCGGATTTTTTTGCATCGGGCCTACCTCGGGCCGGCCCGAGGCCCGGCCCGACACATGCCCAGGTATAGTTCATGCCTCCATTGATATCTGGGACAGTGACAGAAAGTTCTAAGGTTGTGGATGTGCTGTTGCCACTAGGGATAAAACATTGATGCTATGTCTAAGGATGTAGTTGTTGATTACATTACGCACCATACTTAATGCAATTGTATGTTGCTTGCAAGTTAATACTGGAAGGGGTTCAGATGATAACCTGAAGGTGGACTTTTAGGCATAGATGCATGCTGGATGGCGGTCTATGTACTTTGTCGTAATGCCCAATTAAATCTCACTATATTTACCATATCATGTATATGCATTGTTATGCCCTTCTCTATTTGTCAATTGCCCGACTGTAATTTGTTCACCCAACATGCTTTTATCTTATGGGAGAGACACCTCTAGTGAACTGTGGACCCCGGTCCTATTCTTTACATCGCATAAATCAATACTTGCTTTACTGTTTTCTTCGCAAACAATCATCTTCCATACAATACGGTTAATCCTTTGTTACAGCAAGCCGGTGAGATTGACAACCTCACTTCGTTGGGGCAAAGTACTTTGGTTGTGTTGTGCAGGTTCCACGTTGCGCGGAATCCCTGGTGTTGCGCCGCATCACATTTCGCCACCATCAACCTTCAACGTGCTTCTTGGCTCCTCCTGGTTCGATTAAACCTTGGTTTCTTTCTGAGGGAAAACTTGCCACTGTGCGCATCATACCTTCCTCTTAGGGTTCCCAACGGACGTGTACATCTACGCGCATCACCATGCTACAAATCGTCTGTACTTTCGCAAGGGTTTGGAGAAGACATCATATGAGATCCTAACTGGTAACAAGCCGAATGTTTCCTACTTCAAGGTCTTCGGATGCAAGTACTATGTGCTTGTCAAGGACACACGCCTATCCAAGTTTGATTCAAGAGCACTGATACGTCCATTTTGCATCACTATTTTATATCATAATTTGCTGTTATTCATTGATATATTTCATATTTAGAGATGATACTTATGTTATTTCACCTATTTTGCATGTTTCATGATTATTGGAGAATTATTCACCGGAGTCAGGATTCTGCTGGAAAAAGCACCGTCAGGACACCATATTTCGGAAGATCGACAATTGACGGAAATTATATGAAAAATCCTATTTTCCCAGAAGATGAAGAGAGCCATAAGGAGGAGCCGAGGAGGGCCGCCATGGCACCCCCATAGGCCGGCGCGGGCCCTGGCCTGGCCGCACCGCCATGTGGGAGGGGGCCCACAGCCCCCTCGGCCTCCTCTCCTTCGCGTACATCTTCGTCCCGAAAACCTAAGGCACGGGAGTTACAGAGCCTCTGCGGGGCGGAGAGACACCAGAGAGAAAAGAGCTCTCCGACGGGCAGGAATCCGGGGAAATTCCCTCCCGGAGGGGGAAATCGACGCCATCGCCACCGTCATCGAGCTGGACATCATTGGGATCATCATCATCATCATCATCTCCACCATCTACACCGCCATCTCCACCGCTGCATCTCGTCACCGCTGTAACATCTAGGGTTGAATCTTGATTGTTTGATAGGGGAAACTTTCCCGGTATCGATTACTACTTGTTATTGATGCTATTGAGTGAAACCATTGAACCAAGGTTTATGTTCAGATTGTTATGCATCATCATATCACCTCTGATTATGTTCCATATGATGTCTCGTGAGTAGTTCGTTTAGTTCTTGAGGACATGGGTGAAGTCTAGATGTTAGTAGTGAACTATGTTGAGTAATATTTAATGGTTTGATATTTAAGTTGTGGTGTTATTCTTCTAGTGGTGTCATGTGAACGTCGACTATATGATACTTCACCTTTATGGGCCTAGGGTGTACATCTTGTATTCGTTTGCTAATTGTGGGGTTGCCGGAGTGACAGAAACCTAAACCCCCGTTAGTATATCGATGCAGGAGGGATAGCAGGATCTCAGAGTTTAAGGTTGTGGTTAGATTTATCTTAATTACTTTCTTGTATTTGCGGATGCTTGCAAGGGGTATAATCACAAGTATGTATTAATCCTAGGAAGGGCGGTGCATTAGCATAGGTTCACCCACACAACACTTATCAAAACAATGAAGATTAATCAACTATATGAAGCGAAAGCACTAGACTAAAATCCCGTGTGTCCTCAAGAACGTTTGGTCATTATAAGTAAACAAACCGGCTTGTCCTTTGTGCTAAAAAGGATTGGGCCACTCGCTGCAATTATTTCTCTCGCATTTTACTTACTCGTACTTTATTTATCTGCTATATCAAAACCCCTGAATACTTGTCGTGAGCATTTACAGTGAACCCTTCATCGAAACTGCTTGTCAACACCTTGCTCCTCGTTGGGTTCGACACTCTTATTTATCGAAAGTACTACGATACACCCCTATACTTGTGGGTCATCAAGACTATTTTCTGGCGCCGTTGCCGGGGAGTGAAGCGCTATTGGTAAGTGGAATTGGTAAGGAAATTTTACTGTACGTGCTGATTTTGTTTCTGCCTGCTGCTATAAGTCATTATGAAGAGATCCTCCCTTGAATTTCTATTTGGAAAATCTACTACTACTGCAACGGTAGTGGATGAGGCGCCAGGTGAGGAAGTAATACCATATAAAATACCTATGAAAATTATTGAACGTGTTGTGGATAACCGCTATGAAGGGGATGGAACTGTTCATCCTGGAGATCATTTATGTTTTTACATGAATTATGCGGGTTATTCAAGTGTGCAGGTATTTCAATGGATGAAGTTAGGAAGAAATTATTTGTTATGTCGCTATCTGGTAAAGCGGCGCATTGGTATAAACTGCTGAAGGATGGGCGTTCTCTTGATTGGAAGGATATTGTGCCTCTATTTTATTCCAAATTCTTTCCTCCAAGTGAAATTTACAAAGACCGCAACCGTATATATAATTTCTGGCCTCATGATGGAGAGAGTATTGCCCAAGCGTGGGGAGATTGAAGTCTTTAATGCTCAAATGCCCCATTCATGAGCTTCCTGGTAATATTATCATTGATAATTTCTATGCAAGACTTTCTTTTCAAGATAAAACCTTGCTGGATACTGCTTGTTCTGGATCATTCACACGTAATAAAGAAGAGTTTAAATGGGACCTTCTTGATCGAATCCAAGAAAATACTGAAGGATGGGAGAATGACAAAGGTAGAGTGTCAGGTATAAATTATGATTATGAATGCATTAAAACTTTTATGGATACTGATGAATATCGTAATATAAGTGCTACATATGGTCTTGACTCTCAAGTTGCTGCAAATATTTATAAAGCCTTTGCCTCTCATTTTGAATTGCCTAGGAAGAATTTTGATAAGTATCATGAACCTTATAAAGATAAAACTGATTCACCTAAAGCTAAATGTATTGAAATTAAAACTGTTGATCATGTTCTTCCTGAAGCTTATATTGAAAAAACTTATTTCCCTGCTAAAATGAAGGAGTATTCTGTTATAACTAGTGTAGTTAATAAAAGTGCAAAGAAACCCATAGAACCTGAAGAATAAATAAAGGTTGAACCTGTTGTTGCAATAGTTAAAGATCTTGTGACTGAAAATGTGGAAGATGGTCATATTATTTTTTGTGAAGATGCTTCTAATATTATTTCGCATCCTAATAAGTATAGGAAAGCCAGTGTTCCTGTGCTCTCTGTTCGAATTGGTGATCATTGCTATTATGGTTTATGCGATATTGGTGCAAGTATTAGTGCCATTCCTTATGAGCTCTAGACGGAAATCATGCATGAAATTGGTTCTTGTGAACTTGAAGATATTGATGTGGTTATTCGGCTAGCTAATAGAGAAACTATCTCTCCCATTGGTATTGTTCGAGATGTGGAAGTTCTATGTGGTAAGATTAAATATCCTGCTGACTTTTTGGTACTTGGTTCTGCTGCTAGTAAGTCTTGTCCTATTATTTTTGGTAGACCTTTTCTAAATACTTGTGGAGCTATTATAGATTGCAAGAAAGAGAAAATTGTTACTAAATTTGCTGGTGAATCTTATGAGTTTAACTTCTCTAAATTTGCCAAAACTCCTTATAAAGCTGATTTGCCTAATTATGATTTTAGAGTTGAACAGTGTGCGTCTATTGCTCTTGCTCCTAATAGTCCTTTGCAGCAACATTTGGAGAATAGTGAGAGTGAAGTTTTTAGGGAAGAAAGGATGAGCTTGATGAAATTTTCCTTCGCCAACCTATTCTTAAACATGACTTACCTGTTGAAGATTTAGGTGTAACACCACCACCAAAGGAAGATCCTGTATTTGATTTAAAACCATTACCCTGATAATCTTAAGTATGCTTATATTGATGATAAGAAAACATATCCTGTTATTATTAGTGCTAAGCTTTCAGATATTGAGGAAGAAAGGTTATTGGAAATATTGAAGAAACACCGAGGAGCTATTGGCTATACTCTCGATGACTTGAAGGGGATTTCTCTCGCTATTTGTCAACATGCAATCAATATAGAAGATGGTGCAAAACCTGTTGTTGAACATCAGCGTCGTCTAATTCCCAAGATGAAGGATGTGGTAAGAAATGAGGTATTAAAACTTCTTGAAGCAGGTATTATATATCCTATTGATGATAGTAGATGGGTTAGTCCTGTGCATTGTGTTCCTAAGAAAGGAGGAATCTGTTGTTCCTAATGATAATGATAAGCTCATTCCTCAAAGAGTAGTTGTAGGGTATAGAATGTGCATTGATTTTCGAAAAGTTAATAAAGTTACTAAGAAAGATCATTACCCTTTACCTTTTATTGATCAAATGTTAGAAAGGTTGTCTAAATATATTTTCTGCTTTCTTGATGGATATTCTGGGTTTTCACAAATTGCTGTTAGAGCTAAAGATCAAGAGAAAACCACTTTCACTTGTCCTTATGAAACTTATGCTTATAGGCGTATGCCTTTTGGTTTATGTAATGCTCCTGCTACTTTCCAAAGATGCATGTCTGCTATTTTTCATGGCTTTTGTGAAAAGATTGTTGAGGTATTCATGGATGATTTTTCTGTCTATGGGAATTCTTTTGATAATTGCTTGCGAAACCTTGATAAAGTTTTGCAGAGATGTGAAGAAACTAACCTTATTCTTAATTGGGAGAAATGCCACTTTATGGTTAATGAAGGAATTGTATTGGGACATAAAATTTCTGAGAGAGGTATTGAAGTTGATAGAGCTAAAGTTGAAGCAATTGATAAGATGCCCTATCCTAGAGATGTTAAAGGTATTCGTAGTATTCTTGGTCATGCTGGTTTTTATAGGAGATTTATTAAAGATTTCTCTAAAATTTCAAAGCCTCTTACTAATCTTCTTCAAAAAGATGTACCCTTCGTTTTTGATGATGATTGTAAGGAAGCCTTGAAACTCTAAAGAAAGCCTTAACAACTGCTCCTGTAGTTGAACCTCCTGATTGGAATCTACCTTTTGAAATTATGTGTGATGCTAGTGATTTTGTTGTAGGTGCTGTCCTTGGACAGCGAGTAGATAAAAAATTAAATGTTATTCATTATGCTAGTAAAACTCTAGACGCTGCTCAAAGAAATTATGCTACAACTGAGAAAGAATTATTAGCCGTAGTTTTTGCATGTGACAAGTTTAGATCCTATATTGTTGATTCAAAGGTTACAGTTCATACTGATCATGCGCGATTAGGTACCTTATGGAAAAGAAAGATGCTAAGCCAAGGCTTATTAGATGGGTGCTTCTTTTGCAAGAATTTGATTTACATATTGTAGATAGGAAAGGTGCTGATAATCCTGTTGCTGATAATTTGTCTAGATTGGAAAATATTGCTTATGATCCTGTTCCTGTTAATGATAGTTTTCCAAATGAACAATTGGCTGTAATAAAGGTGAGCTCGCGAGATAGTCCTTGGTATGCTGATTATGCTAACTTTATTGTTTCAAAGTACTTGCCTCCAACCTTTTCAGCTCAGCAAAGGAGGAAATTCTTTTATTATTTGAGGCATTATTTTTGGGATGACCCACACTTATATAAAGAAGGAGTGGATGGTATTATGCGAAGATGTGTCCAGAATATGAACAACAAGAGATATTGAGTAAGTGTCATGGTAGTGTTTATGGAGGACATCACGCCGGAGATAGAACCGCGCAAAAGTTCTACAATCAGGTTTTTATTGGCCAACACTTTTTTAAGATGCAAGGAAGTTTATCTTATCTTGTGATGAATGTCAAAGAGTTGGTAATATCTCTAGACGCAATGAAATGCCTATGAATTATACTCTTGTTATTGAACCATTTGATTGTTGGGGATTTGACTTCATGGGTCCTTTCCCTTCTTCAGAAGGTAACACTCATATACTTGTCGCTGTTGATTATGTTACTAAATGGGTAGAAGCTATACCAACAAAAAGTGCTGATGGTGAGACCTCTTTAAAAATGCTTTTAGATGTTATTTTTCCTAGATTTGGAGTACCTAGATATATTATGACTGATGGAGGTTCTCATTTTATTCATGGTGGTTTTAGAAAAACTCTTGCTAAATATGGTATTAATCATAGAATTGCTTCAGCTTATCATCCTCAAACTAGTGGGCAAGTAGAATTATCAAATAGAGAAATTAAATCTATCTTGGGAAAGACTGTTAATAAATCTAGAAAGAATTGGGCTAGTAAGTTAAAGGAAGCATTGTGGGCTTATAGAACTGCTTATAAAAATCCTATGGGAATGTCTCCTTATAAAATGGTTTATGGAAAAGCTTGTCATTTACCTTTAGAACTAGAGCACAAAGCTTATTGGGCTGTAAGAGAACTTAATAAAGATTTTAAACTTGCCGGTAAGAAGAGGTTGCTACAATTGAGTTCTTTAGATGAATGGAGAAGTGAAGCTTATGAAAATGCTAGACTTTTTAAGGAGAAAGTTAAGAAGTGGCATGATAGAAGAATTATTAAAAGAGAATTTAATGTTGGAGATAAATTCCTATTGTATCGGTCTCGTCTCAGACTTTTTGCAGGGGAATTACTCTCAAAATGGGAAGGACCATATGTTATTGAGGAGGTGTATCGTTCAGGGGCAATTAAAATTAGTTCTCTGCAAGGTAATGCCACACAAGTAGTGAATGGACAAAGACTCAAGCATTATATTTCGGAGATTCTTATAATGAAGATATTGATGTTATTCAAGTGATGACTCCGGAAGCTTTCATCAAAGACCAAATTGACAGTTCTGTAGAGTTCGACTTTGAATAGGTAAAGTTTTAGTAATAAAAAGTCCGCGTTTAACTTGCCGAACAATATTTATGCTGTTTATGGAAAATATGAAAAATTATGAGATCGAAACGGAGTGGAGGCGACGCACGAGGGTGTGCCCCCATAGGCCGGCGCGGGCCCCACCCTGGCCGCGCCGCCCTATGGGGACAGCCCCTCGGCCCCGTTTCCACTCGCGGCCTGGAACCTTCCTTTTGTCGTAAAAATATTTGCTACATAATCCCCCGGATCCCCGAGGTCCGTATATCGTTTTCTCGTCGTGTTTTGTTTCGAGCTGTTTTCTGGGATCTGTTTTTGATCTAGAAGCACCATGGTCTCCAACAACAAAGACAAGGGGCCTTTGGAGGAAGATATTCAAGACCCCGAATTGAAGGAAGAAGTCGAGAGCGAGGATGAGGAAGAAGTGAAGGAAACTCCGCGAGTACACCCGCGGGCCACCATTGCAAGCATTGGCGTGATAGCAAACCCGTCCAACACCAAGAGAAGTGCACGGATCGCCACCGGAGGAGGAGTTCCACGTCGCTTCCTAGCTCCAAGGACATCTCCTCCAGGCATTGACAACCCTTTCCGCAATCTAATCTATAGTCGTCAAATTGAAAGGACTCCCAAGGTAGTATTGCCTAGTGGTTGGGATATATATCGTTCTAACACTGCAGGAGAGATGAAACCTGAAGCTGGAGGGTGGGGAAACAACTCTAAGAGTTGGGACTCGCCGTCTGACATACCCATGAACCGCGTGGAGCACAACTCGGAGCTGATTCGCAACCTCACTTATGAGATTGAGGACCTAAAGGAACTTGTTAAGAAGCTTGTCGAGAAGAATCCACCACCATCACCACCGAAGGAGTAATTCATCATCGGTATTGGCATCCCCTTGGTTTGTTCCAAGCTTGGGGGAGTGCGCGGTATCACATCATCACTATCTTTATCTTTTACTATCAAGTAGTGTCATATCATGAGTAGGGAAGTTATCATATAGAATAGTTTGTGTGGAAGTATCTCTCTCTTAGTTGGTTATCTATGTATCCGTTGGTGTGAGTTATCGTTATGAATATTAATGAGAAGTCTTATCATTTACTTTTTGCACACCTTATTTTAGTTTGCAATTTCTGTTATATGATCACTCTTGACATTAGTATTGATATCACTTTGGGAGCATCAAGTAAATCTATTTGGTTTTGGCAAACTTAGCATTGGTCAATAGCAACAATACTTTGATGTTTAAATAGAAAAGGGAAATACATGTAGATATATTGCTTTATTATCTTTATGCTAATGAGTTTAGTATTCTGAAGTTAAAATTGCTTGTGCTTATGAGAAAGATGCATGATTGTTTCTATCACATGTATATTTGTTTGTTTCCCTCAACCTTTATGCTTGCTACCCAACCTTGCTAGCCAAAGACCTGTATTGAGAGGGAATGCTTCTCATACATCCATAACCTTAGACCAAACCCATGCCATTTGTGTCCACCATAACTACCTACTATGTGGTATTTTGCACCACTCCAAGTAAATACTTCATGTGCTACCTTTAAATAATTCAAACTATATTACTCCTTATTTGTGTCAATGTTTTATAGCTCATGAGGAAGTATGTGGTGTTTTATCTTTCAATCTTGTTGGGCGGACTTTCACCAATGGACTAGTGGCACATCCGCTTATCCAATAATTTTGCAAAAAGAGCTGGGGGGTTCCCAGCCCCAATTAATAACTTTCATTAATAATTCTCTTCACATGTTTTGCCCTGATTCATCAGTAAGCAACTTAATTTTGCAATAGACACTCCTCCATGATATGAGAAATGTTGGAAGGCACCCGAGGATTCGGTTAGCCATGGCTTGTGAAAGCAAAGGTTGGGGGAGTGTCATCCATAATAAAACTAAAATACATGTGTAAACAAAAGAGAAGGATGATCTACCTTGCTGGTAGAGATGACGTCCTCCATGGGAGCCTCTTGGAAGGTCTGTTTGGCAAGGGGGTTAGAGTGCCCACTACCATTCATTGACAACAACAAACACCACTCAAAATATTACTTTTATTGCTCTTTATATGATTTCAAAACTTGAAAAGCTCTAGCACATGATTTAATCCTTGCTTCCCTCTGCGAAGGGCCTATCTTTTACTTTTATGTTGAGTCAGTAAACCTATTTCCCTCTATCTTAAGCAAGCAATTGAGTTGTTGTGAACCAACCATTTATGCTATGATTTAGTTAGTCATGCCTTTTATGCTTTCTTGTTTAGTACGAATTTTATCTGAATGAATATGACTTTTAAAGTTATCAATGATTATGAGGAGATTGTTATGATTAAGGATGAGAGCCCTGCCATATAAATTCTGATATGAAGGCTTTGTTTAGAAGATAAGTATAATCCTTTAATAGTTCTCTGACCAAGAACAAAGTTTGCCATAACCGTTTATGATTTCCTATGCACCTATATTTGTGATTTCTCTTTACTTATTTCAAGATGAGTTATATGAGGAGGATGTTTACTAGAATATCTTGTGTGAATCAATATGATGCTTCTTGTCCATATTTTATTTATCGACTCTTCACTCCATAAACATGTGGTCTTGTTTATTGAGCTCAGTTTCGCTTGGGGACAAGCGAGGTCTAAGCTTGGGGGGAGTTGATACGTCCATTTTGCATCACTATTTTATGTCATAATTTGCTGTTATTCATTGATATATTTCATATTTAGAGATGATACTTATGTTATTTCACCTATTTTGCATGTTTCATGATTATTGGAGAATTATTCACCGGAGTCAGGATTCTGCTGGAAAAAGCACCGTCAGGACACCATATTTCGGAAGATCAACAATTGACGGAAATTATATGAAAAATTCTATTTTTCCAGAAGATGAAGAGAGCCAGAAGGAGGAGCCGAGGAGGGCCGCCATGGGAACCCATAGGCCGGCGCGAGCCCTAGCCTGGCCGCGCCGCCATGTGAGGAGGGGCCCACAGCCCCCTCTGGCCTCCTCTCCTTCGCGTACATCTTCGTCCCGAAAACCTAAGGCACGGGGAGTTACGGAGAATAGACATAGCCGCCTCTGCGGGGGAGAGACACGAGAGAAAAGAGCTCTCCGGCGGGCAGGAATGGGAAATTCCCTCCCGGAGGGGAAATCGACGCCATCGCCACCGTCATCGAGCTGGACATCATTGGGATCATCATCATCATCATCTCCACCATCTACACCGCCATCTCCACCGCTGCATCTCGTCACCGCTGTAACATCTAGGGTTGAATCTTGATTGTTTGATAGGGGAAACTTTCCCGGTATCGATTACTACTTGTTATTGATGCTATTGAGTGAAACCATTGAACCAAGGTTTATGTTCAGATTGTTATCCATCATCATATCACCTCTGATTATGTTCCATATGATGTCTCGTGAGTAGTTCGTTTAGTTCTTGAGGACATGGGTGAAGTCTAGATGTTAGTAGTGAACTATGTTGAGTAATATTTAATGGTTTGATATTTAAGTTGTGGTGTTATTCTTCTAGTGGTGTCATGTGAACATCGACTACATGATACTTCACCTTTATGGGCCTAGGGGAGTACATCTTGTATTCGTTTGCTAATTGTGGGGTTGCCGGAGTGACAGAAACCTAAACCCCCGTTAGTATATCGATGCAGGAGGGATAGCAGGATCTCAGAGTTTAAGGCTGTGGTTAGATTTATCTTAATTACTTTCTTGTATTTGCGGATGCTTGCAAGGGGTATAATCACAAGTATGTATTAGTCCTAGGAAGGGCGGTGCATTAGCATAGGTTCACCCACACAACACTTATCAAAACAATGAAGATTAATCAACTATATGAAGCGAAAGCACTAGACTAAAATCCCCGTGTGTCCTCAAGAACGTTTGGTCATTATAAGTAAACAAACCGGCTTGTCCTTTGTGCTAAAAAGGATTGGGCCACTCGCTGCAATTATTTCTCTCGCATTTTACTTACTCGTACTTTATTTATCTGCTATATCAAAACCCCCTGAATAGTTGTCTGTGAGCATTTACAGTGAATCCTTCATCGAAACTGCTTGTCAACACCTTCTGCTCCTCGTTGGGTTCGACACTCTTATTTATCGAAAGTACTACGATACACCCCCTATACTTGTGGGTCATCAAGCACAAGAAGGTATCTTTGTTGGCTATGCAACGAATTCTCACGCCTATAGAATCTTCAACAAGTCCAATGGACGAGTTGTGGAAACTTGTGATGTGACATTCGATGAAGATGATAGTTCTTTGGAGGAGCGAAGTGCTTCTTGTGAGAAAGGAGATGCAATTCCCCTGGTTACCGTAGGGAGGATGGGTGTTGGCCGTAGGAAACATTGGGCTGCATGTGTGTCCACTTTTCCTCCCCGTTGGCCACAAGTGCATGTCTAAAACCTGCAAACTACTGAGTCGAAGAACTTCATATGGAGCCATGGCAAAGGCTCACCATCCCAATACCAGCTCACCATACACTACATCACCTCATCTCAAGGAAGTGTCTCAAAGAAGTTAGCAACATCGAGGCCCAGCTGCTGCCCGGCCCAAAGGACCTATATTTTCACCTAGGACCGAGGATCCGGGTGGAGGCCACCATGATGCCTCTAAGAAGGTCTAAGACGCCTATAGCCATTGTTGTCACGGGGCTAGCCAGAGCTTTTGCTCAGTCTCCCAGCGGCTGACCTCTTCGGATCCAGCGATAGGGACACAAAGTTGAGGCGGAGAAGGACCACAACCATCATATCTAATGGCCGGCTGATCCCATCATCCGCGCGACCGAGAAGAGCGGGCAGCACCTATGTGTGTCGCCCCTCCGTCGAGCCAATGCCACCTCCGACTCCTAGGACCGCCGCCCCTGCGTCCAAGCTTCCCGCCGAGTAACCGACTCCAACCTAGCAGCCTTCCTCCATACAACCAAGCTAGGGGCCGAGAGATACAAATCCCCGTCGCCCCCTTCACCGGGTGCTATCTGTGACGCCCCGGAACCGGTACCTTGAGGATTCCAGCGATCCCGCCGAAATCCGCACGATATCGATTCTGAGACGGCCTCCGACACAATGTGCGCGACGAAGCACACACGTGATGCCAGAGGAATTACCACGAGCAGTAACATTACAACAGGATTACAATAGAGCCCACAAGAAACATATATTACAACAATGACTCTAACGAGTCAAGATACAAATATACAATACAAAGATCCAAATCATACAGAAGATCAAATACGTCCGAGTACGGACAAGATACAAATTGGACTAAGAGTCCTGAAGATAACCGGTGGCGTCCATAACCCTGCCCAGGCCAAGCCGGAAGGGTAACCTTGCTAACGTCGTCTTCATCGAACATAACTTCATACCTGCCCGGTTATGTCCCAAAGAAGCAGCAATAAGTACGGGTTCGTACTTAACAAGACTTCAAGACGTATAAGCATTCATCAATTAGTCGTCCTTTGTACTTGAGGCACGCAGGGGACTTAGAGGACGCAAGAGGAACGTCATAGGCAATATGGTGGGGTTAAGCGGCAGCGCGCAAGCACTAAAAACCTATAGAGACACTCTACAATAGTCGTCTAATCAGAGAAGATGAGAGAGCGCATAACTAGCAGTTCTATACTCTGCAAACATAATCCGACCGATGTGTTCCCCCCTGATACGTCTCCGACGTATCGATAATTTCTTATGTTCCACGCCACATTATTGATGATATCTACATGTTTTATGCACACTTTATGTCATATTCGTGCATTTTTGGAACTAACCTATTAACAAGATGCCGAAGTGCCAGTTCCTGTTTTCTGCTGTTTTTGGTTTCAGAAATCCTAGTAACGAAATATTCTCGGAATCGGACGAAATCAACGCCCAGGTTCCTATTTTTCCCGGAACCATCCAGAACACCCGCGAGGGAAGCCCAGGGGCCCCACACAACACCCTGGCGCGGCCGGGAGGGGCCGCGCCGCCCTATGGTGTGGTGGCCCTAGGCCCCCTCCGAGGCTACCCTTCCGCCTATTTAAAGCCTCCGTCGCGAAAACCCTATTACGTTCGACGAAACCCCAGAAACCTTCCGAGCCGCCGCCATCGCAGCCAAGATGCGGGGACAGTCTCTGTTCGGCACCCTGCCGAGCGGGGAAGTGCCCCGGAAGGCTTCTCCATCGACACCGCTGCCATCTCCACCGCCATCTTCATCACGCTGCTGCTCCCATGAGGAGGGAGTAGTTCTCCATCGAGGCTCGGGGTTGTACCGGTAGCTATGTGGTTAATCTCTCTCCTATGTACTTCAATACAATGATCTCATGAGCTGCTTACATGATTGAGATCCATATGATGAGCTTTGTATCGCTACTAGTTATGTGCTACTCATGTGATGTTATTAAAGTAGTCTATTCCTCCTGCATGGTGTAAAGGTGACTAGTGTGTGCACCGTGTGGTTCTTGTCGTAGGCTATGATCATGATCTCTTGTAGGTTGTGGAGTTAATTGTCATTATGATAGTATTGATGTGATCTATTCCTCCTTTCATAGTGTAATGTGGACAGTGTGTGCGCTATGTTAGTTCTTGGTTTATTTTGCAATGATCTATTATGCTCTAAGGTTATTTAAATATGAACATAGAATGTTGTGGAGCTTGTTAACTCCGGCATTGAGGTGCTCTTGTAGCCCTACACAACGAATGGTGTTTGTCATCCAACAAAGAGTGTATGTAGCACAAATGAGAGAAGTTATTATTTACTATGCGATCAATGTTGAGAGTGTCCACTAGTGAAAGTATGATCCCTAGGCCTTGTTTCCAATACTGCAAACACCGCTTATTTACTGTTCTATTGCATGTTTACTCGCTGCCATATTTTATTCAGATTACCACTACCACTCATATACATCCATACTACTTGTATTTACTATCTCTTCGCCGAACTAGTGCACCTATACATCTGACAAGTGTATTAGGTGTGTTGGGGACACAAGAGACTTCTTGTATCGTGATTGCAGGGTTGCTTGAGAGGGATATCTTTGACCTCTTCCTCCCTGAGTTCGATAAACCTTGGGTGATCCACTTGAGGGAAACTTGCTGCTGTTCTACAAACCTCTGCTCTTGGAGGCCCAACACTGTCTACAAGAATAGAAGCACCCGTAGACATCAAGCACTTTTGGCGCCGTTGCCGGGAGGAAAGGTAAAAGGTACTCACACTCCGGATCTCGGCTACTAAGCTATTTTCCGGCCGTTGTAAGTACTCGAAGCTATTTCCTTTAGACTCTGCAATTGCGACATTTGGTTTCTTGTTTACACTAGTTAGGCATAATGGACAACAATGACCTTTTTATTCTATTTCCTGATTTAAGACATGGATGGTTTGATGCGAAAATTAAAAAACCCATGGAACATATTAATATGAATGCTTTGAACACTATTGTTGCTAATGCTATGGAAAATTCTAAGCTTGGGGAAGCTGGCTTTGATGAGCATGATATTTTTAGTCCCCCAAGCATTGAGGAGAAAATTTACTTTGATGATACTATGCCTCCTATATTTGATGATGAGAATAATAATGATAGCTACTTTGTTGAATTTTCTCCCACTACAACTAATAAAATTGACTATGCTTATGTTGGGAGTAGTAATAATTTTATGCATGAGACTCATGATAAGAATGCTTTATGTGATAGTTATATTGTTGAGTTTGTTCATGATGCTACTGAAAGTTATTATGAGAGAGGAAAATATGGTTGTAAAAATTTTCATGTTACTAAAACACCTCTCTATGTGCTGAAATTTTTGAAGCTACACTTGTTTTATCTTCCTATGCTTGTTACTTTGCTCTTCATGAACTTGTTTATTTACAAGATTCCTATGCATAGGAAGCATGTTAGACTTAAATGTGTTTTGAATTTGCCTCTTGATGCTCTCTTTTGCTTCAACTTCTATTTCTTGCGAGTGCATCATTAAAACTGCTGAGCCCATCTTAATGGCTATAAAGAAAGAACTTCTTGGGAGATAACCCATGTGTTTATTTTGCTACAGTACTTTGTTTTATATTTGTGTCTTGGAAGTTGTTTACTACTGTAGCAACCTCTCCTTATCTTAGTTTTGTGTTTTGTTGTGCCAAGTAAAGTCGTTGATAGCAAGGTTGATACTAGATTTGGATTACTGCGCAGAAACAGATTTCTTTGCTGTCACGAATCTGGGCCTAATTATCTGTAGGTAACTCAGAAAATTATGCCAATTTACGTGAGTGATCCTCAGATATGTACGCAACTTTCATTAGTTTTGAGTTTTTCCATTTGAGCAAGTCTGGTGCCATTTTAAAATTCGTCTTTACGAACTGTTCTGTTTTGACAGATTCTGCCTTTTATTTCGCATTGCCTCTTTTGCTATGTTTGATGAATTTCTTTGATCCATTAATATCCAGTAGCTTTATGCAATGTCCAGAAGTGTAAAGAATGATTGTGTCAACTCTGAACATGTAAATTTTTATTGTGCACTAACCCTCTAATGAGTTTGCTTGAAGTTTGGTGTGAAGGAAGTTTTCAAGGATCAAGAGAGGAGTATGATATACTATGATCAAGAGGAGTGAAAGCTCTAAGCTTGGGGATGCCCCCGTGGTTCATCCCTGCATATTTCAAGAAGACTCAAGCGTCTAAGCTTGGGGATGCCCAAGGCATCCCCTTCTTCATCGACAAAGTATCAGGTTCCTTCTCTTGAAACTATATTTTTATTCGGTCACATCTTATGTATTTTACTTGGAGCGTGTGTGTGCTTTTATTTTTGTTTTGTTATCTTAGTTCTCTGAATAAGTTCATCCTTGTGTGGGAGAGAGACACGCTCCGCTGGTTCGTATGAACACATGTGTTCTTAGCTCATAATATTCATGGCGAAGTTTCCTCTTCGTTAAATTGTTATATGGTTGGAATTGAAAAATGCTACATGTAGTAATTGGTAAAATGTCTTGGATAATGTGATACTTGGCAATTGTTGTGCTCATGTTTAAGCTCTTGCATCATATACTTTGCACCTATTAGTGAAGAAATACATAGAGCTTGCTAAAATTTGGTTTGCATAATTGGTCTCTCTAAAGTCTAGATAATTTCTAGTATTGAGTTTTGAACAACAAGGAAGACGGTGTAGAGTCTTATAATGTTTACAATATGTCTTTTATGTGAGTTTTGCTGCACCGGTTCATCCTTGTGTTTGTTTCAAATAACCTTGCTAGCCTAAGCCTTGTATCGAGAGGGAATACTTCTCATGCATCCAAATCCTTGAGCCAACCACTATGCCATTTGTGTCCACCATACCTACCTACTACATGGTATTTCTCCGCCATTCCAAAGTAAATTGCTTGAGTGCTACCTTTAAACAATTCAAAATTTATCACCTCTTATTTGTGTCAATGTTTAATAGCTCATGAGGAAGTATGTGGTGTTTATCTTTCAATCTTGTTGGGCAACTTTCACCAATGGACTAGTGGCTTCATCCGCTTATCCAATAATTTTGCAAAAAGAGCTGGCAATGGGATTCCCAGTCCCAAATTAATTAACAAAAATAGACACTCCTCCATGGTATGTGATTATTGGAAGGCACCGAAGGATTCGGTTAGCCATGGCTTGAGAAAGCAAAGGTGGGGAGGAGTGTCATCATAATAAAACTAAAATAAAAGGCACTCCTTCATGGTATGAGATTGTTGGCAGGCACCCGAGGATTCGGTTAGCCATGGTTTGTGAAAGAAAGGTTGGAAGGAGTGCCACCCAAAAATAAAATAAAATGGGAGCCGCTCTTTGAAGGTTTGTCTGGCAAGGTAGTTAGAGTACCCATTACCATTCGTTGACAACAACAAACACCTCTCAAAACTTTACTTTTATGCTCTCTATATGTTTTCAAAATCAAAGCTCTAGCACAAATATAGCAATCGATGCTTTCCTCTTTGAAGGACCTTTCTTTTACTTTTATTGTTGAGTCAGTTCACCTATCTCTCTCCACCTTAAGAAGCAAACACTTGTGTGAACTGTGCATTGATTCCTACATACTTGCATATTGCACTTGTTATATTACTCTATGTTGACAATATCCATGAGATATACATGTTATAAGTTGAAAGCAACCGCTGAAACTTAATCTTCCTTTGTGTTGCTTCAATACCTTTACTTTGATTTATTGCTTTATGAGTTAACTCTTATGCAAGACTTATTTATGCTTGTCTTGAAGTACTATTCATGAAAAGTCTTTGCTTTATGATTCACTTGTTTACTCATGTCATTACCATTGTTTTGATCGCTGCATTCATTACATATGTTTACAAATAGTATGATCAAGATTATGATGGCATGTCACTTCGAAATTATCTTTGTTATCGTTTTACCTGCTCGGGACGAGAACTAAGCTTGGGGATGCTGATACGTCTCCAACGTATCGATAATTTCTTATGTTCTATGCCACATTATTGATGATATCTACATGTTTTATGCACACTTTATGTCATATTCGTGCATTTTCTGGAACTAACCTATTAACAAGATGCCGAAGTGCCAGTTCGTGTTTTCTGCTGTTTTTGGTTTCAGAAATCCTAGTAACGAAATATTCTCGGAATCGGACGAAATCAACGCCCAGGTTCCTATTTTTCCCGGAACCATCCAGAACACCCGAGAGCGCGGAGGGAAGCCACGGGGCCCCACACCACACGCCGGAGGGGGGCCGCGCCGCCCTATGGTGTGGTGGCCCGAGGCCCCTCCGAGGCTGCCCTTCCGCCTATTTAAAGCCTCCGTCGCGAAAACCCTATTGCGTGAAACCCACATAAACCTTCCAGAGCCGCCGCCATCGCGGAGCCAAGATGGGGGACAGAGTCTCCGGCACCTGCCGGAGCGGGGAAGTGCCCCGGAAGGCTTCTCCATCGACACCGCCATCTCACCGCCATCTTCATCACCGCTCTGCTCCCATGAGGAGAGTAGTTCTCCATCGAGGCTCGGGCTGTACCGGTAGCTATGTGGTTAATCTCTCTCCTATGTACTTCAATACAATGATCTCATGAGCTGCTTACATGATTGAGATCCATATGATGAGCTTTGTATCGCTACTAGTTATGTGCTACTCATGTGATGTTATTAAAGTAGTCTATTCCTCCTGCATGGTGTAAAGGTGACTAGTGTGTGCACCGTGTGGTTCTTGTCGTAGGCTATGATCATGATCTCTTGTAGGTTGTGGAGTTAATTGTCATTATGATAGTATTGATGTGATCTATTCCTCCTTTCATAGTGTAATGTGGACAGTGTGTGCGCTATGTTAGTTCTTGGTTTATTTTGCAATGATCTATTATGCTCTAAGGTTATTTAAATATGAACATCGAATGTTGTGGAGCTTGTTAACTCCGGCATTGAGGTGCTCTTGTAGCCCTACACAACGAATGGTGTTTGTCATCCAACAAAAGAGTGTATGTAGCACAAATGAGAGAAGATATTATTTACTATGCGATCAATGTTGAGAGTGTCCACTAGTGAAAGTATGATCCCTAGGCCTTGTTTCCAATACTGCAAACACCGCTTATTTACTGTTCTATTGCATGTTTACTCGTTGCCATATTTTATTTAGATTACCACTACCACTCATATACATCCATACTACTTGTATTTCACTATCTCTTCGCCGAACTAGTGCACCTATACATCTGACAAGTGTATTAGGTGTGTTGGGGACACAAGAGACTTCTTGTATCGTGATTGCAGGGTTGCTTGAGAGGATATCTTTGACCTCTTCCTCCCTGAGTTCGATAAACCTTGAGTGATCCACTTGAGGGAAACTTGCTGCTGTTCTACAAACCTCTGCTCTTGGAGGCCCAACACTGTCTACAAGAATAGAAGCACCCGTAGACATCACCCCTCGCAAGGAAGTACTTACAAAGGCACTCACACGGTGGACAAGTTTTATTAAGTAACCATTGTAGTAATGATATATTACTACGCAAGTTATTAGCAAATTATTATCAACAAGATAGCGGTGTAAGTTGTTCTATGATCAAGCCATACAATTCCAAGTCGTCCATAACCGCGGACACGGCTTATCGATAAGATGTACACTGCAGGGGTTGCCCAAATGTAACCATACGCATGCTCGAACCCACTTACTACAGGTGGAGTCTCACAACAAGACCGTTCCCAATGCAAGAGAAAGTTTAATGGGAGCCACCCAACTAAGCTACCCGTGACGAAGTTCGGCCGTACTCCGATACGGACCCAGAGGTTGCGATGGCGTCCAAGGCGGGCACTAACGACCGGCCAAGGATAAGTCGGCACGCAATATGAGTACAGTACATAATATAAACAGCCGAAGGCAACATGAAGAAAATCGTGCATATCGTGCATATGAGCAAATAAAATCAAGGTTGTGGCTCCCAATAAACAGACTCGAGGAAAGGTAGTGGGTGATGGGGTCCACTCCCCCACATACGGGTAGAACGCTCAAACTCGAAACAGATAACAAGAACTCGGGTCCTAGGGGACATTAGCGAGTCAAAGTTCCGATGCTTTCGCAAAGGGGCTCATAGATGCCTCTGCTTACAATTTTAATTGTTAACAGTTAAGTAAAGCATGATTATCTCCAACAAATATGTCCATAAACCATGTGTCATGATTCCCCAACAGATAACCCGATAAGATAACGATAACGGTAACGAGACATAACAACACTAGCATGCACTATGTCTCGCAAGGCAGACCCAGTAACCAAACAACAGATGTAGGAGGTGGTGGAGGCAATATAGGCTGCTTGAGGTAACAATTAGATAGGACACGTGACAAGAACGCAACTCAAGGCTAGCATAAGAGAGAAGGCAAAATAAAATAGGTGAGCGACTCCTGCAGAGATAGGAGTTTAGGAAATGCTTGCCTGTTCAAGCTTGCCGAGGAACATCCGGAGGACTTGTCGTATCTCACAACACCACTTCACGATCCTATCCGGGAAGAAGCAAATGCTACATCAAACAACGGATGCAAAGCTTACAACTACGGAATAAGAACCAGCATGATCAAGATGATATGCATGACATGGCAAAGATGATGCGATGCAACTTATCCATATTAATCGGAGTCGGAACCCCGGACAAACAAATTAGGTTGGAGTTGCATTTCTACCGACAATTTTAAGCGTTGATTAGTATGGAATATACATGGTATTGGTGCGCTACTTCAAATTTAAACGGAGCAGGGAAACCTTAGTCGGTGTCCAAAATACTCCGCATATATGTTAGGTGATCATGCATAACTACCATGGCACGACATGATGTAGGATGCAAACATATGATTGGTTGGCATATTCATGTTTAGCACATTTTTCTGATCAACTTTCATATATAACACGTTTTATTTCGAATTACAGATTAAGAGATATGATTTTTACAAGATTATAACATTTGCAGAAAAACAAAGAAGAGGGGAAAGGTTTGGGGCGAAGAGGGCCGACCGCTGAGTTCTGGGACCGTGGGTCTTGACAAGGGATTAACTTGTCAATGCCTACAAGTTGTAGACTTGGATTTTCGTGGAAGTAGAGGGCAAGTAGATCTCGAAGGTTTCTGCCGAAAAGGTGTCGACTGCTAAAAAACTAGGGTTTGTTGACAATGAGATTGATCCTTTCTTTGTCCCTCGACCCCCTTATATAGGATGCGAAGACGAGGGTTTCGTATTACACAAGTTACAATAGTCGGGAAACTCTTTGAGTTCGACCCGTAAGAATACAAACTTCCTTATTCCTAATATATCTCTACTTGCCATAGTCGACTTTCTCATGGGCCTCCGGGCTTTATAATCTTCGGGTTATGGGCCTTCAGTAAACCCCGGGTGCTATCTTTGGCAGGCCCATCCGGGATGCCTATGTCAGTAGCCCCCGAGATTTTGCTTGATTCGTAGAGTCGAGTAAAATCTCAACTCACATAATCCATCCATACATTCTTCGAGTCTTTTACAAATAGCTTATTCGGGACATATATATATTGTGCAGGGATAATGGTAGATGGGGCTGGTTCATCTGACGGATCAGGTACCATGTAACTGCTCTCGTGGCAAACCCGCAAAAACCTACTTCAAGGTCAAGTCCCTGGACATGACCCCTACTGGCGTAATTCGACATGTGCCGCTTCAGGACTTACTCATGAATTGAATTCCAGTCATGTTTATAAAATCCGTAGCGCGTCCGCTAGGAATGTTTCTTCGTATCTGTTGACACAAAAAAAAGTAGCAGAGCGCAGTCTGGTGTGATACTACGCCACTCAGGACAGAACACAGGGACTTACCTTCGTAAAGTTTTACGGCATCCAGAGATTTTATCGCGGCGGACACGCTCCCGGAATATATTGTCGAGTACCTTTATCGGCTGATGGAATAGCCAATTTTATCGAGTCATGCAACGATAATATCTTGACGCTCCCGATGGGAATATATGAAGAGTTATATGTAACTCGAATTTCGGCGACCATCTTCGTCAGCATAAATTATCGGGTGCGCTACCAGCGCTCCCGATGGGAGTAGCCCCCGAGGCTACAGCTGAGTACTTGTACTTAGCTGTGGGCTCAACTTGTATTGCTTCTTCACTTGACGTCTTCAAAATTACGATTTGCACTCTATCTTTATTTCACTTCGCCTTTCTCGAAGTTTCCACTTCGTATTCCACAACTCTTGGTGAATTATGCTCTATTTCTATCAGGAACACTGCCTCGGCTCCATGGACCAGAAAAAACGGGGTTTCCTGCGTTGCAGTATTAGGCGTTGTTCGGATGCTCCAAAGGACGCTTGGCAACTCCTCGGGCCAAGTGTGTCGGGCTTTCTCTAGCGGTGTTAACAGACGTTTCTTGATTCTGTTGCAGATGATGCCGTTTGCTTTTTCGACTTGGCCATTGGTTTACGGGTGTGCTACCGACGCGAAGTGCGGTTTGATGCCTACTTCATCACAATATGTCTTGAACTCCTTTGAAGTGAAGTTGCTCCCGTTGTCTCTGAAAAAACTATTTGGCACGCCAAATCGAAAAACTATGCCTTTGATGAAACTCACCACTGATGCTGCATCTGCCGAAGTTACTGGTACTCCTTCAATCCACTTGGTAAACTTGTCGACGGCCACGAGCAAATATACGTATCCTCCAGGCCAGGCCTTGTGTAATTTTCCTACCATGTCGAGTCCCCATTGTGCAAAAGGCCAAGATATTGGTATCGGCATCAATGCCTGGGAATGAGGCTTTGTCGCGAATCTCTGGCACGCGTTGCACGTGCAAACTATTTCTTTCGCGTCCTCTATTGTTGTGAGCCAATAAAATCGTTCTCTGAAAACTTTGGCTGCTATTGCTCGGCTGCTCGCGTGGTGGCCACATACTCCCTCGTGCACATCTTTAAGTATGACTCGTCCTTCCTCGGGTGTCACACACCTTTGCAATACTCCCGAGATACTCCGCTTGTACAGTTCCCCTTTAACCACAATAAAGGCTTTGGATCGTCGGATGACTCGCCTGGCTTCAACTGGATCATCGGGTATCTCGTTTCTTGCAATATATGCCACGTAGGCCTGCATCCAAGGAACTTCTACCATCATAACTTCGTTTGGGTCTTCCTCATCTCCCGATATATTTGCTTCTGGCTCTGCTGCAGCCCCCGAGCCTTTCTGTAGTTTCTCCTTTTTCTTCGACTGCTTCAGATTTTTCTTCGGCTTGGTAGATTGATGCGCGTAAATGTACACGTCCGTTGGGAACCCCAAGAGGAAGGTATGATGCGCACAGTGGCAAGTTTTCCCTCAGAAAGAAACCAAGGTTTAATCGAACCAGGAGGAGCCAAGAAGCACGTTGAAGGTTGATGGTGGCGAAATGTGATGCGGCGCAACAACAGGGATTCCGGCGCCAACGTGGAATCTGCACAACAAAACCAAAGTACTTTGCCCCAACGAAACAGTGAGGTTGTCAATCTCACCGGCTTGCTGTAACAAAGGATTAAACGTATCGAGTGGAAGATGTTTGCAAAGAAAACAGTAAAACACAATTGCAGTAGATTGTATGCTATGTAAAGAATAGGACCGGGATCCACAGTTCACTAGAGGTGTCTCTCCCATAAGATAAAAGCATGTTGGGTGAACAAATTACAGTCGACAAATAGAGAAAGGCATAACAATGCATGTACATGATATGATAAATATAGTGAGATTTAATTGGGCATTACGACAAAGTACATAGACCGCCATCCAACTGCATCTATGCCTAAAAAGTCCACCTTCGGGTTATCATCCGAACCCCATTCAGTATTAAGTTGCTAAACAGACAATTGCATTAAGTATGGTGCGTAATGTAATCGACAACTACATCCTTAGACATAGAATCAATGTTTTATCCCTAGTGGCAACAACACATCACAACCTTAGAACTTTCACTGTCCCAGGTGTCAATGAAGGCATGAACCCACTATCGAGCATAAATACTCCCTCTTGGAGTTAAGAGTAAAAACTTGGCCAGAGCCTCTACTAATAACGGAGAGCATGCAAGATCATAAACAACACATAAACAATAGATTGATAATCACCATAACATAGTATTCTCTATCCATCGGATCCCGACAAACACAACATATAGTATTACAGATAGATGATCTTGATCATGTTAGGCAGCTCACAAGATCCAACAATGAAGCACAACAAGGAGAAGACGACCATCTAGCTACTGCTATGGACCCATGGTCCAGGGGTGAACTACTCACTCATCACTCCGGAGGCGACCATGGCGGTGTAGAGTCCTCCGGGAGATGAATCCCCTCTCCGGCAGGGTGCCGGAGGCGATCTCCTGAATCCCCCGAGATGGGATTCGCGGCGGCGGCGTCTGGAAGGTTTTCCATATCGTGGCTCTCGATGGGGTTTCGCGATGGAGGCTTTAAGTAGGCGGAAGGACAACGCGGGGGCCACACGAGGGCCCCACACCCTAGGTCGGCGCGGCCAGGGCCTGGGCCGCGCCGCCCTATGGTGTCGGCGCCTCGTGGCCCCACTTCCTCCCCTCTTCGGTCTTCTGGAAGCTCCGTGCAAAAATAGGACCCTGGGCGAAGATTTCGTCCAATTCCGAGAATATTTCCTTACTAGGATTTCTGAAACCAAAAACAGCAGAAAACAACAACTGGCTCTTCGGCATCTTGTTAATAGGTTAGTTCGTAAAATGCATAAATATGACATATAATGTGCATAAAACATGGAGGTATCATCAATAAAGTGGCATGGAACATAAGAAATTATCGATACGTTGGAGACGTATCAGCATCCCCAAGCTTAGTTCTGCTCGTCCCGAGCAGGTAAAACGATAACAAAGATAATTTCGAAGTGACATGCCATCATAATCTTGATCATACTATTTGTAAACATATGTAATGAATGCAGCGATCAAAACAAAAGTAATGACATGAGTAAACAAGTGAATCATATGACAAAGACTTTTCATGAATAGTACTTCAAGACAAGCATCAATAAGTCTTGCATAAGAATTAACTCATAAAGCAATAAATCAAAGTAAAGGTGTTGAAGCAACACAAAGGAAGATGAAGTTTCAGCGGTCGCTTTCAACTTATAACATGTATATCTCATGGATATTGTCAACATAGAGTAGTATAACAAGTGCAATATGCAAGTATGTAGGAATCAATGCAGTTCACACAAGTGTTTGCTTCTTAAGGTGGAAGGAGATAGGTAAACTGACTCAACAATAAAAGTAAAAGAAAGGTCCTTCAAAGAGGAAAGCATCGATTGCTGTATTTGTGCTAGAGCTTTTATTTTGAAAACATGAAACAATTTTGTCAACGGTAGTAATAAAGCATATGAGTTATGTAAATTATATCTTACAAGTTGCAAGCCTCATGCATAGTATACTAATAGTGTCCGCACCTCGTCCTACTTAGCTTGGACTACCGGATCTTTGCATGCCATGTTTCAACCAAGTGTCACAAAGGGGTACCTCCATGCCGCCTGTACAAAGGTCTAAGGAGAAAGCTCGCATTTTGGATTTCTCGCTTTTGATTATTCTCAACTTAGACATCCATACCGGGACAACATGGACAACAGATAATGGACTCCTCTTAAATGCACAAGCATGTAGCAATGATTATTATTCTCATATGAGATTGAGGATATATGTCCAAAACTGAAACTTCAACCATGATTCATGGCTTTAGTTAGCGGCCCAATGTTCTTCTCTAACAATTTTGCATGCTCCAACCACTAAAATGATAGATCCTTCAGACAAGACGGACATGCATAGCAACTCACATGATATTCAACAAAGAATAGTTGATGGCGTTCCCCAGAAGCATGGTTATCGCACAACAAGCAACTTAATAAAAGATAAAGTGCATAAGTACATATTCAATACTACGATAGTTTTTAAGGCTATTTTGTCCCATGAGCTATATATTGCAAAGGCGAATGATGGAATTTTAAAGGTAGCACTCAAGCAATTTACTTTGGAATGGCGGAGAAATACCATGTAGTAGGTAGGTATGGTGGACACAAATGGCATAGTAGTTGGCTCAAGGATTTTGGATGCATGAGAAGTATTCCCTCTCGATACAAGGTTTAGGCTAGCAAGGTTATTTGAAGCAAACTCAAGGATGAACCGGTGCAGCAAAACTCACATAAAAGACATATTGTAAACGTTATAAGACTCTACACCGTCTTCCTTGTTGTTCAAAACTCAATACTAGATATTATCTAGACCTTAGAGACCAAATATGCAAATCAAATTTTAGCAAGCTCTATGTATTTCTTCATTAATGGGTGCAAAGCATATGATGCAAGAGCTTAAACATGAGCACAACAATTGCCAAGTATCACATTATCCAAGACATTTTAGAATTACTACATGTAGCATTTTCCAATTCCAACCATATAACAATTTAACGAAGAAGAAACTTCGCCTTGAACATTATGAGTAAAGCCTAAGGACATATTTGTCCATATGCAACAGCGGAGCGTGTCTCTCCCACAAAGTGAATGCTAGGATCCATTTTATTCAAACAAAAACAAAAACAAAAACAAACCGACGCTCCAAGTAAAGAACACAAGATGTGACTGAATAAAAATATAGTTTCGGGGAGGAACCTGATGATGTTGTCGATGAAGAAGGGGATGCCTTGGGCATCCCCAAGCTTAGACGCTTGAGTCTTCTTAAAATATGCAGGGTGAACCACGGGGGCATCTCCAAGCTTAGAGCTTTCACTCCTCTTGATCATAGTATATCATACTCCTCTCTTGACCCTTGAAAACTTCCTTCACACCAAACTTCAAGCAAACTCATTAGAGAGTTAGTGCACAATTAATAATTCACACATTCAGAGGTGACACAAACATTCTTTTCACTTCTGGACATTGCATAAAGCTACTGGACATTAATGGATCAAAGAAATTCATCCAACATAGCAAAAGAGGCAATGCGAAATAAAAGGCAGAATCTGTCAAAACAGAACAGTCCGTAAAGACGAATTTAAAGCTGGCACCAGACTTGCTCAAATGGAAAAACTCAAAACTAATGAAAGTTGCGTACATATCTGAGGATCACGCTCGTAAATTGGCAGATTTTTTCGAATTTTATACAGAGGACTGTGCCCAGATTAGTGACAGACAGCAATGCTGTTTCTGCGCAGCGATCCCAAATATAACATCAACTTTGTCATAGAAACTTTTCTTGGCACAAAAACATGATAAGGAGAGGTTGCTACAGTAGTAAACAACTTCCAAGACTCAACAAAACAAAAAATTGCTGTAGTAAAAACATGGGTTGTCTCTCATAAGCGCTTTTCTTTAACGCCTTTCAGCTAGGCGCAGAAAGTGCAAATCAAGTAACATCAAGAGTAGAAGCATCAACATCATAACTTGTTCTAATAATAGAATCAAAAGGCAACTTCATTCTCTTTCTAGGGAAGTGTTCCATACCTTTCTTGAGAGGAAATTGATATTTAATATTACCTTCCCTCATATCAATAACAGCACCAACGGTTCGAAGAAAAGGTCTTCCCAACACAATAGGACAAGATGCATTGCATTCGATATCCAAAACAACAAAATCAACGGGGACAAGGTTATTGTTAACCGTAATGTGCACATTATCAATCCTCCCCAAAGGTTTCTTTTTAACATTATCGGCAAGATTAACATCCAAATAACAATTCTTCAATGGTGGCAAGTCAAGCATATCATAAATCTTTTTAGGCACAGAAATACTTGCACCAAGATCACATAAAGCATTACATTCAAAGTCATTGAATTTCATTTTAATGATGGGCTCCCAACCATCTTCTAACTTTCTAGGAATAGAAGTTTCAAGTTTTAGTTTCTCTTCTCTAGCTTTTATGAGAGCATTTGTAATATGTTTTGTAAAGGCTAAATTTATAGCACTAGCATTAGGACTTTTAGCAAGTTTTTGTAAGAACTTTATAACTTCAGAGATGTGGCAATCATCAAAATCTAAATCATTATGAGCTACAGCAATGGGATCATTGTTCCCAAGGTTGGAAAAAATTTCAGCAGTTTTATCACAAGCAGTTTCAGCAGTTTTAGCAATTTCAGGCAGTTTTGTTCGCTTTGCACTAGGAGTAGAAACATTGCCAACACCAATTATTTTACCATTGATAGTAGGAGGTGCAGCAACATGTGAAGAATTAGCATTACTAGTAGTGGTAATAGTCCAAACTTTAGCTACATTATTCTCTTTAGCTAGTTTTTCATTTTCTTCTCTATCCCACCTAGCACGCAGTTCAGCAATTAATCTTATATTCTCATTAATTCTAACTTGGATGGCATTTGCTGTAGTAGTAATCTTATTATCAAAATCATCATTAGGCATAACTTTCAATTTTAATAGATTAACATCAGAGGCAAGTCTATCAACTCTAGAAGCAATAGTATCAATTTTATCAAGCTTTTCCTCAACAGATTTGTTAAAAGCAGTTTGTGTACTAATAAATTCTTTAATCATGGTTTCAAGACCAGAGGGTACACTCCTATTATTGTTGTAAGAATTCCCATAAGAATTACCATAACCATTACCATTAGCAGAGGGATATGGCCTATAGTTATTACCAGAGTTGTTCCTATAAGCATTGTTGTTGAAATTATTATTTTTAATGAAATTCACATCAACATTTTCTTCTTGAGCAACCAATGAAGCTAAAGGAACATTATTTGGATCAACATTAGATCTACCATTCACAAGCATATACATAATCACATCAATCTTATCACTCAAGGAAGAGGTTTCTTCAACAGAATTTACCTTCTTACCTTGTGGAGCTCTTTCCGTGTGCCATTCAGAGTAATTTATCATCATATCATCAAGAAGTTTTGTAGCAGCCCCCAAAGTGATGGACATAAAGGTACCTCCAGCAGCTGAATCCAATAAATTCCGCGAAGAAAAATTTAGTCCTGCATAGAAGGTTTGGATGATCATCCAAGTAGTCAGTCCATGGGTTGGGCAATTCTTTACCAAAGTTTTCATTCTCTCCCATGCTTGAGCAACATGTTCAGTATCTAATTGCTTAAAATTCATTATGCTACTTCTCAAAGATATAATTTTAGCGGGAGGATAATATCTACCAATAAAAGCATCCTTGCATTTAGTCCATGAATCAATACTATTCTTAGGCAAAGATAGCAACCAATCTTTAGCTCTTCCTCTTAATGAGAAAGGAAACACTTTCAATTTAATAATATCACCATCTACATCCTTATACTTTTGCATTTCACAAAGTTCAACAAAATTATTGAGATGGGCAGCAGCATCATCAGAACTAACACCAGAAAATTGATCTCTCATGACAAGATTTAGTAAAGCAGGTTTAATTTCAAAGAATTCTGCTGTAGTAGCAGGTGGAGCAATAGGTGTGCATAGGAAATCATTATTATTTGCATTTGTGAAGTCACACAACTTAGTATTTTCAGGGGTATTCATTTTAGCAACGGTAATTAAAACAAACTAGATAAAGTAAATGCAAGTAACTAATTTTTTTGTGTTTTTGATATAGAGAGCAAGACAATAAATAAAGTAAAACTAGCAACTAATTTTTTTGTGTTTTGTTTAGGTGCAGCAAACAAAGTAGTAAATAAAATAAAGCAAGACAAAAACAAAGTAAAGAGATTGAAGTGGAGACTCCCCTTGCAGCGTGTCTTGATCTCCCCGGCAACGGCGGAAAACAGGCTTGATGCGCGTAAATGTACACGTCCGTTGGGAACCCCAAGAGGAAGGTATGATGCGCACAGTGGCAAGTTTTCCCTCAGAAAGAAACCAAGGTTTAATCGAACCAGGAGGAGCCAAGAAGCACGTTGAAGGTTGATGGTGGTGAAATGTGATGCGGCGCAACAACAGGGATTCCGGCGCCAACGTGGAATCTGCACAACAAAACCAAAGTACTTTGCCCCAACAAAAACAAATTACAGTCGGGCAATTGACAAATAGAGAAGGGCATAACAATGCATGTACATGATATGATAAATATAGTGAGATTTAATTGGGCATTACGACAAAGTACATAGACCGCCATCCAACTGCATCTATGCCTAAAAAGTCCACCTTCGGGAACCCCATTCGTATTAAGTTGCTAAGCAACGGACAATTGCATTAAGTATGGTGCGTAATGTAATCGACAACTACATCCTTAGACATAGAATCAATGTTTTATCCCTAGTGGCAACATCACAACCTTAGAACTTTCTGTCACTGTCCCAGTGTCAATGAAGGCATGAACCCACTATTGAGCATAAATACTCCCTCTTGGAGTTAAGAGTACAAACTTGGCCAGAGCCTCTACTAATAACGGAGAGCATGCAAGATCATAAACAACACATAAACAATAGATTGATAATCACCATAACATAGTATTCTCTATCCATCGGATCCCGACAAACACAACATATAGTATTACAGATAGATGATCTTGATCATGTTAGGCAGCTCACAAGATCCAACAATGAAGCACAACAAGGAGAAGACGACCATCTAGCTACTGCTATGGACCCATGGTCCAGGGGTGAACTACTCACTCATCACCCCGGAGGCGACCATGGCGGTGTAGAGTCCTCCGGGAGATGAATCCCCTCTCGGCAGGGTGCGGAGGCGATCTCCCGAATCCCCAGAGATGGGATTCGCGGCGGCGTCTCTCTGGAAGGTTTTCGTATCGTGGCTCTCATCGGGGTTTCGCGACGGAGGCTTTAAGTAGCCGGGGCAACGCGGGGGCCACACGAGGGCCCCACACCCTAGGTCGGCGCGGCCACAGGTCGCGCCGCCCTATGGTGTCGGCGCCTCGTGGCCCCACTTCCTTCCTCTTCGGTCTTCTGGAAGCTCCGTGCAAAAATAGGACCCTGGGCGAAGATTTCGTCCAATTCCGAGAATATTTCCTTACTAGGATTTCTGAAACCAAAAACAGCAAAAAACAGCAACTGGCTCTTCGGCATCTTGTTAATAGGTTAGTTCCAGAAAATGCATAAATATGACATATAATGTGCATAAAACATGTAGGTATCATCAATAAAGTGGCATGGAACATAAGAAATTATCGATACGTTGGAGACGTATCATAGATCTTTCACTTATTTCTTCCCAGAACACACCAGGTGGTATTGGCAGGCACTGCGACCCTATGTTTTCCAAAACATCGGCTTCATCGTTGTTGAATCTGCTGATGTGATTGACTTTGCAACCGTCGAAGAGCTTCTCGAGTTCATTGTACAGTTCTTTGTATGCTATCATACTATCATTGACTGCGTCGCACTTGTTCATCACCTGTTGATCCACCAACTGAGAGTCGCCGAAGATTTTTAGCCGAGTTGCTCCACACGCCTTTGCCATCTTCATCCTATGTATGAGTGCTTCATATTCTGCTTCATTATTTGACGCGTTAGAGAATGTCATCCGAAGTATGTACTTCATCGTGTCGCCTTGGGGTGATACGAGTATCACGCTTGCGCCAGCTCCCTCCAATCTCTTGGATCCGTCGAAGTTCATGGTCCAAGTACTCGATAAATCTGGGGAGCCCGTGTTTTGTAGCTCCATGCACTCTGCGATCAAGTCTGGCAAAATCTGCGACTTTGTTGCTTTTCTTTTTTCATATGTGATATCTCGGGGGGAGAGCTATATTCCCCAAAGGGAGACACGCCCCGTGGCTTCTGGATTGTTCAGGATATTGGAGAGAGGTGCTTCGTTGACAACTACGATCAGGTGTGCCGAAAAGTAGTGCCGCAGTTTTCTTGCTGTTGTGAACACGCCATAGGCTAGCTTTTGATACTGCGGCTTGATACGTCTCCAACGTATCTATAATTTCTTATGTTCCAATGCTAGTTTTATGACAATACCAACATGTTTTAGTCATACTTTATAATGTTTTTATGCATTTTCCGGACTAACCAATTAACAAGATGCCGAAGTGCAGTTACTGTTTTCTGCTGTTTTTAGAAATTACACAGAAATCTTCTGAATTGGACCCCACGAAGACAGAAGTCAATATTTTACCGAGACGGACCCAGAGAGCCAGAGAAGGGCCAGAGGGGGCCAAGGGGCCTCCACACCATAGGGCGCGACCCACCCCTCGCCGCGCCACCAGGTGGGAGGGCACCCGGGGCCCATCCGAGGCCGCCCTTCCGCCTATATATTCTCCCGAGTAAAAACCTTAGGGGAATCGGTCTTCCTCCACGAAAAGTTACGCCGCCGCCATCGCGAAGCCAAGTTCGGGGGACGGAGTTTGTTCGCCAGACGGGGAAGTGCCCTCGGAATCCATCTCCATCGACACCACCGCCATCTTCATCCGCTTCTGTCTCCCATGATGAGGAGGGAGTAGTTCTCCCCGAGGCTGAGGGCTCTACCGGTAGCTATGTGGTTCATCTCTCTCCCATGGTATGATCTTTATGTGATCATGAGCTTTGTAATCTAGTTGAATATGTAGATGTTATTCTTGTCTATTATGCACTCTAGAGGTTACTTTAATATGAACTCCGGAGTTACTCTCCATGGTGTGATGGTGATAGTGTGCGCATCGTGTGTGATTCCTTTATGAAGTTGTGGAGCTTGTTTACTCCGGCTTGAGGTGCGCTTTGTAGCCCTACACAATGAATGGTGTTTGTTATCCAACAAGAGAGTGTTTGAGAGTAGCATTTATTTATTCAATTATGTGATCATTCTTGAGAGTGTCCACTAGTGAAAGTATGATCCCTAGGCCTTGTTTCTAAGCATTGAAACACCATTTCCAACAAGTTCTGCTACATGTTCGCTTGCTGCCATTTTTATTTCAGATTGCAATTACTACTTATAATCATCCATATTACTTGTATTTCACTATCTCTTCGCGAACTAGTGCACCTATACATCTGACAAGTGTATTAGGTGTGTTGGGGACACAAGAGACTTCTTGTATCTTAATTGCAGGGTTGCTTGAGAGGGATATCTTTGACCTCTACCTCCCGAGTTCGATAAACCTTGGGTGATTCACTTAAGGGAAACTTGCTGCTATTCTACAAACCTCGCACTTGGAGGCCCAACACTGTCTACAGGAATAGAAGCGTGCGTAGACATCAAGCTATTTTCTGGCGCCGTTGCCGGGGAGGTAAGGTAAAAGGTATTCACATCCTCCGACTACTAAGCTATTTCCTAGCACTGTTGCCGGTGTGTGAGTGCTCGAAGCTATCTCCTTTAGATTCTGCAATTGCATATTTTTGTTTCTTGTTTTTATTTCACTAGTTAGGCTTAATGGAAAACAACAAAAAAAATTAGAGATCTTTATGAACTTTATATTGAAATAGGACATGATGTGTTTGAAGAGAGAATTAAAAAACCCATGGAACTTTGTTTGTAAAATAGTTGTAGCAATGTTTTTAGCATGAATTCTTTGAACACTATTATTTTTAATACTATGGAAAAGTCTAAGCTTGGGGCTGGTTGTGATATTTTTAGTCCCCCAAGTTTTGAGGAGAAAATTTTCTTTGATGATACTTTGCCTCCCATTTTGATGATAGTGGTATTTTGGTGCCACCTACTATAGAGGATAAAGTTTATTATGATTATACCATGCCTGCAATTTATGATGATTACAATGATGGTTGTGATAGTTTTACTCCCACTATTACTAATAAAATTGATTATGCTTATGTGGAGAGTAATGATACTTTTATGCATGTGGATCATGATAAGAATGCTTTATGTGATAGTTATATTGTTGAGTTTGTTCATGATGCTACTGAAAATCTTTATGAGAGAGGACAATATGGTTGTAGGGATTTTCATGTTACTAAAACACCTCTCTTTTTGCTTAAAATCTTGAAGTTGCGCTTGTCTTGTTTTCCTATGCTTATTGCATTATGCTTACATGACTTGTTTATTTACAAGATTTCTTTTCATAGGAAGTGGGTTAGACTTAAAAGTGTTTCTTATTTGCTTTTGATGCTCTCTTTTGCTTCAACTCTTATTTCTTGCGAGACAATCATTAAAATTACTGAGCCCATCTTAATGGCTATAAAGAAAGCACTCCTTGGGAGATAACCCATGTTTTTATTTTGCTAATGTTTTGTTGTGTCTTGGAAGTTATTACTACTGTAGCCAACCTCTCCTTATCATGTTTATTTCGTTTTTGTGCCAAGTAAAGTCTTTGATAGAAAGTTGATACTAGATTTGGATTTCTGCGCAGGAACAGATTTTTAGCTGTCACAAATTTGCGTTTTTCTCTCTGTAGAAAACTCGTAAAATTCTGAAAAAATTCATGAGTAATCCTCAGATATGTACGCAAGTTTCATTCAATTTGAGCTTTTCCATCTGAGCAAGCTAAGTGCCTCGAAAAAATTCGTCTTTACGGACTGTTCTGTTTTGACAGATTCTGCCTTTTATTTTGCATTACCTCTTTTACTGTGTTTGAGTGGTTTATTTGCTCCATTAAATTTAAGTAGCCTTGGGTAATGTCCAGAAGTGTTGGGAATGATTGTGTCCTTGCTGAACATGTGAATTTTTGATTATGCACTAACCCTCTAATGAGATTGTTTTGAGTTTGGTGTGAAGGAAGTTTTCAAGGATCAAGAGAGGAGGATGATATAATATGATCAAGAAGAGTGAAAAGTCTAAGCTTGGGGATGCCCCCATGGTTCATCCCTGCATATTTCAAGAAGACTCAAGCATCTAAGCTTGGGGATGCCCAAGGCATCTCCTTCTTCATCAAAACTTATCAGGTCACCTCTAGTGAAACTATATTTTAATTCTGTCACATCTTATGTGCTTTACTTGGAGCGTCCGTGTGCTTTTATTTTCGTTTGTTATTTTAAGTATTCTTAATAAATTCAGATCCTAGCAATCCTTGTGTGGGAGAGAGACACGCTCCGCTTTTTCATTTGAACACTTGTGTTCTTCGTTTTACTTTAATATTCATGGCGAAAGCTGAAAGCCTCAGCATTGATTGTTATTTGGTTGGAAACAGAAAATGCTTCATGTGGTAGTTTGTATATTATTTTGAATAATTTGATACTTGGCAATTTTTTTGAGCTCTTAAGTAGATCATGTTTAAGCTCTTGCATCATGTAGTTTAAATCTATTAGTGGAGAACTACCGTAGAGCTTGTTGAAATTTGGTTTGCATGATTGGTCTCTCTATGGTCTAGATATTTTCTGGTAAAATTGTTTGAACAACAAGGAAGATAGTGTAGAGTATTATAATGCTTGCAATATGTTCTTGTGTAAGTTTTTGCTGTACCGGTTCATACTTGTGTTTGCTTCAAACAACCTTGCTAGCCAAAGCCTTGTACTGAGGGAATGCTTCTCGTGCATCTAAAACCTTGAGCCAAAACCTATGACATTTGTGTCCACCATAACTACCTACTGTGTGGTATTTTTCTGCCATTCCAAAGTAAATTGCTTGCGTGCTACCTTTAAAACCTTTCAAAAATCCATTCCTTGTTTTGCAATACATAGCTCATGGAAAGTAGCCTAAAAACTACTCCCTCTGTTCCTTTCTATAATGCCTATAGATTTTTGGCATTTGTTTCAGAATATAAGGTTGTAGCTTGGCTCTTTTTCAATTACCCCCTCTACATGCATGAAAAAAATCCATACAAAAAGGAAACAATTAATTGAGATTCCTAATGCATGACCCCAATGATTTCTTAGATTTAGGAAGCAATGTTTTTATTTCCTTAATATAACCTGACTGCACATATATGGAGAGTCAACCAGAGAGATTTGTGGGATTTGTTATGTTAATTTAGGAAGTTACTGATTTTCCTCATTTTACTCTGATCTCAAATCGTTAATCTAGGGGGTCTTGTGTAAAAAACACTCTTGTGCTAATTTCCGTGCCAAAAAACTATAGGCACTATAGAATGAAACGGAGGGAGTATTGTGGTAAGGAATATGTCGCTTATGTATCTTAGTTCTTATAAGTTGCTTGTTGAGCGGTAACCATGTTTCTGGGGACGCCATCAACCTGTCACACCTTTGTTGAATATCATGTGAGTTGCTATGCATGTTCGTCTTGTCTGAAGTAAGGGATATTTGCCATGAGTTGAAATGGTTTGAGTATGCATGTTGTTAGAGAAGAACATTGGGCCGCCAACCAAAGCCATGTATCATGGTGGAAGTTTCAGCTTGGACATTAATCCTCAAAATCTCTTATGAGAATATTATTGTTGTTGAATGCTTAAAGCATAAAAAGAGGAGTCCATTATCTGTTTTCTATGTTGTCCCGGTATGGATGTCCTCAAGTTGAGATCTATCAAAATCGAGAAATCAAATGCAATTTATCTCCTTGGACCTTTGTACAGGTGGCATAGAGGTACCCCTTTGTGACACTTGGTTGAAACATATGTAATGCGATGATAATCCATGAAAATCCGAGCTAATTAGGACAAGGTGCGGGCACTATTAGTATTCGATGCATGAGGCTTGCAACTTATAGGAAGTTTTATGCATAACCCATATGAATTATTACTACCGTTGACACAATTGTTTCCATGTTTTCAAAATAAAAAGCTCTAGCACATGAGTAATCCCTGCTTCCCTCTGCGAAGGGCCTTTCTTTTACTTTATGTTGAGTTAGTTTACCTACTTCTTTCTATCTTAGAAGCAAACACTTGTGTCAACTGTGTGCATTGATTCTTACATGCTTACTTATTGCATTTATTATATTACTTTGTGTTGACAATTATCCATGAGATATACATGTTGAAAGTTGAAAGCAATTGCTGAAACTTAAATCTTCCTTTGTGTTGCTTCAAAACCTCTTATTAAGAATCTATTGCTTTATGAGTTAACTCTTATGCAAGACTTTTTTATGCTTGTCTTGAAAGTACTATTCATGAAAAGTTTTTGCTATATGATTCAGTTGTTTAGTCATTATCTTTTTGTTAGCAAACTATAAACCATTGCTTTGAGTCACTTCATTCATCTCATATGCTTCACAATGGTATTGATCAAGATTATGTTGGTAGCATGTCACTTCAGAAATTATTCTTTTTATCGTTTACCTACTCGAGGCGAGTAGAAACTAAGCTTGGGGATGCTTGATACGTCTCCAACGTATTTATAATTTCTTATGATCCATGCTAGTTTTATGACAATACCAACATGTTTTAGTCATACTTTATAATGTTTTAATGCATTTTTTGGGACTAACCTATTAACAAGATGCCGAAGTACCAGTTCCTGTTTTCTACTGTTTTTGGTTTCAGAAATTCTACACAGGAAATATTCTCGGAATTGGACCCCACGAAGACAGAAGTCAATATTTTACCGAGACGGACCCAGAGAGCCAGACAAGGGCCAGAGGGAGGCCAAGGGGCCCCCACTGACATGGGTATACCCTTCGGGTACCTATTATTAGTATACCCGGCTCGGCCCAATATGGAGAAGATCCAATATGGAGAAGGCCCAACAAGGCAACACGAAGAAGTAGTCGACTAGGACTCTTGTAAAACCCTAGGCTGGTTGCATATATAAAGCCAGCCAGGGTACCCGATAGAGAGGGGCCAACAGATAGACAACATAGCTCCGCTACGGCGGCACCCTGTAAACATACATATGATCATATAGAGGATTGCTAGCAGCACGTAGGGATCCTCCACCGAGGGGACCCAAAGCTGGGTACGTCGTGTGCCTAATCTCGCTCCCGGAATCTCCATCGTCGCTCTCTCCCGAAACCATAGTCTACAATACGTAGGCATTGCCGAGGTGATCCCTCGTCAATTGGCGCCGTCTGTGGGAATTGCGACGGATGAATTTTGTTATCCGAGCGAAATATACTTCATCATTAACATCGTCAAGATCACATCTCACGAATCCAATCCAGCGGATCCTTTTCATCGTGCACAAGCGGTGTATTCGGAAAACACCTACGACGCAAGCAGCAGCGGCCGCGGTCAAGTCCAGAGGAAAAAAGCTCGGGCAGATATGCCGTATGCGCACTCGAGAGTGCATGCAAGATTCATAGCCGATGAGTTTTATACTATTCAATCTAGTCCCTCTCCTTCTTATTGATTACGCATCTACTAGTACTATTCTATTTGGATTTAACCGATCTAAGCATGGTCCATCTACTTATTGCTGATGAAAAGTAACCAGGTGAGATCAATCAAAGCAAGTCGTGGACGCGAGCTTGTGCGACCCGATGTGCATATGGACTTGTGCAGTTGAGCGATCCTTGCGAGAAAATACTCGACGAAGATTTCCGCCACGAGGCCACACCTCCACCTCATCACATACGGGCTCGCCTGAACCAGCTATGTCGATTCGTCCTGCCACAAAGTCGTTGTCTGGACCTCATCCAATACAATAACTATCAGGTGCTATATTTACAGTTATACTATTCGTAAAATTTATCCGTCCAAATATTTTTCGGCTTGTGCTGTTATTTGCGCACAGATTTTTGCGCCGTAATATCACTACAGATTAGAACAAACGTCGACTCCGGAGAAACCAGCATTGTCATCGACCACACCGCATGATTTCACCTTCGCGACTTCGTTGATTCCATCTCATGTCGCGACCTATTACATTGGCTGCATCGCCGATGGAATTAAGTCCTCAACATATACTTGAGTCTTGTTGTTGATCGACCTCAAGACCATACAAGCCGTGTCTTCCAGATCGTCGGCAGCCGAAGAGCTTTCTAGTATTGGTCGGTAATCGCTTACGATTTTTTATTTTTAAGATCTCCGAGTTGCTTCTTCTTTTGCGCAGGCGAACACGCATCCGACGGAGTTTTCTAGCATTGGTCATTACATCAAATTCACCCAACATTCCGGGTTACGCCATTACCTCATTACAACAAATACACTCGGTTATTCAGTGAATTTATTTTCTTTGGTTTGGTGAATTTATCTTCTTCGGCTCTGAATATATCTTCCCCAGCCCAGTGAATTTATTTTCTTCGGCTTAGTGGATTTATTTCTTCGGCTCCGGACTTCTTCGGCTAAGTGGATTTATTTTCTTGATTTGGATATATCTCCTTCGGCTTAATGGATTTATTTTTGGCTTAGTGAAATTACCTTCTTCGGATCAATGATTTATCTTCTTCGGCTTACTGGATTTGTCTTCTTCGGATTCATCTTATAAGGTTATCATTGGTTTCCTCTAATATAATACTACCCGACGCATTTCCGGGTTAGTGGATTTATCATCTATGATTATTACTGGATTTATTTTCTTCGGGTCAATGGATTCATCCTCTATGATATCGACGGATTCATCTTCAATATGCTTCATATTTAATGGCGCAATCTTCAAAGTGGATTCATCTCAAATACTTCATCTTGGATTCATCTTCAGTACTTCATCTTTAATGACATAATCTTCAATGGTTTAATCTTCAAACAATGTCATCTCCAATGGCGTAAATTTTCAGTGGATTCATATTATATTGACAATGGCTTCTTCTTAAATGGCTTCACCTCATATGACGCGACTCCGTCAACTTCTTCCGACATCACAGTTAACACTCGGGGGCTCGACAATGACTTCGCCCCTGAGCATAATTACAACATATTCCAGGCGACCACGACTTCTTCATCAATGATTTGGAACCGTCATTACCATCAACCTCGATACATGCAGTATAACACTCGGGAGCTCGACAACGAATTCGTCGCAGGTCACAATTGCGGCACCGCGTCTAAGTAACAATCATGATATCACCACATCAGTGCTCGGGGGCTCGGCTATTTCTTTATAATTTGGCGGCACCTACTTTTGTTATTTGGTGGTTTCTATTTCGGCTCGATTTCTTCGTTGCACTCGAAGACTTTATTGCGCGTCGACTCCGTCGTATCTAATAAGCTAAGTGTTTCTTTTTAATTTACATAAAGTTGATTATCATTTACTTTTGCCGCACACGACACTCGGGGGCTGTGCGGCATAAATTTACTTTACATATCATCGAATCCGAGCATCTGACACCGCATGCGAAAAAGAGAGTCAAGGAAAAGATAGAAAAAGTTTGTTTATTTGCGCACGGTGGCAAGTTTTCCCTCAGAAAGAAACCAAGGTTTATCGAACCAGGAGGAGCCAAGAAGCACGTTGAAGGTTGATGGCGGCGGGATGTAGTGCGGCGCAACACCAGGGATTCGGGCGCCAACGTGGAACCTGCAACAACCAAAGTACTTTGCCCCAACGAAACAGTGAGGTTGTCAATCTCACCGGCTTGCTGTAACAAAGGATTAACCGTATTGTGTGGAAGATGATTGTTTGCAAGAAAACAGTAAGAACAATTGCAGTAGATTGTATGCGATGTAAAGAATAGGACCGGGGTCCACAGTTCACTAGAGGTGTCTCTCCCATAAGATAAAAGCATGTTGGGTGAACAAATTACAGTCGGGCAATTGACAAAATAGAGAAGGGCATAACAATGCATATACATGATATGATAAATATAGTGAGATTTAATCCGGGCATTACGACAAAGTACATAGACCGCCATCCAACTGCATCTATGCCTAAAAAGTCCACCTTCAGGTTATCATCCGAACCCCATTCAGTATTAAGTTGCAAAGCAACAAACAATTGCATTAAGTATGGTGCGTAATGTAATCGACAACTACATCCTTAGACATAGAATCAATGTTTTATCCCTAGTGGCAACAGCACATCACAACCTTAGAACTTTCTGTCACTGTCCCCGGTATCAATGAAGGCATGAACCCACTATCGAGCATAAATACTCCCTCTTGGAGTTAAGAGCAAAAACTTGGCCAGAGCCTCTACTAATAACGGAGAGCATGCAAGATCATAAACAACACATAAACAATAGATTGATAATCACCATAACATAGCATTCTCTATTCATCGGATCCCGACAAACACAACATATAGAATTACAGATAGATGATCTTGATCATGTTAGGCAGCTCACAAGATCCAACAATGAAGCACAATTAGGAGAAGACGACCATCTAGCTACTGCTATGGACCCATAGTCAGGGGTGAACTACTCACTCATCACTCCGGAGGCGATCATGGCGATGAAGAGTCCTCCGGGAGATGAATCCCCTCTCCGGCAGTGCCGGAGGCGATCTCTGAATCCCCGAGATGGGATTAGCGGCGGCGTCTCTGGAAGGTTTTCCGTATCGTGGCTCTCGATCGGGGTTTCGCGACGGAGGCTTTAAGTAGGCGGAAGGGTAGGTCGGGGGGCTCACGAGGGGCCCACACCATAGGGCCGCGGCCAGGGGCCAGGCCGCGCCGCCCTATGGTGGCCACCTCGTGGCCCCACTTCGACTCCTCTTCGGTCTTCTGGAAGCTTCGTGCAAAAATAGGACCCTGGGCGTTGATTTCGTCCAATTCCGAGAATATTTCGTTACTAGGATTTCTGAAACCAAAGCAGAAAACAGCAAGGCTCTTCGGCATCTTGTTAATAGGTTAGTTCCAGAAAATGCATAAATACGACATATAATGTGCATAAAACATGTAGGTATCATCAATAAAGTAGCATGGAACATAAGAAATTATCGATACGTTGGAGACGTATCAGCATCCCCAAGCTTAGTTCTGCTCGTCCGGAGGTAAAATGATAACAAAGATAATTTCTAAGTGACATGCCATCATAATCTTGATCATACTATTTGTAAACATATGTAATGAATGCAGCGATCAAAACAATGGTAATGACATGAGTAAACAAATGAATCATAAAGCAAAGACTTTTCATGAATAGTACTTCAAGACAAGCATCAATAAGTCTTGCATAAGAGTTAACTCATAAAGCAATAAATCAAAGTAAAGGTGTTGAAGCAACACAAAGGAAGATTAAGTTTCAGCGGTTGCTTTCAACTTATAACATGTATATCTCATAGATAGTGTCAATATAAAGTAATATAACAAGTGCAATATGCAAGTATGTAGGAATCAATGCACAGTTCACACAAGTGTTTGCTTCTTAAGGTGGAGAGAGATAGGTAAACCGACTCAACAATAAAAGTAAAAGAATGGTCCTTCGAAGAGGAAAGCATCGATTGCTATATTTGTGCTAGAGCTTTTATTTTGAAAACATGAAACAATTTTGTCAACGGTAGTAATAAAGCATATGAGTTATGTAAATTATATCTTACAAGTTGGAAGCCTCATGCATAGTATACTAATAGTGCCCGCACCTTGTCCTACTTAGCTTGGACTACCGGATCTTCGCAATGCCATGTTTCAACCAAGTGTCACAAAGGGGTACCTCCATGCCGCCTGTACAAAGGTCTAAGGAGAAAGCTCGCATTTTGGATTTCTCGCTTTTGATTATTCTCAACTTAGACATCCATACCGGGACAACATGGACAACAGATAATGGACTCCTCTTTAATGCATAAGCATGTAGCAATAATTATTATTCTCATATGAGATTGAGGATATATGTCCAAAACTGAAACTTCAACCATGATTCATGGCTTTAGTTAGCGGCCCAATGTTCTTCTCTAACAATATGCATGCTCCAACCATTAAGGTGGTAGATCCTTCAGACAAGACGGACATGCATAGCAACTCACATGATATTCAACAAAGAATAGTTGATGGCGTCCCCAGAAGCATGGTTATCGCACAACAAGCAACTTAATAAGAGATAAAGTGCATAAGTACATATTCAATACTACGATAGTTTTTAAGGCTATTTTGTCCCATGAGCTATATATTGCAAAGGCGAATGATGGAATTTTAAAGGTGGCACTCAAGCAATTTACTTTGGAATGGCGGAGAAATACCATGTAGTAGGTAGGTATGGTGGACACAAATGGCATAGTGGTTGGCTCAAGGATTTTGGATGCATGAGAAGTATTCCCTCTCGATACAAGGTTTAGGCTAGCAAGGTTATTTGAAGCAAACTCAAGGATGAAATGGTGCAGCAAAACTCACATAAAAGACATATTGTAAACATTATAAGACTCTACACCGTCTTCCTTGTTGTTCAAAACTCAATACTAGATATTATCTAGACCTTAGAGAGACCAAATATGCAAATCAAATTTTAGCAAGCTCTATGTATTTCTTCATTAATGGGTGCAAAGTATATGATGCAAGAGCTTAAACATGAGCACAACAATTGCAAAGTATCACATTATCCAAGACATTTTAGAATTACTACATGTAGCATTTTCCAATTCCAACCATATAACAATTTAACGAAGAAGAAACTTCGCCTTGAACATTATGAGTAAAGCCTAAGGACATATTTGTCCATATGCAACAGCGGAGCGTGTCTCTCTCCCACAAAGTGAATGCTAGGATCCATTTTATTCAAACAAAAACAACCACTTGGTCAGTAAGGCCTGATTCAAAAAAAGATCAATCACCCCCTTCCCTACTTCAATGGAAAAGGGGGAATCGCCCTTTCACAGCCGCCCCTCCACTAAATTTATACCTAACCTTTCGCCTAAGATGATCACGAACGAAGACAGAGAATTGCGTAGATAGGAGGAGGAAACGAACCAACCCGGGGCCCCAAACAAACAAAAGGGAATGAGAGAAATGATCGGAACGATTGAGGAAAGAAAGAGAATGGCGGCCCCTTTCCTTTCGCCCAGGGGGCATCGTCGTCGGGGACAGGCTTCGAGGGTTCTTCCATATCTAGATATAGAGATAGATGATGATAGAGATCTAGATCTTTCTATAGATAGATCCTTTGATAAATTTCTATTGATCTGCTTTCAAGATCTATGAACAAGAGATATCAAAAAAAATATCCATGTAAAAAAAGGAGATGAATAGATAGGGCTGAGCCGATAGCAGGACTGGGTACGATGATGGGGCGAGAGAGGGAAAAAAACCTTCGGGATGGATCGGGAAAAGTTACCTCCGGCTCAGCCCACGACTTCCTTCCCTTCGCATAGCTCAGGTGACTCCCTTCCCCCTTTTTTCCCAGAATGAATTCGCCCGACACGACGAATCCTGCCCTCCTGTCTTTCTTTCTCATTGAATGAACCACTGCCTGGGACGCCCCTATGCCTATGAATTCAATGATTTAAGGGCCCCGGGAGGAAACTTCGGAAAGAAAGCCTACTGGTTGGTCTGGTTGTCCCCCGGCGGTGCCCGGGCGGGCCTCGGTTCAATCTTGCCGATTCTACCTAGACATGGCTCAAAACGAAGGGGTAAGGCCAAGTGTTCTTAAAACAAAACTCTCAGTGCACACTTCGGAGCACGGTCTTCCGTTAGGTCCTTTACGGACGACGAAAGCCCCTTGGCTATACTCTACTCTTCGCCTCCGGCTGTTCTGTTCTTTTCTTTTGGCTCGGCGGAGCTGAGCTGGGTTCCATTACACTCTGTAGGAAATGCATAGACAGTCCACGCAGCAAACCGAGGCCCTGCGTGCGCCGTACGTACCCGCCTACGAATAATAGGTAGCCCCACCCCAGGCAGAGTTTGTGAGCCGTGTAATAGGCGACCATTTCGCGCGGTTCGGGGGGCACTTGAATAAGCCGCCGGCACCCGGCTGCGTCTTTACCCCTATCCAATTTTTGGGCCAATTCCCCCTTCGTACTACCAAAAAATGAGATTCTTGCCGAATCCGAGTTTGCTGCTCCAACCATTACAAAACTAATACCTATTCTGTTTAGTACTTCAGGTGCTTCTCTAGCGTATAATGTAAATCTCGTTGCGGATCAATTCCAACGAGCCTTTCAAACTAGTACTTTTTGTAATCGACTCTATAGCTTCTTCAATAAACGCTGGTTCTTCGATCAAGTTTTGAATGACTTTCTAGTCAGATCGTTCCTGCGTTTCGGATATTCAGTCTCATTCGAAGCTTTAGACAAGGGTGCTATTGAGATATTGGGCCCTTATGGTATCTCGTACACATTCCGACGATTGGCCGAGCGAATAAGTCAACTTCAAAGTGGATCTGTTGTGCGAAGAGTGCGTTATGAACCGTGGCCGCCTACCTGCTTTGGTTGGTGGGGGCGGCTCCTCCGTTGTGGGTAAACGGGAAACCCGACTCTACGAACCCGAGGAAAGGCTGCACAGCTTCCGTAGGGGCGTTAAGACCGGAGCTTTTTGTAGTGCTAGCAGGAATGCAAGTGAATGAATCCAATCCCATCCCCTTTTAAATCGGCGAGGTAATACCTTATTGAAGTAGGGCACGCTACGGCAACACAGGACTGACGGGGTGGGGGCTTGCTGTCTACTTGGCGAGCCTTCACTGCCCCCTTCTGTAACTTCCCTTCTTTCGTCCGTCCACGAGGCAGTCAAAAGAAAGAGAGAAAGGGGCGGCTATAACGCAGGAGTCGTGGCGGTTGTATGCCACAAGGTCCCTATAGACAAGGGGACAAGTGAATCATCGCTTTTGGGCGCAGGCAGCCCTCTACCATCCATCCCATTGCATTCCTCTCGTAGAGTACTGTACCGTCTCAGACCAGATACATCTATGGAAAGAAAGGATTTCATAGAAAATCTGCATTTTTCTATTTTTTTTTATCCCCATGCATTCCGTTATTCCCGTAACTATGGATTGATTGTCCCTACCTAACTAAATGGTAGTGGTCTAGGGAGCGCAATTGCTAGAGCACGGGAGAATGAAGAGTAATGATTTAAGCAAGAGCAGCCGGACGGACTACTATAGTAAGTCTAGTGACTACTAGAGTCTTTTCTTTCTTTGTAGTTAAGTAATAATGTTTGGTATAGCAGCCTTTCCGAGCGAGTCTCTGGGATCTCCTGTAAACCCCCATGATGTGGTAAAGGGAGGATATTAGGGGAAGCAGTGAGTGGAGATTCCCCTGCAGAGAGCCGGATGAGGGGAGACCCTCACGTCCGGTTCGGAGGGCGGGGATATCCCGACCCTACTATCATTATGCCTTTGCAATGTTACTTGGTTCAACTCCATTTGTGACCTTTTCTCGTATGTGGGACTCTCTATCTTCTTGGGTAGATTCTAGATCGTCTTTCATTTTGTTAGTGAGCAGTTTTCTTATTAATAAGTCAAGTCAAGAGTAATAAGAGAACTGTAGGAGCTTGCCAGGACGGCTTGGTAAGCAAGCTACCTGTTATGTAGGCGCCAACTCCCAGTTCTTTCTCTTCTTTCTTTTTGATTTTTTATTCTAGTTTTTTTTACTAAACGTATAATCTCCTTTCCGGGGAAGGGGTAACGTAGACGGAGGCACATGTAGACAGATACAGACTTTTTCAATCTTTTGCCTAAGCGAAGTAGTAGTTGATCCCTCCGAGGTAAGGGCGAATCGAGACCGAAAGCTACTAATAAAATAGCATAATCTGAACACATAGCTGAACACATAGTTTAAGTAGAAACTGTTAAAGCTCCCTGGTCTCGAAACGGCCGGCTTTGGTTCAGCTCTCGGGGCCACCTTACACACTAATAAAATCGTCAGCTTCCTTCCCCACTCATCGCCCTCACTTTCAGACAAAAAATCCAATTCGATTCAAAGATAGGAATCATACCTCCAGCGGGCAAGGTCGGCTCAAGAAATGGAAGTTGTGAGATGGAAAGAAAACCAAGAAAAAAAGAACTGAATTAGGGATCAATCCATACGCGGCTTGCCTTCTCCCCTTCCCCATAGTAAGCCAGCCAATAGTACCCTAACTTAAGAAGTTCTCTTAGCTAGCGCATGTCCATTAATGTGACCACCGCATGCTCCTGCATGGGTTTCATGAATGGTTTGTTTTCGAATCCATTCTTTTTTAGGTATACTATCTTGCCTCGAGAAAGGAGCTCGCAACAAAACGAGAGCTTTTTGATAGCCCGTTCACTCGACTACCACGCTTAGTTAGTCTGTTTGCAGGGATGGGAATGGCGTAGTCTGTTTGCCCTTCTTCGTAAGTAGCTGGACTTGGATCTTCGTAAGCAACTGGAACTATAAAAAGTCAATGTCAATTGGCCTTCTAAAGGCTATAGCCCTGTTTCTTTTGAAAAAACGAATTTCTAGTTTCGAAGAAGACAGGCCTCAAGAAAGCCACTCCGCCTAAAGAGTCCTATTCCTATCCGGTCTACATTCACTATTCTTCATAGGCACTGCGCTGGGTCGGTAGGTTGTTGTTTTTACTTTTTGATTCTTGCTTTAATCCAGTCGCTCGATAGGACTTCCCGTAACCCGAAAAGGTTGGTTCTTCCCCTACAACCCCTACCCCTCCAAGGCAGTACTCTTCATCGGCAAATCCGAATGTCTCGATCCGAGTTGAGACCCACCTACAGAAATTGATCCATCAACGGCTTTTTTCTATAGTGGCAGGAAGTCTCCAACTCTTCGATATGCGCTAGCTAGGTAATCCCTTTACTTAATCTGATATGGGATCTCTTGCTACCAGAAAGGAACTGAACTGGCTTGCCCGGAAAGAATGGATTGCTACCCTTGGAGAGCTAATGGTACTGGACTGATAGCGCACTGATTGAACCGACCCCGGACGTACCACTGGGGAACCTGTGGCTGGAGAGAATCTCTCGCGATGGAGAAATGTCAAATGGGAAGCTCTATGGAGGCACACATCGTGTCCTTCGTCATCGAAATGGGACTGACTCGCTCGGGAACAGGCACAGGATTGAGGAACTTTCTGGCGTAACACATCCGTAATGGGGCAATCTGACTAGCTGGTCAAAACCCTTTCCGCAGTGGGCTTTCAAACTATCTTTAGAACTTGCTTAAAAGGCTTGGAGGTATTTTGACACCCTCCCGTAGGCTCACTTTGTTTCAGGGCTTTCCTTTCTCTCCTAAGATCCCATCCCAACCAACAAACGAGAGTCTGATGGGGATTCTGCTTGAACGTTAACTAGACCTGCGCCCGTATTAGCTTACCGGAAAACTAACTAAGGGGAAGCTCCAAGGAATTAAGTAAGCCAACTTCAGGCTATAAAGAGATTTCTATTGAGGCTAAACTTATCTGCCTTTCCCGGTACTTCAAAGTCGAATGCCACTGCTGCTACATACAGGAGAAGATAGATTTTTTGCTAGAGGACGGATGTTCAACAAGGACGGGGTCATCGCAAAGAAAAAGAGCTAGAGGTGAGTGAGCCTACGACCACCAATTGCTTATCTCCTATTACCGCTGCAGACTTGGACTAATGGAATTGCTTGAAGTGAAGACCAGTGAACAAAAGGCTTTACACAAAAGAATTGTTGACCTCTTTCGGGATAAGGCCTGGAAGAAGCAGGGATTGAACCAGGGCTTGTTGACAGAGCAGATATCAAAAGCCTATGTTATCTCATTTTCAGGGACCGAGCAAGGGATGAGCGCCCTCTGATCTAATGACCAAACAAGCAACGGCCCTTGTTACTAGAAATATGAAGCGTGCTAGCGCGCACTTCCTATTAACCAATTCACCAATTTGAAGATTGGTAAACAAAGATAATAGGAGCCGAAGTCAATCCCTTAAAACACTCCTCCCCGAGGGGACGTTATCGGTCGCTTCGTTCCCTTGTTTACTGAACTCTTTTCAGGAGATAGGTCTACCGTTGCAAACTCATCTGCTTGTAAATTCATTGTGTAAAATAACTAGTAAATTCATTGTGCCAGAATTGATCACTGATCAGGTGTGATCAGTCTCATCCGTCTAAGAGACTGATCCGGTGCGATGAGTCTCATCCGTGTAATATTTTGGAATTCCTCTTCCAACTCGTCCCGGAATGGGCGTTATGGCAAAGAACAAGAAGAAAAAGACAGAAGGAATTTGTCCAATAGTAACAAATGGTGCCTCCACAGGTTGACATCCGATCCAACCTAGTAGTAAGCAATCCGCCAAAAGCAACCAAAATATTCCTTGGTGAATCGGTCGAAAACTTGAACTACGCACATACATTTCTTTAAAAAAAGGTAAAGCCAAGAGAGATATAAAAACTGGTGCTATTGCGGCTACACCTCCCGCTTTGTCAGGTATACTGCGAAGAATGGCATGGATCGGTAGGAAATACCATTCCGGCACAATATGAGGCGGGGTGGGCATCGGATTAGCAGGTATATAATTGTCGGGATGCCCCAAAACATTAGGAGCAAAAAAAATCCAAATGGAAAAAAAGATAGCAGAAGCTACCCGACCTACAAGATCCTTTACATAAAAATAAGGGTAAGAAGCAATTTTATCCATCTCAGAATGTACACCCAATGGATTATTTGATCCATATTGATGCAATGCGGCCAGATGAAGAAGACTGGCGCCTACTAAAATAAGGGGGAGTAAATGATGGAGACTAAAAAAACGATTTAAGGTGGCATTGTCCACGGAGAAACCACCCCAAAGCCAAGTCACTATGGTATCTCCTACTACTGGTATGGCGCTAGCTAAGCTTGTAATTACTGTTGCTCCCCAAAAGCTCATCTGACCCCAAGGTGGTACGTATCCTATAAAAGCTGTCACAATCATTAATAGGAATATGACAACTCCGAGACACCGAACAAATTCCCTAGGACTGCTATAACTCGCATGATATAGACCACGAAAAATATGAAGGTGAACCACAATGAGAAACATACTTGCCCCATTAGCATGCATATAACGGAGCAACCAGCCCCCTTCAACATCTCTCATAATGTGTTCTACGCTGTTGAAAGCTAGATCCACATGAGGTGTGTGATGCATAGCTAAAAAAACGCCAGTCACTATCTGAATGACTAAACAAATACCTGCTAACGAACCGAACCCCCACCAATAACTAAGATTGCTCGGGGTTGGATAATCTATTAAATGCTGGTTAAGTGTGGAGTATATAGGTTGTTTAAGAAGAGAGAATCGTTGGTTCCTTATAGTCATTTCTCTTTTCTATCGTGACAACTCCTCTTCCCCCTTATTTACCCCCTTGCCTTGATGGAAATTGGCTTCGCTGCGCCCTGAATAATAAAAAAGCTGCATGAGAAGATTCATCCCATTTTGGCGAGAGGGAGGCAGCGAATCACCTGGGCTACGGATTTGTCGGTTAGTTGATTCTCGAAATAAGGTCATTCGGAAAAAAAAACAGCCGCTTTCTTAAGGCTTCAAACGAGGGACTAGTCATTAATAAACCCATGAAATCCAAGTCTATTTTTTACCTTTCATGAAGCAGTTTTGCCTGCGTGCAAACTACCTAGCCCTTTTCAAAAGAACGTCGATTTCCATCTCAACAAAGAAAGAACTCCAAATAAATGAAAGCAATATTGCTTGTTGTCCTATTACTCTTTTTGCCCGCCTTGTGGAGCTTTGGAAAGGAGAGAATTTGAATAAAGTAACTCTCTTATTGGACGAGAGAGAGTCAATATGATATTGGCGTGGGTTCTATCAACGAAACGCAGAAGTTTTTGATTGGTCTTTATCATTTTTGGATTGGTCTTTATCATTCGGAACCCTCTCCGTATTAGTAAGCGGGCCCACACCCAGACTCTGACTTCAATGGTGGGAACAACCTCAGCACTCCGGCGTGAACATGAACAATCATTCTATGAAAAATGTCATGTATGATAGTGGTCGATCCCTCGGGAGTGACATTCGTTACTTTAGATTTTGTTCACGCGGTGATCTTCTCTCTTTCCAAGAGTACTACCCTGTACGTAGTCTATGTCTGGGGAGACAGGTGCGGTAGAGAGGTCCCCCACTTCGATTCCTGTCCCGTTAGCATCTCCGATCCGAGAGTTGGGATGACTCCGTTAGTTTCGGTCGGGAGCCGGACGGTAATGGACCTACAACCCTTGCTTGTGGACTAGCTGCAGAGCTAACCTTTGTTCTATTGGTTTGGTGGTTGCTACCAAGACGATTTCTTTATGCCCATCAAAGTCGAGATGCTAATCCACGAAAAACGATACGAGAAATGCGAAAGAACTCAACTACGGAACGAGGGCGACCCGTGAAAATACCTCGGTTTCTTACTCGTGCCATTGAACTCTTTCTTGGCAACTTGGACAACTTATAACGATGTTTGTCCCGCATATCAGACGGAAGATCGGGTTACAAAATTCTAAAGCTTTCGTCTCAATTCATATTTAGCCGCGAGCAATCTACGTTTGTGATCTCGTATATTTCGTCGCTTCTCCGACATCTTACTTAGTTTCCCCCTCATCTTTTAGCAAAAAGCCGCTCCACAGTAGTAAAGTCTAGTCTCATCTTTTGTATTGGCCGAAGTGACAATAGTCACATTGAACCCTCGAATATGCTCGAAGATCTCGAAATGATCTTCCAGTTCCGGGGAGAATTCGCAAAACTCCGTTTCCATAAAGAATTTGATGGAGTTTTCCCGTATTTCGACCGGAGAATCTAACATAGACATTACTGTCAAGATTCTGACCAAAAAATGGTACATTCCATGCCCTCGGAGAACGCTTTGTCGTGCAAAGTCACTGACATATCCAGTGTCTTTTTCGGACCCCAAGAATGGATTGGATCGAAACGACTTTCCTGCTTGAAAATAGGGGCCCCTTTGTGTCTGTATGAATCTCTGACCGCACAAAATCTCCATAGCCAATTTGGAAAATGGGATTCTGAAATCAGAGGCAGCTTTTGGTACTAATCTTATTTCAAACAATCCAGGAACTTCCATAACATTGGCGTGATTCAGTTTGAGCAACAGATCCTGACGTAATACATCTTCGTAATGAAAATGGAGTGGAAACATCATGGCTTTTCCGCTTTTTTTGATAATGAGCACTGTGAACTATCCGCTTCAAAAAGGATAGTTGATCGAACCGAAACCAACGTCAAGTACGAGTTATTAAGCGCCGAATCCAAAAAAGTGTACTTCCTTTACGCTTGATGTAGGATTTACCTATTAATATGAAGTTCACTCTTCTGCTGACTTGAGTCCAGAAGGGAAGCGACTGATTTCCAATTCTTCTTTGCTAGCGCTTGACTCCTGTGGAATTCCATTAACAAGCTTAAAAGAAAGCCTTTTATTTCGTTTTTGAGATACTAGTTATTTATATATAGGTTAAGTTCGATATTTCACTCCGTGGGCCGGCTAATTAATGAAAGTAATTCCTGGAGGGGAATCAATCGAAGAGATTGCCTGCCCATGCTACAATTCCTTACTCAAAAGGACTAGAGTGCTAAGCTGCCTTCCCGGCACCACCACTATAATGAATGGCTCAAACAAATAGGAGATGAGAGAGCCCTTGATCCTTTCTAGAATAGAATATAAAGAGAAGCTTGTTCTGCCCATCTATCTAGAGAATGAAAAGGAACTAATGCCACTGATAGGAAATACATAGACCGTACGCCCACTTACCACTCTACCGCTGAAATTCAATGACGGACTTCACCGATACCTAGCTTGAGAGAGATCGATCACAGGCATGTGGTGAACCATACCGAGAGAAAGAGCACTGAAATGAACCATATCGAGCACAGGTCTCACTCTACAAGTAAAGTTCGATGAGCTCTTAGCGGACCTGTGCCTACTATCTACTAAGTGTGTGCTAGGGAAAGAAAGCAAGCTGAGCAGTTCTCACTCTGTCCGGTGACCAAGAAAGCTTAAAGAATACCGTAAAGTGATCACTTAAACCTCATACCGATTCGCCACGTGAAAGCGGGGTTAAGGTAAGGCAGGAAAGACTGGCGCCGAAAGATATGTTTTGAAGAGAGAGATCCGCAGGCAAAAATATGGAAGGAAGGAACAGACCGTAGCAAAAGCCGAAGAAGATGCGAATGCAGATACGATACCAGCAGACGCGCCCCTGCCTCCCTCGCAGTCAAAACTCTCCTCTCGTCAGCTATAGTAACTGGTCACTCGTCCCTATCCCTAAATTTACATAGACCATCTCCCCTTCCCCCCGTCTCTGTCAACTAGAAAGCTAGTAAGCAAGCGATCGGCAAAAGCGGTCTTGCTTGGATGATAAAATGTCATAAGGGGGACTCGTTTCACTTGATTCGTTCCGTCGCACCCGCACTATTCCTAAATAGGTTTTCTGTTTCTATTCAAAAAAAAAAGGTAGAACTCATTTCGTATAGAAAGAAAGATGTGTCGGGTTTGGATCGAGTGACACAGGAGGTGCTTCTGCGTGGCACTCTTTTTAATGGGCTTTACCGTCTTTCTTTACCTTCAGAACACAAAGCTTTGCTTGGCGAAATAACTCCTGCCTATATTTGGCATCTCATCTACTTAATTTAATGACATTCCATATCTCAGGAAGGAAAAAAAGCGAATTGAATTTCAGTAAAGTCTTTTTTTCTGCTTTATCCTTCTCTCAATCAAAGAAAGGGAATGCAGATGTTCTGTCGCCCTCTCTTCGTATGCCACCAGCCTTCCTATCAAAAAAAGATTCATTCCTTGAACATAGGCCTCTCTCTTGCGGCTAGCGAGATTGACTCACGCGAAAAAGGCTACTAATCCTACCACGGTAACACTAATTACGGACGACTAATATTTCTTTGATCTAACATATATATTGCTGAGATTTCCACTCTTATGCGTATGGTTTTTATAGGAAGGACCTATTGATTGAAGCACTTCTTTCAACACGTAGGAGAACATACCTACCTTTACGTGCGCTTTGATAAGTAGGTCGACAACTGGAACTACTTGATCCGCCGAAAGGAGATAGATACAGGGAACTGTCATAAACCAAGCACCTCTTCCGGAGATTTGCTGTAGTTCAATACTCTTTCTTTTATATTAAAAACATCATACTGATTTCGTCACTGGAGAGCCACTATTCAATGATATGCAAATGACATCGTCACATCACCCACTCGTACTCTTCTTTGAACCCATGAAAGGTCTGTCTCAAAACTTAGATATGCAAGCACGAGATTCCCTACTTCCGGATATAGAAACATTAAAGCCATTCCATAGTACATGCCGATTGAAGGATGTAGACCTTTTGTTGACGATGAGGCTGAGGAGAAGAGTTCAGCCATGACCGATAGAGCTCGGGTTGGATAGATAAAGGGAAAGGAAGAAGCGACTGGAGTGAAGGAAACTATAGGTAGGCAGAGAACGAACAAAGGCAAGATACTACGTTCTAGTCTGTAGTCGGCCAATGAGGTCGGTAGTTAAGGGGGAGCACCTTAAAATAAAAAAAGATCATTCCAATGGAACGAAGATATACTTTATCAAGGAAGTCCTTACTTTCATCTTAATGATCCAGATATGGATAAAGATAAAGGCATTCTACGACTACGAAATCCAAATGGAAGCAAGCCCTCCCTTGCTTGGTAGAAGAAGTTGCCAGCTGAGGAATTGGAATTAGCACCTCGAAAGAGAGAGGCTAAATTGGAGTTTCTTAAGGCAGCTTTCAAGTAGTCAAAGTCAAGTAGTAGCCTATCCTTGTTTGCTCCCGCTTGGTCATTGAGCAGTGAGCTGAGGTGCGATGAGCGGTTGAGTCACGCACTACAAGATGGCTGAAGGTATCTGCCTGCCCCTTATTCATTCCACTTTTGTCTGGTGTGGCTGGAGTTTGACCACGAGACTCCGCGAGTGTAAGATCGGAAGAAGATTGAAAAACTAACAAACAAATTGTCTGCAGCCCTACTTACTTATAGGCTGACTTGGCCCAGGAAACAAGGTTCTATTAGGCTTGCAGGGCTTAAAAAAGAATGAGCTAGATCGCAGGTATTTGGATACGAGGTAGTAGCGGGGTCTAGTCGAAGCGGTGCGCAAAGTGTACAAAGGCGAGTCTCACGGGCAGCGGCACGTGAGGGGTCTCCCGAACTTCATGGAAGACGCAGTTAGGGAGTTGGAAGATGCACTTTGGACTCCTGCACCAGTAAGAATTGAACTTGAATAAAAAGTCGGGGTAGCTAGTCACTCCGTTACTGAGGAAAGAGAGGATGGCATTTCCATAAGTAGACTATCCTTCTTACTGAATCCTTATCCTGCCCTCTCTACTCGGGAACAATTCATTATTAACTCGTACATAAGTTCCGGGCGTCGACAAGAGAGTTAGCGATCTACAGCTGGTTCGGTGGACTGGTGGTGACACGGGCGGGCCCTCTACTTTATTTGCCGAATCCAATCGATCATGGGCGGCCCTCTTCGTTCACAGTCTTTCTTTCCTTTCGAATCCAATTGTTCCAATCTGACCAAATAGCAATTCATTGAAATCATTCGGGTCACCTCTTTTTTAAGCACTTGACCAAGCCTATTTCTATAGAAAAGGACAGGAATCTATTGACTTTGAGTCTGTCTCCTACTACGAAATTGGAACTGAACACAGGATGGCAATAGTGATCAAAAAATCCCCTCGTACTACGTCATTATTTATTCTATTTTCCCTGGTAAGTGCTCCAGATGCAGTTGCTTTAGTTGACGTAGTGAGTGGAACCTAATTATCTGTTTCCTTGAATACCAGAGTTGCCTTTTGTAGATGAGAAAGCCAACAATTTTGCAAGGAGTTGATAATTGCACTTGAAGTAGTAAGTTTAAAGACAGTTGAAACTTAATGGCACCGTTTAACCAAGCACTCTTGTAGCTTCGGAAACTCCGTGTTCAGATCGGTGAGGCAAGAGACGAATTCATCGTCAGTTACCTCCACGATATCCAAAATACCATGAAGACAGATTAGTCCTGGCCTCTATGTGACTCTGTGTGTATGAGTGTGTGTTGTTACAGTATTTCCAGCCAAATCCCAAGAAGAAAAAAGAGCTAAGAATATGAGTGTTGGTGGTTGAAATAAATAGAATCCAAATACCAGAAAGACAATCAAAATAAGCGCATTTGGGAGCAAATATAGTGACCATTAATGAGAGTCAGGTTCAAACAATTCCAGGATTGTAAATACCATAACAGCAAAGTAGAATGCACCAAATTGAGCCTATTACCGGTTCCAGGAAGAGCACACCAAATGAAAGAAACTATTACTCAAAAAGCGAATCACATCTCGATCCACAAACTGCCAAAAGCCTTTGTTATTCCATTCCCAGTGGAACGTCAACCTGTTTAACAACAATTTTCTAAGAAACTTGCTGAATTCTAAATGAAACAACCTTATTTTCAAGTGACAGGCAATATCCATTTCAACCAATTATGAAAGAGAAAAGGGCTAACTGCACAGCTAATTGAATTCCTTTTCGAGGTTGAGTTCATCTTGAAACCGCATTTGCTTCCTAATTAAACTGAGACTAAATAAGAATATTAAAAAAACGAAAGACTCCACAGAACATGAATGAATTCAGGTACATCACATCAGGCTGATATGTGCCGGTATCATACCTGTTTCAAGATTCTTGCTAAGCCCTTCTTGTTGCCACATATCCAGTTTCTTCTAAGGTTTCTTGAATTGCTCAAGTTCCTGCTCAACGCTTCTTGTCTAGCTCCAGTCTAGCACTTGTACCAGTCGCCTACCAGATCACGGCTTTGCTCCAATTCTAGCAGTCTCTCCAATTATGCAATCCTCTCCTAAATTGGGGCTTTTCTTCACTTCAGCACTTCCCCTCGCAGTGGATTCCACTAGGTTCTTAACCTCTTCCCAATTCTGAAACTGAAACCTGCGATGTCTAATCCAACTCGGCACCTAACCAGCTTGTCAGCATCGTAAGTTTGCCTCAACATTCCCCCTAGAAATACAAAAAGAATGTAAATCTACTTTCATTTATTTATTAGGGATGATACTTTCTTTTTCTTTTTCTATTTTCTAGAATAAGTATGCTCTGGAGTAAAAGGATTCGAACCTTTGCATGCCGGTACCAAAAACCGATGCCTTACCACTTGGCTATACTCCAAACGGGGGGAAGGCTCGATGAAAACGAGCTGGGATATAGATTTTTAAGAAGGAAGAGTTAGTTACCCTCGGTTTTCCTTCTTTCCCGGGAATCAAGGAAGTAGTAGCGGGACAGTCCTTTATTTCCCCCTTTAGACCAACTACAACAAGCTCGCTCCTGAGGATGTGGAAGTTCTGTTTCCTTGCCTTGTCAAGCATTTCATCTGACACTCTATCTATACTATAGCTAGATCAATTCCTATTCTTTCTTCCAGGCGACTTTACTCCAAAGAATTTGGCCTTCTTATCT